>CM037854.1:88009332-88512949 GCA_021234595.1 Delia radicum
TTACTATTTACTATTTACTATTTACTATTTACTATTTACTATTTACTATTTACTATTTACTATTTACTATTACTATTTACTATTTACTATTTACTATTTACTATTTACTATTTACTATTTACTATTTACTATTTACTATTTACTATTTACTATTTACTACAGATTTTACTATTTTTCTGGGTAAGAACAAGCACATTTTTTAAAATTTTCTGTTCTGTGAAATGTAAATTTAAAAAAGAATCAAATTTAAAATATACAAGTCAAAATCTCTCCAGAAGTTACTCACAGTTACTTACATCATTTTAAAATAATATCCCATCTAAAAATTGATTCGTATATGAATATATATGGTCTTATATAAGACCATTTACTATCGGATCCGAAATTAGAGGTTATATGGTCATATATGCTAATATATGAGCATATATGGATCATATCATATATGAGCATATATTACCATATGCGACCATATACCCTCAAATTTCGTATCCGAACATATATGGTAATATATGGGATCATATATGGTCATATATTGGGCCATATATGAACATATATGGTCAGCTATACCCAAATATTATCATATACAAGCCCATATATGATCATATATATTCATATACTATCCCATTTTCACCTGGGTATTTAAAGTTTTTTAATTATTTTTTTTAGATTTTGTTTTTTCTTATATATTTTATGTTATTAATTTCTTACATTTAAAACCTTTTAGGAAAACGTTTTTCGGTTGTATTGTATTTTATGGTTATGGTAACAAAAATTATATTAAAATATTTTTGTATTTTTTTTTTTCAAATTTGGTTAGTAGAAGAGAAAATATATCGAACAGTTTAAAGAAGTGATTTTCAAATCGGCACTTGCAGCCATCAACAGGTTAAAAACATTTGGTACGACATTAGTAAAAAAATATTTAAAAATTTTGGTTGATACAACTGCCATATAATTCATTCTTAGTTATGGGGCAAATGTAAAATCAAAGGATATATGGATGGAAACTGCTAGCAAATAAAATCATAGAATTATACTTTTGCTTAAATTGGTAGGGAGCTCAGATTTTTTAAATTCTTTTAATCATCTTATAGTATATTTTTAAATTGTTAGTTATTAAAACCAGGGACCGTAAATAATGATTATTGTTCGTTTTTTTAAATCAAAAAATCATCAGTCATAAATATTTATTGCACCATTATTATTATTTTTTGACAATCTTTGTATATCCGTCATGATTTTTAAATTTTTGATTTTTAAAGTTGATTATTTATTTTGAGCAAAAAAAATAAAAATCATATATAATGATTATTTTTGAGTTGTATTTTTTTTGCTCAAAAATAATGATTATGGCTGATTTTAATTAATATTACTCAAAAATAATCATTACCATTGAAGAAAATCCTTAAAACTCATAATATCATCATTATTGTGTAATTTTTATTATAAAACTCATAATGATTACGGTCCCTGATTACAACAACTGTTTTTTTTATTTTTTTTTTTAAACAACTGTTTTCTAAACCAACTGTTTTTTTTTGACTAAAACAACCCTATGGGGAATGAGGAGTCAATTGACCTAAAAGTGACTGGTTAAAGAAGGACTTATCACAGGACTGGTATAATAATTACTGAAGTGGGTTAAGCAGTGTCAATTGTCCTAAAATTACCAATCCTGTGACTGGTAAAGGGAGGACAGAATGTTTATTAACAAAAAAAAACCAGTTGGCCAGAATTTTAACCCATTGGAAGCTGTTTAGTTTTCGTTTATTATATACGACATGGGCCTTTTGTGACAGTCTTGTGGTATGCCCATCTTTGGTTAGCCCTGTGGCATGCCACTATGTGGTTTAAAGCAGGACAAATGAACCCCTCCTATGACAAGCCAATGTTAAAGTTGCCAGTTGTTTACATAGGGTAGGGTTTAGCAGAGGACCGGTCTCTGGCACGAAGGACCGATCCTGTGGCACATGCAGAACCGGTCCCATTCCCCATAGGGAACTGTCTTTTTTTCCTAAAACAACTGTTTTTTTTTTTTTTTGGAAGTGTGTTAAAAATGTTGTTGTAGTAGCAGTAAAACAATGACAGTGCTAATGGCTTTCCAACTGATTGATGCTGTGTATGTAGAATGAAAAAAATATTTTCTTTGCACTTTATCAATTTAGTCCGTCTTGAAGAATCACTCTAAAAATAAAACTGTGTTCTCAGGACATGTTTTTTATAAGAATGCAAACAATATAATTAAATTTCGAAACATTTCAAAAGTGATGTTTACTAAGAAACTCAATTCACGTTATACGCCAATCAATTTAAAACATAATTCTGAATGTCAGTCGCAAAAGACATACATTTTTAAAAAAAACGCCAATTCCTTATAAGTTTGTGATGATCATATCCCGTTATTTAAATACTATTTTCAAAACTCATTAAATGGCAAAAACCCTATAGAAAAAACAGCGAATGTTTATAACTTCTCACAAATTAACGATATGGAAATTACTTTTTTAGTGAATGTACTTCCTGAGTCTAGTGCCTCCATTTTATATTTGAATTTGAAAGTTAGAAATTACGAGCAATAATATTAAGTTAACGATAAACTCTTGTAAGTTTCAAGTTTCAAGTTATATTTTTTAATTTTTATACTTTTAACTGGCATCAATTATTTAGCTGAAGACTTATCCATTCTTACTTTGAATGGCATAGTTTTTAAATACAAGGTGGCGCAAAAATAACCCTCCGATGTTTTTTGGCTGTAATTTAAAAAAAAATTAAAGACTTTGATTCTTCTTGTGGATTATTTTTATTTGGTATTTTAATTTTTTTTACATCAAGTCGAGAATATGATGTCATGTAAATGGCCGCCGCCACAGTTGATTGTCATTTGAGCCCTTTTTCTGGCATTTTCCATCACTTTGGCCAAAACTTCCGGCGATAGGTCCTCACATTCTTGACGGATATTTTCTTTAAGAGCAGCAAGAGTCTGAGGCTTGTTGACATAAACCCGCGACTTCAAAAAGCCCCACAAAAAGAAGTCTGGAGCGGTCAAATCAGGCGATCTTGCTGGCCAGTGCAAATCGCCAAAACGGGAGATTAGGCGCCCGGGAAATGCATCCTTCAGCATATCGGTTGTGGCACGTGCAGTGTGTGCCGTTGCACCGTCCTGTTGGAACCACATGTTTTCCAATCCCAATTCATCAAGTTGCGGCAAAAGAACTCGTTGATCATTGCTCTGTAGCGCTCACCATTCACAGTAACGTTTGGCCCGCGACGTCTTAGAAGAAAAAAGGTCCGATGTCTCCTCCAGCGAAAACAGCACACCATACAGTGTCTTTGAGCGGGTGTAATGGCTCTTCGTGGGTTACACGCGGATTTTTAGTGCCCCAGAAGCGTAAATTTTGCTTATTTACGTACCCGCTAAGATGGAAATGGGCCTCATCACTCATGATTATTTTTGATGATAAATCATCTTCCTCTTGGTGGTGATTAAGGATGGCTTGAGCGTATGTTACACGCGATTGGCGGTCAGCAGCTAACAGCTGATGCACCGTCTGGACTTTGTACGGAAACATCTTCAAATCTTGTACCAAAATTCGCTGTAAAGACCGTCGACTGATACCCATTTGCGTGGCACGTCGTCTGGTCGATGTCGACGGCGCTTCCATTACATCCTCGGCTACAGCAGCAATATTCTCTGCAGAACGGCTACTCTGGGGTCTGCCACGACTGTAAGCATCTCCTGTTGTGCCAGTCTCTTCGAGGCGAGCGGCTAAACGTCGCAGTGTTTCACCAGTAGGCGTTGGACGGCCAGGAAATCTGCGACGAAATTCACGTTGTACCAAAGTCACCGACAGATTATGGTCAAATAAATAGTCACCAATATTCCGCGTTCTGGAGCAGTGTAGCGTAACATTGTTTATTAACGTGTATTTCGCATGTGTTTACTACACAAATGTCAAAACAGAACTGACATTAGGGGCCAATCCAAAATTTATAGCATTTTCTGATAGGAGGATTACTTTTGCGCCACATTGTACTAGCTAACCCTGTCGATTGCTTCTCTCAATTAATAAAACTTTCAGAAATAAGATACATCTAAAGTCATTTTTAACACGAGTCGAACATTTTTGAAGTAACTCATATACTTTTTCTTGAGGAATTTAAAAATACCAACAAAAATAAATTGCTACAAAAATGAATGTTAACCTAACAAAGTTTCACTTGTTTCTTTAATGGATTTATGCATAGTTTTGTATGTATGTTCAAATTTTAACTTGCCTTATTGATATTAAAATATGCTTGAATATTTCGATCGAAAGAAGGAAAAAATGCCACCTAAAATGATAAATTGATGCACTTTTCATATCAAAGAGTCCATGAATAGATACTTCAGTATATATTTATTTGTTTGTATAACATAACGACCACCCACACTTTGAGCGAATTGAACGAGTAATAAAATCCAATATGGTATAGTTAAACCAAACTACCCACTAAGGCAAATAATAAAAAAAAAAAACAATTTATATTGCAAATAGATATTTCTTCTTCCTTTTATTTTTAACTGCAACTTGTGCTTTTTTATGCTTAAACTCAGTGTCAATTCCACATATCATACGATTACTATTTTTGTTTGTTTTATATATTCCTATCTATACAATTGCATATATACTTTGTATTGGATGGTAAACATACAAGGTAGTTTATTTACAATCTGGTTAAAAAGAATATAAAAATTTAAAAATTTTATACAGTGGCCGAAATTTCCTTGGGCTCAGCAATATTTTTTATTTTACAATAAAAGCGAAAAAAAGAAAAAATAATTCTTATTCGATTAGTTATCACTAATTAAACCATATTTTTTAATCGATTAAACTTTTTGATTCAAACTAAACAAAAAGTCTTAAATTGTGAACTTCGGGCATGCACAAGTTTATTATACCAGTGGATGGATGCATCCTTAAAATACCTTTCAATTGATGCCTAATTTGCATGTAATTTAAGAACTTATAGAAGCAAATATTAAAAAAAGAAAATTTTGTATCTCATCTTTTAGCCGTTGAACTTGAGATTGAGCACATAAACCAAATGCTTATCTAAAATTTTTTTGTCCTCTACATCATATCCAATTTTAACTCAAATCTTCAGATTTACCACTTTTTCGTTTTCTTCTTAGTTGTACCACTGAAATTCGGTTACTGCAACTCAAATTCGTTTATTACGAATTTCAGTCGGTTGGTACAACTGAACATTCGTTTCCATAACAAAGTTCGGTTAATTCAACTGAATTTTAGCTGCAACACACCCAAATATTCAGAAATCTAACGAAAATATCGTTGTACTAACTGAATTTATTAGTTGTTAACATTCAAATACACTTTTAAATTCTGTTGGCACTTTATTTCGCTGTGTGTGTATTAAATTCGATGCACTCAAAAACAAGTATGAACTTAAATTAAGTTTACGCCTTACTTGAAGTTAGTACACTCACAATATTTTTTCCGTAAATACTAGTGAATATTTATATTTAATTAATTGAAAATCAGTTATTTTTTAGTTTATTTTTAACTGTTAAAAATTAATTCACAAAATCGATAATAACAATAGACTGTTTTCGTTTATTTCAATACTCAATATAATAAGTATAACAACGTTTTGTTTTAAATAGAAAATTTTAACTGAATATTTTAACTATTACCGATAGTCCGTTTTTTGTTTATTTGGTTTATTGAGTAACAGACAGAAACTTAAAACATATATTTATTTAATATTTAACTTATATTCCATTGAAACAACTTTACCGATAAACTTTTTTAATAACTGTTGAAATTTTATAGAAAAGTTCTTATGAGTGTAAGTAATTTTCCTTAAATAAAATGAAATTAGTTACGAATAATGCGAATTTATTAGATTTAAGTTCGTATTTATTTTTAATTTTTCTTCCCTAATTCAATATTCTTAAAAAATTTTAGGAAATGTATTTTAAATTTTAAGAATTTATTAAACTAAAAGTTAAAAAAATTCAAACTGTATCATAAAACTAAAACCAAATACGCACGTTACCTAACCCAGTGCAGAAAAGCATTATATTTATGTATTTTATTTATATTTTATTTATTTATTTGATGTCCTTATACACAAGACTTTAAGTCATTTTACAACTACAATAATACACTTCTGATCCCTTTTCTTTGTAAGTGATAATTCTAATGTATTACTCTATTATCAACTCTCTCTCTGCATTTTGTTTTTCCCACCATGATCTCATCTACATTTCGTATAAATTTCAGTTATTAATACCTGAATAATTTATGAATTATCGTGATTATAAAAACATCGACTTCAGCAGCTTAGAAGATAAACTTTTTGGTACCGTGAAATAACTCCCAAATGAAATAACTCCCAAAAAAAGAATTAAATAACTCCCAAAAATTTTCCATATAAATTGGGATTTATTTCATTATGAAATAACTCCCAATGCGTTAGGACTTATTTCACAATCTTCTGTTAGAAATTATTTCATTATGAAATAACTCCCAAATGAAATAATTCCCAACCAGGTTTGTTGGGAGTTATTTCACTCCCTTTTGGCATTGGGAGTTATTTCACTTTTGTTGGGGACTTATTTCATTTTCATTTTTAAATGTGATTTTATCGTTGGGAGTTATTTCATTTTTGTTGGGACCCAGAAAAACTTTGGTAATGGGTGCGATAAAGTAATGCATTACCTTGTAATGTGTACTCCTACCCGTATCATTATTTTCCAAAAGAAAGTAATGAGTTACCGATAATTGGACACTCATGGATTACCTTGTAATGAGACCTAATTACATTTTACATTACTTCAAATCATAAAATAATGACTTACCGATTCATCAATTACATAATGCATGAATTATAAACGTAATTATTAATATATATTTTTGAAAATCATTTATAGACACATTACTTTGTGATTTTTTGTAAGCATAATGGTAAGGTGTATATTTTTCATATCACGAACAAAAACACGAAGCACAACAACTCATCTACATGTTAAGCAATAAAATATTGTATGTATCGATAGCTCAGTTGGTAGAGTTCTCGCCTAACTAATTGTTCGAATCCCAGCATGACCAAGTTATTTATTTACTAAAAAAAAAGTTATTTATTAATTAAAAAAAATATATCTGTAAAACAAAATTTGTATGCATTTTTTTTATGAAAAATCTATTTATACGCACATTCCTTTTGCCACCATATAACCATATAAGTAACCAGTTACTTTACCCACTACAAGGTAATGAGTTACCTTGAGGCTCATCGCCTGTAAAATTCATCAGTGAAGTAACGTGTAAAGTAATGCATTAAGCCCTATGGCGATACATTACTTTACCCATGATTTGGTAATGAGTGGTTTTGCTGGGGAGTTATTTCATTTCAATTAAAATTACATTTTGGTAAATTTTATGCATTTGTAACGGGTTCTTAAAATTGTCGTAAAGTAAATAATAGCAATACAATTAGTTATTTTACCAAAAGGAACGCAGTTCTTGCTAGAATTTTGGTAAGTAAAGATCGGTATTAAAGTGATTAAAAATAATGACAAATATTGGATTTGAAATAATGAGTGGGCAAAAGAAGAAATTGTAAAGTGTTATACGTAAAAGTCGAAATCAAATTTATTTAAAAAATTCGGAAGCTAGAGGAAGAAAATATTATACGTGTTACGAAGAAACCGTGTTACGGCATAAGGTCCATGGACATTATACTCCAGTGTGATCAGTAATTTTGAAGTTTCTTTTGTGTCGCACGCAGAAAAAACTTTATTTCGCGAAGCCGCCTGCCGCGTTCTACGGAGGAAAAAAAACCCCTAAGAGCGGCCGAAGGCCGCCACCCAGAAGATCTTGTTTTTCAAATCAGATGTCGAATCCGTTGAAATCTTATATTTTTAAGACATCAAGTAATTTGTAAAAACAAGTTTTTCAGTGTGGCGGCCTTTGGCCGCTCTCAGGGGTTTTTTTCCTCCGTAGACGCGGCAGGGGGCTTCGCGAAATAAAGTTTTTTCTTCATGCGATTATTCGATTTATAAATTTAGTTTTATTTTGTGATATACTACTAAAGAATATTTAAAAAAATTGTATTGATATACTAAATATTATTAATCTTTTTATTTTAAAAAGTCTGGACGCTACGCCACATTTGACAGTGACATAATATCCAAAAAAAAAAATAATGTCGTAATGTCCATGTCCCCCTATGCACTGTTTCACTACTCCATGCTATTATTATTTTTGTATATTTATGTATACATTAAATTCTATCTGTATAATATGTTTAATATTATATACATTTTTACATTTATTTATGAAATAAATAGAATTCGATGTTTTTAAAATTGGGAATTATTTCATTTTTTTTTTGGGACTTTTTTCATTGGGAGTTGTTTCATTCTTTGTTGGGAGTTATTTATTACTGTGAAATAACTCCCAAATGTTGGGGCTTATTTCATTTTTTCTTTGGGGGTAATTTCATTTATTAAAATTGGGACTCATTTCATTTTTTTTTTGGGACTTATTTCATTGGGAGTTATTTCATTGGGACTTATTTTATTTGGGAGTTATTTCACGGTACCGAACTTCTTAAGTGTGATTGGAATTCATTATGTAATATGCCTCATGTAGATGCTTAACTCAATTTTTTGCAATATAATTTAAACAATTAACTGTTCCCCTGAACACAAAAGCCATAAGTCAAGAGAAAAAACCCTGGTTCTCTCTCAGCATTGTGCACTCAATAGATCGCAGAGATTATTAATATTTTCGATGGAAACGTTTTAAGACCACGTAAATTCTATGAGGAATATCGTATAGCGCAAAAGAAAACCAATATATTAATTAAAAAAGCCAAATCAGAATTTTTTGTTTTGAAATTTTCTACCGCCATTTAATTGAAGAAAACATGACAAATGATTCGCGAAATCAGTATTGGCAAGATTAATTAGGATTTTTTAAACACTCCGATAATACCACCTAATCGTACTTACTACCATTACTCTGATGCTTTAAAAGAAAACTTTTATTTTACAAACATAAACCAATGTGATTTGTCATTCTCTTGTCAATTAAATCTAATGCTGTTGGTGTAGATGGTATAAATCCTAGATTTCTCAAAATCCTTTTACAACAACATCTTCCCCTGATTACATTTGTTTATAACAAGATACTTACTACTAGTGTTTATTCCAAAGTATGGAAACTGGCAAAAATTATTCCAATTCTAAAATCGAATTCTGATTACAGACCGAAATTAATTTTACAATGTCTTTCTAAAAATTTTGAAAGATTGATTCATAATCAAGTGGTTTAATACATGCATACACCCAGGGAACTTCCGCTTTAAAAATATGTAGTTGGTTGGACTGAAATACAATTTCTTTATTTTTAATATAAAGGTCAGTCATTTGTGGAACAAATTAAATTTTCTACTAACCTTGTAGTTCATTTAAAAAAACTAACCACATCAATTGACTGTTTTGTGATTTTACATTAATTTACATCAATTAATTTACTGTCGTTTTTTGTTATTTAAAAAAATAAAAAAATAAATGTCAGCTTATTTTTTACTAAAATGTGGGTTCATTTTTATTACAATTGTGGTGCATTTTTTGAACATTAAAAAACAAATGACAATGTTAGCTTAATTTAATGAAATGTAAGTCGTCCTTTCTTTAAGTTAAATTTCATTTGTTTTTAACTACATTTGCAGTGGTCTTTACCTACATAGTATTCCAAGTGTAGTAATAATATGCTTACTGATCTGCAATCTGGTTTTCGTAAGAAACCCAATTGCATTTAGACGGCACAACTAAAAGATCGTGGAAATATTACGTTCTTGATTATTTTGGATCATTCGAAGCGTTTGATACTGTCGACCATAAAATTTTATGTTATAAATTGAGACACATGTTTAACTTCTCATCATATCCAACAGAGATATATCAGTGTTTGCCTGTAACTCGAAGTGTTCAACAAGGACCTCTTCTGTTTTTGGACCTCTTCTGTTTTCGTTATACTCCAATGATCTTCCAAAAAAACTTGAAAACTGCAAGGTTTTAACGTATGCTGATCATGTTCAACCTTACGTTAGTTGCAATGTCACAGCGATTGAGCAATGCGTCAGAACTCGGAAGCAGTTGTTAATTCCTATTTATGAGTGGGCTACTGCTAATGGTCTTGAAATAAATCTTACTAAATCTAAATGCCTTATTATTAAAAAAAAAAATATTATAAAAATTTAATTATATACCAAATATAAGTTTAACCAATAAAAAAATTGTGATTGTAAGATCTGCTAAAAATCTTGGTATTTATTTTAACAACACCCTTACTTGGTTTAAAGATATTAATTTTTCTTGTGGTCGAACAATTCCAATGTTGAGAAATCTTTGGCAAACTCAGTATTGTACTCCTTGTTGCCAAAACCTATCCCATGCCGATCTTATTGTATGGTTGCGAACTATTTACCAACTGTGACAATAAAAGCTAAAGAAAACTAAATGTGGCCTTAATCATGTTAAAGAACCCGCTAATTTTCCCATTTCTTAGAAAATATACATTAAAACCAAAAAATAGTATGGTTAGGTACAACAGTTTTTGAAATTTTTTATTTGTAAACTGTTGTGGCTCCATTCTATATTGAAAAATGTACATATTCGCAATAAATAAAGGGTGGTTAAATTTCAAGGGCCGATGTTGATTTTGAATAAAACACAAACTATTTAGGAAATTATTGTAATTTGATTTTATTATGATATATTGGTATTACTCAATTATGTATGGAACAAAATATCGGCCAAATGGGCGCCGCGACCACGGCGGCACACCTCCATCCGATGGTCCAAATTTTCGATGACGCTGAGGCATAATGGAGGTTCTATGCCGTTAATGTGCCGAATTATCTCATCCTTTAGCTCTTGAATTGTTGCTGGCTTATCGACGTACATCTTTTCTTTCAAATAACCCCAAAGAAAAAAGTCCAACGGTGTCAAATCACATGATCTTGGCGGCCAATTGACATCGCCATTACGTGAGATAACACGGCCATTGAATTTGTTGCGCAAAAGAGCCATTGTTTCGTTAGCTGTGTGGCAAGTGGCACCGTCCTGCTGAAACCACATATCGTCCACATCCATATCTTCCAATTCGGGCCATAAAAAGTTCGTTTTCATCTCACGATAGCGAACACCATTCACAGTAACTGCCTGACCGGGCTCATTTTGGCAAAAATACGGCCCGATGATGCCGCCGGCCCATAAACCGCACCAAACAGTCACTCTTTGTGGGTGCATTGGTTTTTCGACAATCACTCTTGGATTCTCATTCGCCCAAATGCAGCAATTCTGTTTATTGACGAATCCACTGAGGTGAAAATGTGCCTCATCACTGAAGATGATTTTCTTCGAAAATTGATCATCCACTGTTGCCATTTCTTGCCACCATTCTGCCCATTCACGACGTTTGGAATGGTCAAGAGGCTTTAGTTCTTGAGCCAATTGCACCTTGTAAGCGTGTAAATGCAAGTCTTTATGCATAATGTTCATCAACGACGAGCGTGAGAGGTGCAATTGTTGGGCACGACGACGAGTTGAGGTGGACGGCTCTTCAGCCACACTATCGCGAACAGCAGCAACATTTTCTGCAGTACGAGCTGTACGAGCATGCACTGGTGTTCTCACATCTTCTACAGACCCGGTTTGCTCGAATTTTTCCACGATTTTTGCGATTGTACGCACATTTGGACAATCAAATTGACCAAAAAAATCACGAAGTGCACGATATGCATTTTGATTTGAACGCCCATTTTCATAATAAGTCTGGATAACTTTAACACGTTGTTGGATTGTGTATCCCTCCATGGTTCAAATTGAGTAAGTCTGAAATAGAGAAATGTCAAATAAAATTCGGAAAAAAACTTGGCGTTTAGGTGTGGTTCACATTCAACATCGGCCCTTACAATTTAATTACCCTTTATGTTAGTTTTTTAAAGTGAACATAAGTTGTATGTCCTCTGATGAGATGTTTGTAAAACATTGTACAAAAGTTGATTTTTTAATGTAAAATCCTTTAAAAACAAGTGGACTCATACTGTTTTTAAAATAAATGTCTCAAAATTGTTATAAATGACGTTGCAGGAAAATAATTTTAAATTAACAGAATCTTTTGCTAAATATTAGTAAAATAAAACCATCAGAATAAAACTGTAAAATCTACCAAAGTTTAATTACATTTTTAGTTGTTGGCATGTAAACTAAGCACTATCTAATGGTGAAAATTATTGTTATAAACTATTTATTATTTTCTTTGTTCATTTTGTATACACATCGTTAGTTTGGTGTAAAACCATTTGCATAAATATTTTTCTAACACGAGGTGTTCATTCACTTGCTTATTTTATACTGACACAATATAAAAAAATACATAAATAATGAAACTCAAACATCGCATTACGACGACTCCTGCCGGTTTTGATTATCAAAATAATAATATTTTTTGACTTTCGTAAATTAAGCAAGAAATGATTTAAAAATTTAGTATTTCCTCAACATAAAATAGCAAAATTTTTAACTAAAATCTCAATTTGAACTAAAAATTTGTTAAATACTAGCTAGGTTGGATTACTAACGGCTTTACTAATTTTTCTACTAACTATTTGCTATGAGTGTATATTGTAGTTAGTAATACGATAAAGTGCGTAGATCGTGGGTCTTATTACTTTTTTTAAGAACAGCAAGATTTTTCTATTAATGTGTAGCTGGCTTTTGCAAGGGCTTCAAATATTGCAGCAATCTTATTGAGCAAATATTGCAGCAATCTTATTGAGCTGTTGCCCGCCGTCTGATACAGATTTTAAGAATGATGTTGTTTAGTTCATAATCAATTTATGTTGTTTTACATGGGTTTTTTTATGGGTTTTAACTAGTTTTATGTCCTTATTATTTGTGTTAAAGTAATGACGGAGAGTAAGCTGGTGTCATTACTGTTAGTCCGAAAGTAAACGACATGTCTATACTGGGCTGTGAACTTCAGAAAAAATATATATTTCGAAAAAATTTACGCAAGTTTGTACCGTTATTGGTGCGCTGATAACAACTTGGAATACCTCAAACGTTGTAGAAATTACACCGTTTTTCAAATACTGTTCTCAAAACTCGTTTCTATTAACCTCGCAAAACCCTTATGGCAAAAACTGCGAAAGTTTAAAAATCAGAAAAATGTTGGTATCTATTGCAAACCACCATACAACATTTCACCACGCAGTGATATGGGAATCACTTTTTCAGAGAATGTATCTCCTAAGTCCAGTGACCCTATTTTTATTAGTTTGGATCTGAAAGTTAAAAACCACACAGCAAAAAATATCCTGTATTTGGTAAGCTTCCAAAATAGCGCTTCACCGCCTTGCAATAAGGGAAGGCATTCTGTTGTGTTTCCCAAAATGCCCTCTTTGAAGCAGTGAATAATGCTTACAATGAAGCAATAAAGAATGCATACAATAAAGCACTAATGTTGTCAACAAAAAACAAAAAAAAGCGCTTCTTATGGCCTATTATATGTATCTCAGCGCCCACCTTCGGTATTCCCATAGCACTTAACCCCACCGAAGTAAAATAATGAATCAGGGATATGACACAAAAAGCTTCAATAAATTCGCCAACTCTACATCAGGTGGCGAGCAACAACTGTTCTAAGACTTATCATCTCGCGCAATGATAGTGATGCCATGTTTGAAGCCCTTCATCTTTCACCACCTTTATCTGTCCACTATCCCCTTTCCAAAAGAAATCAAACATTAATTAATAGGAAGAATTTCCTGAGTGTTTCTTCTCTTTTCACAAAAAAAGAAGACATGAATTTTTTGTTTCTAAGAGGGCATGAAAGAAGCGCTTTTCACCTTCTTAAAAGAGTCATTGCGAACAAAATCATGCCTTCTGGATTTTCTTTGGAAGCGCTTCTGGTAAGCACTACTTTTGTTGGGTATGCGCACAAATATAAAATGAATGAGAAAACTCTTGTTAAATGAAATCAATTTTTTAATTTTTCGATTTTAAATGGTCACGAATTCTTTAGCTTAAGAGTTTTTACATTTAATAGTTTTAAAGTATAGTCTACCTAACCCTGTCCATCGTCTTTCTCAATGAAAACAAAAAATTGAGAAAAAAGGTCATCTAATGTCTGAGTTAATAAGAAAATTTTGTAAACTACTCATATAATGATTCAAAACAAAAGACTTAAGAACCAAACATGTTGTTAATTTTAGTTGCCTACAAATGTGACTAATATTTACCTTATTTGTTTTTTCTTTAAAATTACGTATTCTTTTGCAACTTTGTGTTCAAAAGTAAGTGAATGAGTTGAGTGATATTTAAAATTCAAAGGAAATAAAATGTAGAAAAATTCATTGTACCTTTATAAATATTATCATATGGTAATTTTCATTTCGATTTCTGTTGTTTTCTTTTAAAGGAAACTACAAATTCTTATAAAAATACAACTTTTCAAGTAATTGACTTTGGAAGTTATGAAAAAAGCATCTTTAACAAAGAGTTGAAATTAAATTTTTGTTTCAAGATTGCAACTAGTGACCCATGTTGCTGGTATTTAACAAACATATTCCACCTTATACAGTAGTAACATCAAATGAAAATCAATAAAATGAAATATATGGTATTGATTTTTTTTTTAACTTAGTGGAGATTGCATGTTCAAATCTAAAGGGCCCAAAAAACACAAAAACTAGCTAATTTTTACAAATCTAGTTACAAATATTTAAACATTTTGAGAGAAAAATAATTTTCTGTAAAAATTTGTAGCTTACTATTCGTATACACAGAACAAAATTCATACATAAATAGTATGAATTGCTTGCATTGATTTTAGTTCATACCATAGACCAATTACCAAGGACTGTTTTCTTTTATGTTTCTCAATAATATTTCAAAATAGAGAAACATGGACATGGTCGACTATAATATTCAGTACTTCTTATGATTCACTTAAGCTTACTTAATATCCTTAAACTGTTACCAAAAATTATATATTCGTTTTTACATAAAAATACAATTTAAAATCTTCAAATAACAACGCAAAAATATTTAAAATTCTTATACATTTTTCAAACAAAAATATGATAGTGTGAAAATGTGTCGTTTATGCCGATTTTTATTTTCTTATTACGTTTTGTAAAGTCGTGCATATTATTGTTTTGTATTTTGTCAAAATGGTGTAGGGAAACCGAAAAAGACATTCACGTAGCAAGCCTTGTATAATTAAGCCATTGTTCATACTATCGTGTATATGAACAAATTAATACCATTTCTGATTTTTTTATTTCATAAAAATTTAAAACAAAATTTAGAAAATCTATCAAATTCAAAAAGAAAACATGTCAGAAAAATTAGTATTTTATTTGCAAATAATTTTATTAACGAAAATCGTATTTGTAATAAAAATGGATATTTAGCGGATTGGCTAATCGACGAAGGTAAGCAAAATTAAATTGTAAATAAAACTACTTTATACTACAATAGTTTTTATTATCTGTTGCATTTTATAATTGAGGGGCTTATTGTAAAAACCTATATTTTGCAACCGTTTTTCATTTTAATATATCGTCGAAACGGTTTTCGAAATCCGCTAATAATTTTAATTAACCATTCCTTACACTGTGGTACTTCTTAGTTACATATACTTTGTATATATTAAAACTAATTTTTTAATACAAACATTACTATATTTTTGTTCAATAAAACCTAATGTTTTATACTAAAAAAAAAAATTATTTTTTTTCAACGTTTTTATTTGTTTTGCAAATAATTCAGGAATATTCAACGGTTTTGCAAATTTAACACAAAGGCGCTATTTTAAACGTTGTGTAGAAAACGCAAATATATTACCTGTGATAAAGACTAGAATATCAATAATCATAAAAATTTAAAATTTCTAGCTCCTTATTGAATCCTCGAAAGATCTTTGAACGTTGAGGAATCATTATTATATTGAAGTTATTAACGGATATCAACCAATTTGTAGATATGTATTCAAAATTAAAAACGGATAAAAAATTAAAGATTTTTTAATATTTTTATAAAAAAAATATTTTAAAACATCACTCAATTTCTATTATCTTGAGTCGCGAAGCTTTTTTAATCATTTTTTATGCAAAATCGTAGAATTTTTAAATATTTTTTATATTTTTTCCAAATTTTTGACAAAATGATACGTAAAAATTTTAATTTACATAAAAAGTTTTTTTGGGGGCTTTTTAAAAACCTTTTAGCACAAGGGATGTTATCGCTAGAGCTGAAGCTGAGCTTAGGCGTCAGCATAAAATATGTTAATCTTTATTTTCGGGGGTACATCTTGCCTTAAAATAAGGCACTCTAATGAATAGTTGTAGAACTTTCAGAAATTTTATTCAATGTCTGAATAAACTTTTATATTCTAGCGCATTATAGAAATTTGTAATGAACAATGATATTAGTTAAAGGCCCTTCAAACCTCACTCTGTTTCACTTTACTTTATATCTATCCATACATGCGTGGTTATATTTATAGCTAAACTAAGATTATAAAATTGTATGCTAACTTATTAAAAAAAAAAAAAAAACTCTTCATATCGAAAAGGAAATATATTTTCTGAGGACTTTTGTAGTACAGAAGTGATAGTGTTGCATATGTACAAGTCGTACATATCAACATGCAAACATTTGTATATAGAAGATACATTAAGTTATACACTGAACAGAAAAAACAAAACAGTAGTAGAGTTGTACGTGTGTTAAAACGCCTCCACTTTGGTGGCACGTACCTCTTTTTTTTTTTTTTGTTTGCAAAAACTATCGCTTTTTTATTGTTGTTATTGTCTTACAGAAGCAATCTTTAAAAATTAAACCTGTTAACCATAGATATGGTTGTTTAAGTTGTATAAAAACAAAATGTTAAATTTACTATTGTTTATGAGCTATACATGCATATAAGGGTGTCCCATAAAAATAGGTTTGCCATTTCACTACCCCAGTTTTATTGCAAGTGGTCCCAAATGGAAAAAAACGGGTGTTTAAAACGTTAACGTTTTTGATTGAATTTCCTCTGATAATGTCCAATTTTTAAAGAGTATATTTATATTAAAAATTTCCAAAATTATAAATATAAAAAATGTAATTTTTCATTTCATTGATTCATTTAATATACCCAAAATTGTTCAGATATGGAATTCTGTCTTCATCGGATATCATTAACCCAATTTAGCCTTGAATCAAAAATGACCACAAATTCGATATCAATAAGAAAACTTGTTTTTTTAAATTAATTTTAAGATTTGTTAAATTGCCTCTTTTGCAGAAGTAATATGTAGTTGCACTTAAAAAAAGAAATAATGAAAAAATTATAAATCGTGTTTGTGTGTTGTCCTGATCTATACTTATATACTTATTACTTATATATATTATATATTATAATATTATAAAGAGGTAATGTTTGTATGTTTGTTCGTTTGTTTGTAGAAAGTAATCTCCGTATCTAATCATACGATTTCTAAATTTTTTTTACCAATATTTAATTTGGTCCTCCAGGATGGACATATGCTATATATCGTTCCGGAATTTTTTTTTTTTTTAAGTTATGAGCGGAAACATAAAAATAATATATGTATAAAACAGGATGTGTGTATGTATGTAACGTATGGACTCCAAAACGGCTGGGCCGATTTTGAAGAAATTTTTAGGGAATCTTCAGAATATTCAGGCGGGTGACACTGTGAAGTCTGATATTTGATTTTCTGTCTGTGGGTGGAGGGGCGTGGCAAAATCCAATTTTCATATTGTACCACTAATGACATATACATATACATATATTTATTTTTTTTTTTGCTTTTTTTTAATTTTATTTTTTTTTTTTTTTTGAAAGCCGTTGTCATGTTATATCGAGATATCAAACTCTTAAATCGGTTATGTAGTTCCCAAGATATTTACAAAAAACCTATGTTAATATTTACAAAAAACCTATGTTAATCTTCAAGCTGTGTTACACGAACACAACAGCCTCATCCGTCTATTCAAAACAGACCTAGATCAGATGCCGACAGATGATTATATGGTTGTGATAAGAGCTGACCAGACAGCGGCTGGTGAGCATTAGCGGCACTTAAATGCACCGGTGATAGGTGACGTCGCAGTTGTTATGGCAGTTGTTTTCAGCTATTCATTTTATATACTTCAGCAAATAAAGGCAATAGAAGGACAAAGAGGCGTTGGGGTTCCCATGAAATTACAAATTTTAAAATGATTTACTAATGTGAATTTATTTTTTAATTATTTATTTGCGTAAAAGAAATTTCTTGATTTAAAGAATTAATTACAATTAAAATTTGAAAGCAAAACAACGTTTGCCTGGTCAACTAGTATTTTATAAAAATTTAATATTTTGTCAAAAATTTTGCAAAACTTTAATGTTTTCATAAAAGTTTCCATGATTTTCGAAAATATATCATCGAAAAGATAATCACTCAACCGTTAGTAGCTTAGGGAAAAAAAGACATATAGACCAATAAAACATAATTTAAAATTATGGCCACAAGAGTTCTTTTACGTTGTAGGGTAATTTGAGACTCCAACCCACACATGAGACTGATTAATTGAATGGACTAATTAATTGATGATTTTATTACAATTTCATTGATATCAATTTTAATGAAATTATTTTCATTAACATTTTTTTAATTCATGGTAATGAATTTCAATGATGTGATTTTATTGATAAAAGCAAATTGCAATTGATTGCATGCAACTATGCTAGGTCAGGGAAAGATTCCGATAGATTAATTTTTTATGAAAAAACCACAGGGTGTCTCAATTATTTGTTTTCCCAAATATAATAAAAATAAAAATTTAATCACTCCGATAATAAAATGGAACATTGGTCCACAATGGAAAGAAACGGGAAGCAATTGGAATCGGAACCCTATACGCATTTGTGTTATCGAAAGATGGCGTGTCTGTTAAGGTTTGCAAAAATTTTGTCCGTTTTGCGATATCTTGGTTAGTTTTCAAGACACAAGCCATTTTACAAAATGGAGATTTTTTAAAACGTCAAGTATCTCCAAAACTAAACGAGACAGAACAAAACGGACAACATTTTTGTTCCGTATTACTATTAATATACTCTTATAATATAAATACGCTAGGTCCGAGAGAGATCCCGAGTGATATTTTTTTTTAAATAGCCACAGGGTGACTTCATTATTTTACCTATTTACGTGATAATACAAACATAAGCATATGTTATCGGATAGTTAAAAGTTAGTTCCTCGTTCCATCTGTTTCCCGTATTCAGTGTTACCATTTACACTAATATTTTTTTTTTTTTTTTTTTTTTGTAAGCAAATGCTTTTTTTGCTCAATTGTAATTAGTTTTTCAGGCATTAGTGTGTTTTCATTAGCACTAGTAGGACAAATGATAATGCCAAAAAAAAATTCATTACAATTAAATATTAATGCAATTTTTTTGGCATTAGCATTAGTTAACTAATGCTAATCAAATTCCAATGCTAATGAAAAAATCCCAAGTATGCTCCATACAAAATATACTAAAATATAAAAAACAGTAGTTTTAAGGGTAATTAGATTATAATTAACGAGATAATTATTAGATTATTAGTAATTATTAGATTATAATTAACGAGATAAATGAAATAAAAAAGTAACAGCAAGAAATAAAACTAAGTGACTTTTAACAAATCGCGCACTCAGATAACTTCTGCTGTAAATATTTGTAGTTGTTTGAGTTGTGATACAGTAATCTTTGCTTTTAAATAAAATTACAGTCATTTGTAGACGAAATTTTATTCTTGACTACATATATATGTAGTTCATTTAAAAAAACAAAAAAAAAATCAAATTACTGTATTATGACTTTACATTAATTTATACCGTAGTTTTTTTTATTAAAAATAAAACAAATAATAGTGGTTTTATTTTTTACTGCATATGTGGTTCATTTTACTACAATTGTGGTTCATTTTAAGAACATTCAGAAACAACTGACAATGTTAGTTGAATTAACTGAATTTTAAGTCGTTCTTTCTTTAAGTGAAATTTCATTTGTTTTTAACTACATTTACAGTGGTCTTTACCCACATTGTGTTCTAAGTGTACTCCAAAATGGGCTTCGTTGCTTGTTTGTTGTACTTCCGCGGTGTAATGTTTAAATATATTAATAATTTGCAATATATGGCATACATACAATATGAAAAAGCATTAAAATTGCTAAAATTACACGTCCCAATTTACCCCACCGACACGTTCCAAACAACCCATTATGACCAAAGTCACAAAAACTGCCATAATTTTTGCAATATTTAAATATTTGCGAAAACCAATACGGCGTCCCTAACATGCGTAACGTAACAATTTTTTTATATTTACGTGATTAAAACTGTTAGGAAAAAATGTTTTTTTAACAAAAAACAAGACCACCAAGAAAAAATTTTTTTAAATTATTTTTTTTGCTATATAAAAGTAATAAAAAGCCTAATTATATATGCTAATAATTTATTAACGTACAAGACATAATAGCTATAAATTCTGAAAATGCAGCGTGCGCACCGGTAGGCTAGTTGGTAGTGTGCTGGCTTATCAGTGCGGGGGTTGCGGGTTCGATTCCCACCAGAGGCACTGGTCTGTTTTCGCTACAACGCACAGAAGGCCATAGTAGCTAGTGCTCGGTTAGGGTAATGGTATATAATTTGTAACTACAAATATTTATATGATTATTAATTAATAAAAAAACAAATGAAAATGCAGTAGTACTTTAGTACTTTACTTTATCTTTCTCTACTTAACTAATGTACAAGCTCACCTCGATATCGTACTAATCTTACTTTTTAAAAGGGTTAAAAAGGTGGGGTCAAAAATGGCTCAAGTTCCTTATTTTCGTTTTTTCAAAGAAACTGCAAAAAAACGGGTATAAATTTTAAAGATCTACACTCTAATTAATTTCTGTTGAAATTTACCCAACTTATAGTAGGAAACTGTACTCCTACTATATGTTTGGGTAAATTTACTCTATGTGTGTAAATGAAAAAAAAAATACACACATTACGTGTAAGTTAGTCAACAGAAAGTGTGTAAATGCACTATGCAGGTGCGTAGAAATGTAATTAAATTTAGAAAGAAATTAATATTTTTACTGAATTGTTGAGTAGAAAAACATGTTTTACTTGTAAATATACGGATAAAAGGCATAGAAATACATTTTTATATGCGTAAAAACGCCCTAAAAATGCGTATATTTACCTTGCGGTTAGACATAAAAGCAGCCCAAAAAATGTTTTAAATAAAACAAAAAATTAATTTTTTGAAAGAGTTTTATTAATGTTTTGTATAACAATAAATTTAATAATAAATATTTGTATATAAGTGGTTGTACATATACAGAGCTTCAAAGATTGAATTCTATTTTGAAAGAAATCAAATCGGTTTTTTTTAAATCGAATGATTTTTTTCTTAACCAATTGCAGAGAATTCATTCTTTGGAATTCACTAGTGGTAAATTCAATCAATTTAGCTCATTTGATATTCTCAGTTATTGCATTCAATCATTGGGACTTCAGTCGTTGGAAATTTAATCATTGCGAATTCAATAATTGGGAATTCAATTTGTTTTTTACTCAATCGATTTACAATTTGGGAATTGCCGAAATCGGCGAAACTGAAAAACATCGACAGAATTGAAAAAAAAAAATCGCTAAAATTGAAAAACTATCGTTAAAATGAAAAAAAAATCCTCAAAATTTAAAACAATCTCCAAAATTGAAAAAATTGCCAAAAATGTAAAAAATCACCTAAATTGAAAAAAATCAACAAAATTTAAAAAATCTCCAGAATAAAAAAAATTCTAAAATTTGTCAAAATTGAAAAATCGCCAAAATTAAAAACATCGCCAAAAATAAAAAATATCGCCAAAAATAAAAAATATCGAGAAAAATTTCTAAAAGTAAAAACAAACGGCAAAAGTAAAAAATCGCGAAAATTTAAAAAAAAATCACCATAAAAATAAAAATAGCTCAAATTGAAAGAAGTTGTCGGTGTCATTTATTACCGGTGTTCAAAACTGTGTTTCGAAAAACTGCCTGTGCTTCGAAAACTAATAAATGTACATTTACAACTATTTTATATTTCTCGTCAATATTTTCGTTTTTCAATTTTAGCTTTCTTTCCAATTTGAAGATTTTTTTATTTTTTGCGATTTTTTTTTTGCAATTTTTTTATTTTTAATTTTGAAATTTTTTTTTTATCTGTTTTCTAATTTTTAACGATTTTTTTTTAGTTTAAAGATTTTTTTTTAATTTATGCCGTTTTTTTTTTAAATTTTAGGGATTTTTCTAATTTTTGGCGATTTCTTTAAATATTGCGATTTTTTTTATTTTTGGCGATTTTCTTTAAACTTAAGCGTTTTTTTTTTTCAAATTTGGAGATTTTTTTAATTTTAGCGATTTTTTTTATTATCAATTTTAACGTTTTTTTTTTAATTTTTGGTATTTTTTTTTTATTTTAAAGATTTATTAAATTTTAGCGATTTTTGTCGATTTTTTCAATTGTGGCATTTTTTTTTCAATATTGGCGATATTTTTAAATCGATTGAGTAAAAACCGACTGAATAAATCGAATGAAGAATTTAATTCTTTAAAGCTCTGTACATATATTATATTCTGAAAATATTTTTCACAATTAGGCTGCAAACACTTGGAAATAAACGGTTTTTGTACAATAGGAAGGTTTTTAATTCACTATCACAAATACAACATTTATACATTTTTTTCCATTAAAATTCTCAACAAATTAAATTTTTTAGATTTTTTAGCTTTTTTCAATTGTTTTATTTTTTTCAATTTAAAAATGTCAAAATATTTATTACTATTATAAGTTAGTATATTTACAAACTTTGTGCGTAAAATTTTATTTAACAAAATAATACTACTTATAGGCATAGTGTGTTTAATTGTAAACAAATAATTGGTAAAAATACTGTAAGTGTGTATTATTGTATATATTACCGAATGTATAAATGTACCGAATTTGCGTAATAAAACATGAAATTTTACTCGTTTTATAGTAGCAAATTTACAATCATTTTTTAGAGTGTATCTAAGCAGTTACCTAAAAAAATTTAAGGGGTATGTATATGGGAAAAGTTACAAGTTTTCGACACTTTGAGGTAAAATATTTAAAAAAAAAATTTTGTATGACATGAATAACCATATTTGTATACGTTAGCCGATGTTTGAGCATGCTAAATCTATTCACATTAATCAGTTATATTTAACGGCGCAAAAGTTATAGCAAACCAAAAATATTAAAATTGCAGGTTTTGCTTAAGGAATTTACCAGCTTCAGAAATCAATAAAAACGCTAATTTTTAAGGAATTATGCAAAAATAAATAAATGGTTTATTCAAAAAATTCTTTTTGCGAAATAAAAACACAATACTAGATATTATTCAAAAAATTATAATTTAGAATTCCTACCAAAATAGCAAGCCTGGTAACTATTTTATTATATACCTTTTTTAAAAAGGCAAAATCAAATACCATCGTGGTTCTTATCTGAGAAAAAAAAATAAATTTTTTTCATACACGAATAATTTATTTAGTCCCTAACGTAGCCGGAGTTTTAAATTTTTGATTTGCATTAACTTTTTAACTGGCTTATTAATTTCTAAATATGCTAAAATAATATTACAAAATTTACCATAACTTCTGAACACTGTGTCCAAAACTGAAATGAAATGGCTCAAATGCAACTCAAGATATATTTTACTATTAAAAACATCAAATATCAATGTGGCAATATTTTTACTTAAATAATTTGTCACCCAAAAAAAAATCGTTGTTTTTTATTTTTCAAAAAAATGCTAGGAACAAATTCAAAAATGTCTCTACCTTAGGGACATAATTTTTTAGTCCTCTACAAAACTAAACAAAAACGATTGAAAGTCGGTCCACCCGTTAAGGCTGCACAGTAAAGTATAAGAGAAGTATAAAGTATAAGAGAACGAGTTTGTTTAACAAGCTGTAACTTTTTTATTTCACGATTTTTTTTTTTTAATTTTCAGTTCAAACTATTGAAATATAAAACAAAAAAAATTCAAAAAAATCTAAATCTAGTAAACCGCTTAAATAAAAGAAAAACTGCATTAATTTATAGATCCCATTGTCTTTATCATATTTCAAAATATATATAAATTAACCAAAAAATATAAAAATACCCTAAAAAAATTTTTGTCAAATATTAGAACTTAAAAAGAAAACCACGATTATTTTGGAAAAAAGTGCATTTTTGCCGGTATAATGATGCAGAGTTACCTATTTACAGGAAATCATGTTAAATACTTTTAGTTTCGCAAAATAAAATAAATTATACCAATATGCATTTTGAGGTTATGAAAATGTTGTCTGTTCCATAAAATTTAAAGTTCTTAGAATATGTTGATGCCTTTTCGGTTAAAGTCTTAAGCGTATTAAAATCTTTTATTTAATGCACATTTTATAGTAATTGATACTACGCTAAGAATAAAAAAATGTGATTTTGTTTTGCTCTTTATAAAATTAGACCGTAATAGCGATTCACTCTCTAGATACCTAACTATGTTCTCAAGCCCTGTGTTTTTATAAAAAAAAGCGAAACAAATTAACTAAATTTCGCAAAAATTGTTAAAAGATCATAAAATGTAAGCCAATTCCAAATATATATTTTTAATGTCCGAAGTAAAAAAATATATTTAACGTTTGTGATATTCGTATACGTTTGTGATATTCGTATGCCTTTACTGGTGCGCTGACATCATAATGGTATACCTCAAGCTAGGTAAAATTACACCGCTTTTCATATACTGTTCTCAAAACTCAATTACATTAAACGGAACAAAAGCCCCTATAGGAAAAACTGCGAAAATTTAAAAATCTGAACATTTTGGTTCCACTTTTAAGCCACCAAACACCGATTACTTTTTTAGTGAACGTATCTTCGAATTCTAGTGAGTCTATTTTGTTTCGGTTTGGATCTGAAATTAAAAAAATAACACAAAAAAAAAAAAATTAATAAAACAATTCTTGTAAGTTGCAAGATTTTTTTTTGAATATTTCGACCGTTAAATTTCCATCAATTCTTTGAACTTCACACATCATAGCTTTCAAGTTTAGTTAATTCATAAATGCTTGAGAAATAAGAGTCAGCTAAAGTCAGTTTCCCTTTCCATTTGGACACCCCCTTTTAAATCCTTTAAAGTAAGGTTGGTAAGATAAAGAATTGTACTTGCTCATTATTAATAAAAATCTGAAAGAAATTATTCTGCAAACTTCCTAGTTTGTCTCTCCTATTGAAAAGTTAAAACGTTAAGTCTATTACACTAGATTACACAAAATAATTAGTTTTATCAAGTGCAAATTTTGGTTGATCAATTTAAAAGTTTTGCAATTCTGTAGTTATATTAATATTACATTTCATGTATATTTTTTGTACACACTCACTAAGTGTTAAAGATATTTTAAATAAAACTAAACATAATTATAGTCTAATCGAATTTGAGTGACATTTGTCTAAAAACTAAGCAAACTTTGATAAACACATTCAAATTTTGTTCAGCTTTAGTCAAAATAATCAATTTTCATAAAGTGTCTTAGAAAGGAGTCGCTCCACACACAAACATGAATTATCATAATACAATTTATTTTTTCTTTAATAATAACTAAGTAATATATTAAAAAAATTAGCAATCGACTTTTTTAAATTAGTAATTTAAAAAATCTTTGAAATTAATTTTAAAAAAAGTTTTTTGTACTTTTACCAAATTTGAGCGTAATTTTTTATTCTAGGTAAAAGTAATTAGTGAGATCGAATAAATCCTAACACGGATTATCACTTATAACCTTTTTATGTTTAAAAGTGAACTTTATTTAGAATCAAGTTATCTTTTAAAAAGTCGCCAGATGATATGTATAAATTATTAGCGAAATCGGATCATTACTTTGTTTACAAATGGACTTAAAAAAAAAAGTGAAAACAAAAAAAGTAGCATTTTTACAAAAAAAAAAACCTTAAATTTCGTAGAAAAGAATATGCTTAATTGTTCAGAACTCACAAAAATTAAATTATACTAAGATTCTTTTTAAATTATTGATGAAGGCTACAAAGCAAGTTCCCAATACTGTCACTTTTTTGGAAATGGTCTGTTCCTATCAATTAGAGATGGCAAAAAAAAGCTCCTTTACTCACTTTTTGTTCAGCTTCCATTTGTAAACAAAGTAATGCTTATATTTCGCTTATACACGCTTTATACACATCATCTGGCGACTTTTTAAAAGATAACTTGATTCAGAAAAAAGTTCACTTTTAAACATAAAAAGTTATAAGTGATAATCTGTGTTAGGATTTATTCGATCTCACTACTTATTAACTCACTTTTGCCTGAAATAAAAAATCCCATGAAGTCAGAATTCCATATCTGAGTAGTTTTGAGTATTTTAAAGAAATAAATAATATAAATAAGAAAAAACATAGTTTTTATTTTTAATAAATATTATATCAAACTTGTAAAAAATAAAATTTTTATTTCTGGGAATTTTGCGGCAAAATTCGGCACGAATTAATGTAAAAAAAAAAAAAATAAAAAACAGATTTATTCCATTTGCAATAAAACTGTATGGAGTAATGAACGACATTAAACAAATCGTTTTTAAGGGACTTCCTAATGCATATACAACGTAAATAGTTATAGTTTCCTATGATTTGATGTTTACCATAAAGATTATAATTTTCTACTCTTTTTAAACAATTTATATTAATGTGTTCTTTACCAGTAGCTACTGTTTGGTTGTTATTGTCTATTATTTTGAAAAAAACATTCATTTCCAATCTGAAAAAAAACCTTTTGGTTTTACTTAAGTAGGTGTGGTCCTTCTATCATCTTTTAGAGCACTTGCTTTATATTGTTGTATGCGATCATCGTATGATGATGATCAATACGCCTTCTTTTCATTTTTTTTTTTTGTTTGCTGTTATGGCAAAATCCTGTCGTGAGTTAAATGCATGTTGATGTTTTTCTTATATATTTTGTATTTTTCTTCAACCACAAAATGACTGATGATTTCCGCATTAATCGTTTTGGATTTGCAATTGAATGTAATTTTTATTAAAGGTTTTCTTTTTGTTAATTTTTTAGCAGTTTTAGTAAAAGCTGCTACTGGTTTTTAATAGCTTAAGTTTACAGAGGGCGTGTGTTTTGAGTTTAGGCAATACATTTTAGTCTCGTACTAGATAAATACTAATATTAAGCATTTGAATAAATTGGAATAAAATCTATGTTTAAATTTGGACAGTTTTATTGCTACTGTAATAGAGATGATAAAACAAGAAGCAACAATCTATGAATGAAAAGCTTTCAAAATTACCTTAATACATGGATAGTAAATATATGATTGACTTTAGGGGAGTTCAAGTATGTAGCTTAAGTCTTTTGTGTGGCTTGAACAAATTTAGCCGTATCAAAGTATAAATATTAGGTCTTTCGTCTTTATAGACCAGAAAAGTGTACACTGTGTTAAAATTTAAATAAAGCATTCATTTTGTAAAGTTATTCCTTAACTAATTCAAAAACTAATTTTACAACAATTTTTTTTTTTCAAATTCAGAAAAAAAATTGCTTAACCCAGGTGAAAAAGTTCATATATTGTCATATATGGCCACATATATGAGTTCATATATGAATTCATATATGTTCGAATACGAAATTTGAGGGTATATGGACATATATGCTCATATATGGGCATATATGCTCATATATGGACATATATTAATGATCATATATGGACATATATGAATGTTTATATATTGTCATATATTATTACTTTTCCTATATTCTCGTATATAAAAAAGCTTTTTTAGTTTTTTTTTTTTCAAAAATATTCTGTTTTTTAAAAAATACAGCCATTATAATTCTATAAATGTTACTGAATACAGGAATTGTTCTAAAAATTTAAAATATACTTCAATATAAGAATATAATACTAGATTTTTAATTGTATCTTAAAATTTAAATATGTAGTTCTGTTTAGTTTTCCAATTATTTTGAAACACAACTAAAAATGGGAATGTGGGAAAATATTTTATTTTTTAAATACAAAATATAACAAAATAAATAAATCCAATTAATTCATCTGGTTTAACCAGTTTTTGAATACTGAGATCAAAACCTTTGGCTTAAATAAAGTTAAGCCGCATGTTTCCAAAATTAATGAAACTTTTCCACGCTGAATCTGCCGATGGTAGAATCTCTTGGAGGACCTTATTCGGGAGGGAGGGGTTCAAGTTTGAAGTTTTGTTTTGCGATTTTATACAAAAGTTTTGAATGGATTGGCATCAACGGAAAGGTGTTTTAAATATCTTTTCAAAGACTCATATATCTCCATTCGTTAACCCATTTTTTTTTAATTTTTTCCTGTTTTTTCAGAACTTTTGTATAAAATCGCAAATCAAAATTTCAACTTTGAACCCCTCCCCCCGGAAAGGGGTGCGTTTTTCCTAATAACTCGTTCTCTGTAATCGTATTTATAAATTAATAAAACATTAATTTATAAATTTTTGTTAAGAATTCGTTAACAGGCAAAGTAAGGGTTAAAAATAAAAAAAAACATCTTCATATATGGTCATATCAGATCAAAAATTAAAACATATTAATCATATATGGAACAATATATGAATTCATATATGGAGATATATGACATATATGAACCAATATATGCAATATATTATCATATATCATCATATATGGTGTCATACATATCCATATATGAACTTTTCATTTAAATGTATTTATCCATATATGCTCCCATACATTGCATGTTCACATATGCTCATAAATGGAACCATATATGCTCATACATGAAACCATATATGGTAATATATGATCATATATGAACTTTTTCACCTGGGAAGTAAACTTTTTATATATATAGTTATTTTTTGTTAATAAAAAACGAAATACTTAAGACATGGACTTGAGAATATATCAAACATAATTCATGCCACAATTTTTCAAGATTAGAAACCGTTTCAGTTTTATAATAAAGGTATTTGTTTGTCATGCTTAAAATACCAACTTCAGGTCGCGGTGCATAGTGCCACTCTAGTCTAATCTTGTCATGCTGAAACCAAAACCGATATGAACGTTTTAAAAAAAGGATATTCCGATTTGAATTCGAAATATAAACGTCTAAATATCAAAACAAGAATTTATAACGGTGTTGCGCATATATTTAAAATTCGAACCGGAAAATTATCTGACTAAAGATTTTAAAATATAAAGATTGATACCCTTTCTCGTATCCTTGTTTTAAAATGTTCATGTTAAAATGGCATAATATAATAATAGCAAATATTATAAAACTGAAACGGTGGCTAATCTTGAAAAATTGTGGATTGAATTTCGTTTGATATATTCATAAGTAGGTGGGTGTCTTAAGTCTTTTGTATATTATTAAAAAAAATATAAACATATTAAAAATGTGACTTAAGCTTTTGGTGTGTTATACATCAAAATATTCTCAAATTTGGTAAAATTCCACAACATGCCCAGATTTTGATTGTAGTTGGCTTTTAAGTATATACAGTATGTGTCTTAAGTCTTTTGTATTTTGTATTTTGCCCATAAACAAAACAAACAACATTTATATTCTAAATGGGTTTATAATTTAACCTAACAAATACTTCTCTAAATTTAAAAACGTCCTCCGACGTTTTCTTTAGCTAGCCTATAATAATTATTTTTCACAATTTGTGAAAATAAAGATCAATTTCAAACAACGTGTTCACGCCGTGAACAATTGTGTAAAATACCCATCCCTGGCCGACAGCATTGCCATACTGACCCTAGTTGACATCAGCTGGTAACATGAAAACTGCAGCCAACTTAACATCAACTGCATTGTCATAAAATCAACACAAATTTTCAAATCTTCAACCACCGCAAGCAGTGCGAACAACATCTTTTTGTAAATTATTAAATATAAAAATATATAAAAGTGAAATTTTAAAACTGTTAAACAATATAAAATATAGTTATATTTCCCTTAAAGTGCTTAAGTGCTAAAAACTTAAAAATTGAAATATTAAAATTTCAAATTTTTAAAACCTACCTTAGAAATAAAATTACATTAATTTAAAACCTATATACTAGTTTGTAAATATACTATAATTTACAAAAACTAAAACCCGCCATCTTTTATTTGGTATGTACAAATTCTAAGTTGAAGGGAATTTGTACATAAGGAGCGTAGCCTTCATAATACCCCTAAACCCCTCATTTATACATTGCGAACAACATCTTTTTGTAAATTATTAAATATAAAAATATATAAAAGTGAAATTTTAAAACTGTTAAACAATATAAAATATAGTTATATTTCCCTTAAAGTGCTTAAGTGCTAAAAACTTAAAAATTGAAATTTTAAAATTTCACTTTTATATATTTTTATATTTAATAATTTACAAAAAGATGTTGTTCGCACTGCTTGCGGTGGTTGAAGATTTGAAAATTTGTGTTGATTTTATGACAATGCAGTTGATGTTAAGTTGGCTGCAGTTTTCATGTTAACAGCTGATGTCAACTAGGGTTAGTATGGCAATGCTGTCGGCCAGGGATGGGTATTTTACACAATTGTTCACGGCGTGAACATTCTCCCCGCCTTGATGTGTCAACATCTAAAAATAGGAGAGAGAAGAAAAGGAAAACAGAAGAAAAAGAGTATTAAGATCTGGGTGAATTTATAAATAAGTAATATTTGATTAAAAGGGTTATTTTTCAAATATACTTATGTAGGGTATAAGGATAGGGGTAGTAGAAAAGTTTGTAATCAGGACTCCACTTGTTCCATTGTTCCTCCTTCCACGCTTCATCGGGTTTGCATCTTACAAGTAGGCAATCTTTGAGAATCCGACTTCAGCTGCAATTCTTGATTACTTTTTCTATCTATAAATATATGCTTTTAATGGAGATATGATTTATGGGTGATTAGAATTTGGGTGAGTGCAATTTTAGATATTGCTTTGTGTTTGTACACACGGGTGGGTTTAAGAATTTTGATAGAATTCTCGACTTATGGGTAATTGCAATTTTAGATATTGCTTTGTGTTTGTACACACGGGTGGGTTTAAGAATTTCGATAGAATTCTCGATTTATGGGTAATTGCATTTTGGATAAATGCATTGTGTTTTTACACGGGTGGGTTTTAGTATTTTAAACTAATACTAGATTTGAGGGTGAGTGTAAGTATTTTATAAGAATACTCGTATCTAGTTAGCAACTAGATTTATGGGTGAGTGATCACAACATTTTGTTGTGAGTTTAGTCAAAATAAACTTTGACTATATTGTTGTGTGTATGGGGTGTTGTTGAGATGTGTATTTAAGGGTTAATGTAGGCTAATGGCTGGCTAATGAAATATTCAGAAGACATCTTCCTTCTTCGACTGGGGTTGGTCCTTTTCTTTCGACAAGACTTGACATTTGCATCCTTCGGGTTTATCAAGCGCACATCATATAAGGTGCTGAATATTCCATAAGTGCCAGAATTAAAGTCACGCTGATAGATATGACCTTTTTGCCGCTGATTTCTGAGCAATTGAATTGGGTTGCCAGAGCTAATAGCGGCAGAGCATCCCCGCCCCGGAAAAATTCGGGAGCATACTGTCCAAAGATCAGTACTAAAAGGGTATGTAGGTCAAATTTGAGTAGTTTGAAGAAAAATAGTTCTTCTTTCGCCGTTTTGCGAATTCCAAGAATCTTATCTTTATCAGACTTTGGATGGGTAATGAAATAATTAACCTCTGCATTATTTTCGGGTAAGTTGGCACTTTTACCGTCGCTGAGGGTGTGCGAGCTAGCTGAATCGTCTTCAACGTACATATCATTTCTCAAACCTTGAGAATTTTTTGGATGAATATTTTGTACGGAAGGTGGGTAAGGGTTTTCAAGTTCACCAGTGGTGAAATGTGAAATAAATTCCCGGATTTCATGAGTGGGTACCATATTTGAAGTTGATTCAACTGCGTTCAAATTCTCCAATTCATTGATTTGCGTTGTATGTGGATTTGGTTTACTATCAAAATCATCAGAATTAATTCAACTAGAAGCCGCCGAAATAAAATCAACCCAAGATAAACTCGTAGTTCTTTGTCAAAAACTTTATTTTAAAGAAAAATGTGATTGTTTAAAATCAAATAAACCCCTACCCAAGAAAAGTGCCCTACTCACACTTACCCCTTTCTTAGATTCTAAGAAAATTATTCGCGCAAATGGTCGTTTAGCAAGCTCCAAATGCCTTTCATATGAAGAAAGACACCCTATAATATTACCTTATGGAAGTTGTTTTGCCAAATTACTTACCCTGCATGTCCATTTGGTAACCCTACATGGAGGAAATCAGGTTATGCTGAGAGTAATTCGGTCAGGCTATTGGATTCCAAAGCTTCAAAACTTAATTAGCCTGGTTATCAACAATCAACGCCAGTTTGACCAACATGTCAAAAAAAACTGAAATCAATTGACTTGTCATCAAAACATCATCAGAATTTTTCTACTCGTCGTCCAGACAACATCCCGTTTTTAAAAGCTTAAAACCAATTGGTGAAAATTCATTAAATTTAAAAGTGAAATTAAAGTTAAAATCCCGTATTTAAAAATTCATTAAATTTAAAAGTGAAATTAAATTTAAATCCCATATTTAAAAATTCATTGAATTTAAAAGTGCAAATTTATTTTGAAACCCAAAAACTTAGTAAAGATTTATCTTGAAACCCAAAAACGTTAAAACTTAAGTCTAAAGTTAAAACTAAAATCTAAATTTAAAAATTGACTTTAGTATTGGTTCAACGTTATGGGTAATAAATAAGCTTCAAAACTTAATTAGCCTGGTTATCAACAAATGTTCACCCTGCATACGATACAAAAATCGTCAGGCAACTCAACTGATGGCTGCACTTCCTCCAGAACGCACCCAATTAACCCGACCCTTTTATAATGTTGGAGTTGATTTCGCAGGACCATTTGACATTAAGGTCTATTCTGGCAGCACGTGCAGAATTACCAAAGGCTACGTATGCGTTTTTGTTTGTTTTGCAACAAAAGCTATTCATTTGGAACCAACATCTGACCTATCAACCCAGCTTTTATGGCAGCCTTCGCACGATTTTTTTCGAGGCAGGGATGCCCTGCCGCCATTTATTCGGACAATGGTACTAACTTCGTAGGGGCTAGCCAGTTATTGAAGAAAGAGCGGCAGGAATTTATGAGGAATTTGGAAGGATCTGTTACGTCAACTAACAGTTTTCAGAATTTGACGTGGCACTTCATTCCGCCGGGAGCTCCACACATGGGAGGATTGTGGGAGGCAGGCGTAAAGAGCTTTAAGTCTCATCTCAAGAAAATGAACACCCTGAAATACACATTTGAAGAGCTTGCTACACTTCTTGCTCGAATCGAAGGTTGTTTAAACTCAAGACCCCTTAGCCCGTCAAGCGACAACCCTCAAGATCTTAACCCTTTAACCCCAGTTCATTTTCTGATAGGTTCACCTTTGTTAACCCCAGCCGAACCAGACTTAAGCGATGGAAACCTTACTCTGGCAAATAGGTGGCAGAAGCTCAGGATTCAACACCATTACTTCTGCAGAAGATGGAAAGATGAATACCTAAAAGAGCTCCACAAGCGATACAAGTGGAAAAACCCAAGACGTCAACTTGAAATCGACGATATTGTCGTTATTAAGCAGGACAATCTACCCCCTAACGAATGGTCACTAGGACGGGTGACTAAGGTTTATCCCGGTTCCGACGGCAGCACCAGAGTCGTTGATTTACGTACTCCAACTGGAACGTTGACTAGGCCTATAACGAAGGTCGTAGTTCTACCCACAAACTAAACCAACCCTCTCTTTATATCATTAACCCCCACTTGTATCCTAACCATCTAACATTAAATACTCACCCAAAATTCAATCATTACACTCTCATAACACACTAACATCAATCATTATCATTACTTTAACTTCATTATTTCATTTCATTTCACTTCATTTAGAAAATGGCTCCACGTACCCAAACCCAAAGAGCACCACGTGTTCCTAATCGCAACCCCACACACGGTACACAAGTCACCAGACGCCAAACGGCTACGAGTTCTGCAACCCAACCCAGAAGACGCAGACAGGAAGCCACAGTAAGGACCAACCCCTCTCAACGCAGTCGCTACTTTGGATGCGGTATTTGTAAAGCCGACCACCGTATTGCGACCTGCAAAAAGTTTCTGAACCAGAACTTGGCTCAAAAGTATAAAACCGTGTTACAGTTACATTACTGTACGAATTGCCTGGCCAGAAACCATCTTGTGGCTAACTGCACCAATGCAGCTCGTTGTCGTGTCTGCGGAGTAAAGCATCATACCATGCTTCACGGCCACCAAAGGGTTTTAACAAACATACACACCGAAGCTAGTGGACCAACTACTACTCGTAGAGTCAACCCCAGACAAGCAACAACAGCACCACTCACCAGCTCCCCCTTCGGAGTACCGTCGTCCATAACCCGAACACTTGTTCCTACGGGCGAAGTCTATAGCATGACTGAAGATGGTTGTGTTTCCATAAGAGCCATTCTTAACCCCAGCTCGACTTCTTCTCGTATTGCTGCCTCATTCGTGCGAGACAACAAGTTACAAAACTTTCGTGAAGCTCACCATTACACCCAACATGAATTCACTCATAAAATATGAGATGTGCTGGCTGGTTGCAAAGGATTTACCAAAAACCCCGTACTCAACTCCATTCAATGAGTCTATAAAAGAAAAGTTTGGCCATTTAGCTCTGGCAGATCCCAACTTTTACTCCGATGCCCCCGTGTTTATGGAAATTGGTGGCAATGTATACACCACGATTTTAAATACCAACAAAATTACTATAGCGGGTGGATCACTAATAGCCCAAGATTCCACTCTTGGGTGGCTCATTATGGGATCGTTTTCTGGCTAAGCTTACCCAATTCAACTTTAAAGTATTTGTATAAAAAATTAAATACTCTACCCATTTATTACCCATAACGTTGAACCAATACTAAAGTCAATTTTTAAAATTTTATTTACAGATACGTAAAGGTACCAACCAATTGTGCCAAAGGTGCCAACACTAACCCTTCCCACCTAATGACGTTTGACCAACATGTCAAAAAAAAACTGAAATCAATTGACTTGTCATCAAAACATCATCAGAATTTTTCTACTCGTCGTCCAGACAACATCCCGTTTTTAAAAGCTTAAAACCAATTGGTGAAAATTCATTAAATTTAAAAGTGAAATTAAAGTTAAAATCCCGTATTTAAAAATTCATTAAATTTAAAAGTGAAATTAAATTTAAAATCCCATATTTAAAAATTCATTGAATTTAAAAGTGCAAATTTATTTTGAAACCCAAAAACTTAGCAAGATTTATCTTGAAACCCAAAAACGTTAAAACTTAAGTCTAAAGTTAAAACTAAAATCTAAATTTATTTATTTATTTATTTACATGATATTAAGCTTATATTAATATAAGAGTAATATAGAGATAATAGCAAGGCTGCCAGGGCCATCAGCTTCAAGCGGTACAAGCCTCTCCAGAGAAAAGGTTGTCCACGTTCCTTAATTGTGGTAAACTACACACAAAGTTATGAAAAAAAAAAAAAAATCTAAATTTAAAAATAAGATTAATATGAAAATTGTGAAATTAGTGAATTAAAGAATTAAAGAAAACTGTTAAATATTAAACCCCATATACCAAGTTAGGTTATGAACAATTTAAAACCCTAGACCTAAAATTAAACATAACCTAAAATAAAATCCTAAATATTTTATAACGTTTAAAAAATCCGCCATCTTTTTATTTATATACATTTACCAGCGAAAAGATAGTACATAAGCCACCATCTTTTTATTCCCCTAACCCGTAAATATTCACAACGTTTATTTGAATGTCGCACATATTAGTATTTGGCCTGAAAAGCTGGCCAAAATTATTAAACGTGTTTTTTGAATTAAAAGTTTTAGTTTTTTGATAGTATTAGGTGTAGTATGATATAAAAAGTCTAGTGGCAGATTTTGAAAAAATTACACTGCGCAACAAAAAAATTTTTCTCTACCCTAGAAATAAAAGCATGTGGAATATATGGATTTTGATGCCCTTATTCAAATCTGTTTTCCGTTTTTCTCTAGTACGTAAGGATTTTTTTTTAAAGGCGTGGCATACTTCACCCCCTAAATCGTTGGGTTGCCCTATATATTTTGCCATAACTTGAAAACGTGTTCTCCGATTTTAATAGCAGGAGGATCAGAAGATCAAAATTCTGCTTAAACTAACCAGACACATTTATTTTATATCTATTACTATTTTGGAGTTATTAAAAATTTAATGGCGAAAAAAAAAAAATTACATGCAAAATGCGTCAAATTTTTTGTTTTCAAAATGCAATAAAAAAATTTAAGAACCAAAAAGTTTAAATTTTTAAGATTTTTCTAAAAGCCACATTCCTAAGGAATAAAAGTTGGTATAAATCGCAAAACTCAATTAACAAATGTTGATTTTAAAGGTTTAAACTCATTCTTGACAGACTGTATGTACATTAGCGTGTCCCGATAGAAAAAATTTTTCGGTAATAGCACTCAAACGATGCGTATTAACGCCCTGAACAATAAAAGTTCAGCATCAAAACTTTTTAAGTTGATCTTCAGTTCCCTACCAGCGATTAAAATTAGCGATTCTAGTACATTTTGACAAAAAAAAAGTTTCGACGATTTGTTTCAAATGTGGCTCAAACGTTTCGTATTTTAGTCCTTTTTAAGAAAAAAATAATTTAAAGTTTTTGATAGAGTAATTTTGGTCCACTGGAAGATGTTTTAATTTTTATCAAGTAAATTTCCTTACAATATTTTCTTTAACTTTTTGCATTAAAACACTAAAAATCTTTTCATATATGACCTGTATTTCCAAAACGTTTATTGTAAGATTAAAAATGTTTTTTTTTTTTCGCTAAACGCGAGAAAAATCTGTAAAATTCAAGATATTACCTTTTTTTTCAAGATATTTCATTTTTAATCTTACAATACATGTTTTTGAAATACAGGTCATATATGAAAAGATTTTGAGTGTTTTAATGCAAAAATTTAAAGAAAATATTGTAAGAAAATTAGCTTGATGAAAACTAAAACATCTTCCAGTGGTCCAAAATTACTCTACCAAAAATTTTAAATTATTTTTTTCTTAAAAAGGGCTAAAATACGAAACTTTTGAGACACATTTGAAAAAAATCGTCGAAACTTTTTTTTAGGCAAAATGTACTAGAACCGCAAATTTAAATCGCTGGTAGGGAACTGAAGATCAACTTCAAAAATTTTTATGCTGAACTATTATTGTTAAGGGCTTTAATAAGCGTCGTTCGAGTGCTGTTACTACAACGAAATCGCAAAAACGCTGTTTAACGGGACAAGCTAATGTACATACATACATATGATTTACAGTCTAAGTAACAAAAAATTTTTGAAAATTGTAAGGCTCTTATAAAACAGTATTTTTTTATGAAAAATGGCTTTATTATATTTATTTTATATTATTTAATACTTTATAAACGGAAAAGTTAAACTAATAAAAATTCCTAAATCAATAATTCAAAATACATAAAAGTTTATGACGATATAAAGGTATAAGAAAAAGTGCCCGATGAGCAAAAATAGAACAAATGTGAAAATTTAAAAAAATCGTCAAAAATAATGGCGCAAACTTGCGCACACTTTTTTTTGATTTCTAAAATTAGAGATTCCAAATTTTATTGTGGTATCCAACGTAACTCATAGACATGCTAACCTCACTTTTAAAAACCTCTTCTTTTCCTTTTTTTGCTAAAAAAAAAAATGTATAATTTGTTTCTTTTTAGCTTTTGAACGAATTGTTTCAACATGAATATTCAACATATCTTAAATTTTTTTTTTCTTTTTTAAATAACTTTTGATCAAACCTTTCAGCGAAAAAAATAATCTTTGTTAAACCTTTATTCGTTTAGCCGCAATAAAAAATATCATATAAACATCCAGAAACCGAAAAAACATTTAAATCTCATATAATTTTCTTCACTTTCCTGACTTTAGCAGGGTCTCAGAGCTACAAATCGCAACTAAAAGTCTTCAAAATTTACAATATATTGTAAAATATTGTTGTCTGTCGAGCTGCGTAATTAGTTCTTAAGATTTCTTAAAATTCAGTTTTGCCTTTTTGGCCAGCTTTTCAGGCCAAATACTAATCTGTGTGTCGCTGAAAATCTTCACGACAAAAGCGTGGTGGCAGCAAGGATTCAAAAAACTGATATATGCAGTTTCAACTTGAAGCCATTTGGATGTATGCAGACTAAAAATATTTTATTTACAATATATTCAACAAGCAACAATACTTAAAATTACACAGTTTTTTCAAGTACTACAAAGTGCATGGCTGTCTGTAGGAAGTATTTTTAGTTTTGTAAAAAATATGAAAAAATAATTTCCGTGCAAAAATAGTTTCTCTCGAATGCAAACAGACCAGACAGAAGCGACTTTTATCCCTAAAAATGGACTAAAATTAGTTCAAATTTTCTTAACTCTTAAACTAGTGGTTGTAAAGAAAAGTCCTATATTTGTATTTTTTTTTTACAAAATAAAATGACATAGCCATTGTTAGACAAAAAAAAAAATGTATTTACTTAATTTTAAAATCTGGGTAACAGTGAACACTATTTTCCGCTAAAAAACACTTTTAAGTTTAAGCAAGTGTGTGTCTTAAGTCTTTTGTTTAACAAAGTTATATCAATGTACTTTACAACGTTTTTATAGTTAAGAATAATTTAAATTTTAGTGAATTATTAAGTATATGAATGCCTTGCTCAAATAAGGTTATAATCGACATTTTTTTTGAAAAGGGCTTTTTATTTTTTGCATAATATGGTTTATCAAGCATACGTATACTATGGATGACTATATATTAATATTTTCACAAATTTAATAAAATTTAAATGGCAGACATATCTATTGTGCATTAAAACTAATGCCTATTCACCAAAATTTATCTGCATTTGCTACCTAACGTTTAAGGAATATTCAAAATTCATATTAGGTATTTTAACAGTAAAACATTAATATATAAATTGTGAACGCTGAAAATGGTATATATCCTATATACATAAATGAAGCATAATTTAATTCATATTTTGAAGATATTTTTAATTTTAACAAGTGCAAATTAAGAAGTGAATATAACATGGTTAGTAATTTACTATCCAGGTTGCAACAGACGGAAAAACCACTAGTTGTTTAAGTGGGGGAAAAAAATGTCGCATAGTTTCTCTCAAATTTTAATGAAATTCGTTAGTGAAGTAAATTGTAAAAAATTAAACGATGAATGTTTTGTGTTTTGTACGCAATTTTACATTTAGGAATTGTTATATAGTGGATTGAAATTCCAAAAAAAAAAAATATTTTAAAAAACTACTTAGAAAATTTATGAAAATGCAAATAATTTTGTAACATATATCCTTATTCCACTAAAGAAAACTTTACAGTGCAATTTTTTGCTACGCCTGCTTAATATTTTTAAATAAAATTTTGTACACATGTACATTGTCCTACATTTGTAGAATAGCAAAAAAGCATTTATCAATATAAAATTTTATTACCGTTGCCTACGTTTTTTTACCTCTCCTGAACAATTTGGTTTTTTGATTTAATATCATTGAAAGTGATGATTATAATAACGTAGTTCGTTGAAAATATTTTCGGATAGTTACATTCAAGTTTGTGTTTAGATAGGAAGTAGTCACTTACGTTTAGATAGGAAGTAGTCACCTCTTTACAGAGTATTTTAAGAGATGACCAAAATGGTCAATTATCTGAAAAAAAATCTAATGTATTTTTGCCTTTTTTCGTGAATTATGAAGTATTTATCTTTATTCTTTTGTTGTATATCCATAAACAAAATGAACAGTTTACAACATTTTCTGATAACAGGTTTAAATTTTTGTTCCAGTTTGCTTCCCAAGTCTTTTATGAAAACAAAATCACATCATAAGCAAGGAAAGGAAGTTCATGCACTAAAAAAGAGTGTTTTACGCACCTAACATATGCATAAAAATCTTATATTATGCACTAAAAATTTAAAAAATATGCACTTAAAATATTTTTTTAATCAGTTATTTTCATGCTTTTAAAAAGTTTAATTAAATTTTAAAGTTAACTTGTATTGTTTAATTTATTCCCTGCACATACTCTCATAAAAACTAAAACATTTCATCCAACCGAAATGATTCGGTTGCTGCAACCTCGTAAATTCGGTTGCTACAACTGAATTCGGTTGATGCAACCGAATTGGGGGTTGTGGCAACCAAATTCTTTTGTGAGAGCTGAATTCGGTTGAGACTACCGAATTAAGAAGGTTGCAGCAAATGAAACAATTTGGTTGGATGAAAATCGGTTGACACAACCGAATTTGTTATGTCATGCAGAATTGACATAAAATTCAAATTATTAGTATTGAAAACTATGCATATAAAAAACCTCTAAAGTCTGCGTCTCTTAATCGCAGTGTGCATAATAATTTTAAGATGACAATTAAAAGAGCTTGCGCAGCTTGGATCTTTGCTCGCTGGTCAAATATAAAATATTTATTTTTTTACAAAAAAATTGGGAAAAATTCAAGAAAAATACGCAAAATAATTAAAATTATGCAACTTAATGCTAAATAATTAAACATATGCAATTAGAATATGCATTTAAAAGCGAAATATGCAAAAGTATGCTATTACTAGTACTTTTAAAATAACACATATTAGAAACAAATTTTTGGTGCATAGAATCTACTTTAGGAAAATGTTGGTGTAAAATTCACACCCTTCCTGTGCAGTAATTAGCGGTTCACAAGTCTGCAAGTTTAAATAGTAAGAAAAATTGCACGAAAATGTCACCGAAAAATTGGGAAAAACACAAATCAGAAAACTTTCTTTTTGGCTAATAGTGTTGGGTGTTCTTAATCGCATACAAAATATTTACCTGTTTTGGACCACTGAACTGGGCTGTATGTATGATTTTGTTGCATTACCATTAAAATGCGCATTTTACAGTTTTATGAATTACGCTTGCTTAACATATCGACTATTTTCAAGTAAAAATAATGAGCTTTACGTGGTGATCCTAAAAAAATATTTTATTTAAAATACATGGTGCAATTATTTAATATCATAACTTCCAATTCCGTATGAGATCTATATAGGGAGTTGCCTACAGAATAGGAGAATAATATATACGAGGGCGGTTCAATAATGAAACATAGTTTTTTTGCAAAAATAAAAAAAAATATTTTTCAACATAATTTCCTTTTAGCTTAATACACTTAGTCCAACGTTTCTCCAATTTTGTATCCCTTCAAAAAAAAAGTATTTTTTGAGCATTTGTTTGATCAATAATTTCATCGTTGGAGCTAATTCTCTTTCCACCGCGCCATTTCTTTAGGGTTTTAACTAGGAAATAGTAACTGTAGATAAATCCGGGAATATGGCGAATGAGGGTACCAATTCGCAGCCCAATTCATGGAATTTTGCCATTGAGACTGAACACTTGTGCACCCGTGTATTATCTTGATGAAAAAGAACTTTATTCTTGGCTATATGGGGTCGTTTTTTTTTTTTAAATCCTCGTTAAATCGGTCTAATAAGTTGGCATAATATTCGCCGTTTATTGTTTTTCCCTTTTAAAGGTAATCGATGTGGATTATCCAGCGTGCATCCCAAAAAACTGCTGCCATCTCATTATTGGCCGACCAACTTACCTTGGCCTTCTTCGGAGCCGGTTGACCCGGAGAAACTCATTGTTTAGACTGCTGCTTGGTCTCCGGGGTGTTATAATGGATCCATGTTTCATCCACAATTGCAAAACGCCACAGCAACTCATTCAAATTGCGGTGAAACAACTCCAAACAATCCTTTAAAGTTGTCACATTATTACGTTTATGGTCAATTGAGGGAAAACGCGGCACCCATCTTGCAGACAGCTTTCTTAAACCCAACTGATCATCGAAACCAGACTGCCATATAAAATGTCCATGGCATCAACAATCTCACGCACTTTTACTCTTCGATCGCCAACACCATATCGTGAATTTTTTTCGAAAATTTAATTGGAATATTGACCTTAATTGGCCATCCAGAACGTTCAGAGTCATTTCTAATTGTGCGACTACAATGAAAGTCAGTCAACCACTTTTTTACCATTGAAATCGATTGTGCAGAGTGCCCATAGTATTTATCGAGCTTTTCCTTGGTTTGATTGACGGTTTTTTTTCGCTAAAAATAATGTTTAATGAGCACTCTAAATTCGTTTTTTCCATCGATTTCAATGGTAAAAAAGTGGTTTTTAGTGGACTTTAGTTGTGGTTAAACTGATTTAATAAAAATATGTCTTGCGAGACAACATTTTTAATTAGTTTATGCATGCTAAGCATGAGATATTGCAAGTTGATTGTTACTAAAAATTGGGTTTTTAACTCCATTCTACAAATTTTTATTTCAAATGATGTAAGTTTTTTTTTAATTTTGCGCTAGCAAAAGAGACAACTTTTAATTTGAGTATAATTAGGGGGAATATTGGTTGAAACATAACTTGCAAATTTACCTACAAATTGTCATGCTTTTCAATTTTTATACACATGACTATTGAATATTAACTTTAACTTTTGAATTTCATTAACTAATACACTGATTGTTGTAGCACTATCTCCAATAGTTTTGTTTTGCGAAATTAAAGAAAAATCGGATTACTTAGCCCTTGGCTACCTGGACAAAAAATTAATATAAAAATTTTTAAAAATATATTTGTTATACATCACCTCTAATTTCATACATCAAGCATGTTTTATGTAGTATTTGAAAAAAAAATTAAGATAATTTGTAAATAAAAGCGATTTTTTTTGTGCCGTCTTTTTTTTTAAATTTTGGTGTTTGTTTTTAAATTTTGGCATTTGTTTCTTTGTTATCAATATATGTTATAAGAACTGAAAATTTTGTATGCACCAAATTCATTATCAATTAAACATTTAATTAATATTACTAAAGTTTTAATTAAAAGTAAGTTTTAAATCAAACAATAGATTTATTTAGTTGACCTGTGTTCCTTCTGTATATATCAAATATTTGCCTGGAAATTTTATAGCAAGTCCTAATTCATATAACATGGTGTCGTTCAAAATATTCGCGGACACGTTTGCACAAGCTTGTGTCTTCTGTCTTTTGTTTTGGTGAGTAATAGTCAACATAATACATTTGTATTATACCGTAGTTGATATAGTACACAATTTTTTATACACCATAGTTCAAAATAAAATCAAAATAAAAAATAAAAAAAAAAAAACAAAATAAAACCTCTTAAATATCCAGGTTTGATCCTTTTTTTTATTTTCACAACAAAACACAAATTCCCATGAAAATTTTAACTACAACCTACAGGTACAAAATTTTGCAACAAAAAATTTAAGCTGTGCACTTGTTCTCACAAAAATTCACACAACTTAAAACGGATGCACGCTCTATAATAACCCGATGAAAAAAGTTCAAAAATTTAAATATATAGCTGAGCCGAAAAATGCCATACATAACCTTATCCTATGTGATCCCATTGGATCTCATCTAATATAGTTTGGTCCGAAAAACGGGTCTAATTTGATCAAGTTATATAGAATTCGATACAATTTAATATAACTTGATAAAATTCTTTTACATTGGAAATCCGCACTAATATATTATTTTACATTTTAAATAATAATGAAAATTTCAATGGATTTTAAAATTAGATGTGATTTTGATTTGACTAATATGTGATGCCGTATACAATTATATGTTAGAGTAATAGAATTTTTTTTCTTACTTTAACTTTTGGGTGAAAGTGAACATTCCCCATAATTTTTTTTCTCAACTTAACATATGTTAATTTGAAATTTATGTGAATTACACCTCGAAGTTTTTTTCCACCTCGAAATTTTTTTTCACCTCAATTTTTGTTACTATAAGAAATGTTGGACATTTTGTAACCAGAGACATAGTGAATTGTATTGAATATTTTACCTCAAATACTTTTTTCACTAAAATTATTTTTCACCTAAAACCTAAAAAAACGAATAATTTTGGTGAAAAAAGTATTCGAGGTGAAATATTCAATACTATTCACCTCTCTGTCGCTGGTTACGAAATGTTCAACTTTTTTTGTAGTAAACAAAAATGGAGGTGAAAAAAAAATTTCTAGGTGAAAAAAGTTTGAGGTGAAAAAAAATTTCGAGGTGAAAAAAGTTTGGAATGAAAAAAAATTAGGTGAAAAAAGTACTTGATGTGAATATTCAACACTAGTCATCTCTATTTGTCTGGTTACAAAATGGACAAGTCACGTAATTTAGTAAAATTCGCCAATTTGTATGAAACATTTTGAGTTTGCCTTACATTTTCACTCATAACTTTTGAGGCGCTACACCGATTTAGCTCATTTTGAACACCCCACTTCTAAAGAAGCTAGCAAACAGTCTGTGTGCAAATGAGCATCCTCGCTTTCGTCGTTATTGCATTTTATTTTTACCCATTTTAACATTTTATTTTCATCCATAGTAAAAAAAGAGCAAAAATATGATAAAAAAGAGTCAGCTTCAAGGGCCTATAAAAACAAAACAAGAGCAAAAATTTGAAAACCCTTTGGGAGTTTTATTCTACTAATGGTCTACTTTCATTTTCCGTTGGAATGGTCCGGGATGTCTGCCATGACCCGAAATTTGTTGCACAGTGTTATCAGACAAGCCAAATTAATTTCTTCTTATTTTTTATTTTTTTATTTATTAACTTTCTTATATTTTGCGATTTTTAGCTTTCAAAAAAAACACTTTCTTAAGACTTAAAATGATTTTTACAAATAAATATTATTTAATGTATAAACTTTGATCTTTGTTTCAAGCAAGGGCGGTTCCAGGGTGAGGGAGAATGGGAAATTCACACCCCGATTTTTAAGTTAATGATGCTGATTTAGTAGGTATATCATGCTTTATATTGGGTAAAAATTTCATATCAATATCATCCATACGTTTCGAGATAGAAGATAATATATTTTATTGTTTCTTTAAAGTGGGTACAAAGAGTATATACTTCATAGAGAAACTGTGCTACTCATGGGTCTGTCGATAATTAGCGAACTTGCACATAACTTTTACTAATAGAAAAATACATTAAAATCCCCTATTTATAAAAAACGTGACCAAATAAATAGAGAAAGGGTCAAACGAGGCAGATATAGATTGAAATCTTTAAACTCGTTTTATGCAAAACCTTGTTTTTTTGAGTTATATCAATCTTGCAGTAAATGAGCGATATGGTCTCATATTTAAGTATATCAAGTAAAGGGTCCGCCAAATAACTTTTTTTTTGAACTCCTGAACCAATTGGACTTTGTATGGAGTCATACCAAGGTCTTTATGCAAAATTCGTCTCAATGATGTCTCCGAAATGTTTCAATTGTTGCGAACGACGGTGAATTGATGTTGATGGCGCTTCACGCACACTTTCTGCCACAGCAGCAATATTCTCGGGTATACGCACTGTTTTTAGCTTTTAACGCTTTGGTTTATCGATGAGGATTCCAGTTTCTTTCACTTTTTTCACAAGATAACGACATACGGACCATATTCGTTCAGCGGAAGGTTAAAAATAATTATCTGTCAAATCAGATATGAGCTAAGTGTTACCATTCACGAAATAAGCACTAGTTGAAAAAAAAAACGTAAGATGGCGGACCCTTTATATGACGTCACCTTAAATGCAAAAGTTTGCAAAACCAGTTTTATTGACGATTATGATTATGATTCATTTGGCTAAACTACATGCGTAACAAAATGTTGGACTTCTACAATAAAAAATAGCGGTTTTAAAATAGTGTTCGGATCTTATATGTTTGTGTTTTCAAGAATTTTGTTTGCCCTGTAAAATATTATTTCTAAACTCAATTGTTTGGTTCTATGAATAAAAATATCAGTTTTATTAATGGTATTGTTAAAATATCTGCGGAAGTTTTCTGCTTCACCTGTTAAAGGCAAATATGTTACGATATGAAGAGACAAAAAGATCAACTTATATGTAATAAAATATATAAAGATATATAGGGCTATATTATAAATTTCCGTAGAAATGATTATGAGATGTGAATATATATCGTTACATATGGTCATATATAAATTTATATATAATTACGTCAAATTATATCACGTTATATATGACTATATATAAACTTTTTCATCGGGAATACAGACAATTTATAAATTGTACAGAATGAAATTTGTAAATTTGATGCACAGAATGAAAAAAAAATATTAAATAAATATTAAATGAAAAGACACAAAAACAAAGGCAGGTTTGTGGAAAACAATTTAGTATTAAATATAAAAATAAACACAAAAACGTTTATGAAATATACGTGTAGCGCATAAAAAAGGAGAATTACTCACACACAACAGCCACAAAAAGATGTGAGATTTGCAAAGACAGAAAAAAAAAATAAAGGACGATTATCCTGTCATTCACTTGTTGCTTGAATATACAATTTTGTGTGTTTTTTTTTTAAGTTGCCTGGATTGTGAGTTAAATTTGACACGGTATATAAAAATAAAAAGTAAGAAGAGTTGTTTTTTTTTGTAGTTTTGTGTAGTTGGAAGTGAGAAAAATATAAGAAACTTAAACAGGTATGGCCATATAACAGAGACGTAGTTGAGAAAAAGTGAGAAAAATAGTTAAATTAGGAAGCAAAGCTTAATGTTAAAAATTTAGTTAAAAGTTAAATTTACTACTTAAAAACGAGAAAAAGAAAATGAAGACCTTGTGGTTATATAGTTAAATTAGGAATAGTTAAATTAGGAATCAAAGCTTAATGTTAAAAATTTAGTTAAAAGTTAAATTTACTACTTAAAAACGAGAAAAAGAAAATGAAGACCTTGTGGTTATAATTATGCACTCAATATTCTGTAAGAATCGGCTCTGTGGTTTTTGGGATATTTGATTTTTTAAAAACTTTAGCGTTTGGAAAAATAAAGATCTTTTTATTAGTTCTTAACAAAATTCATTAATGTTATACAAATAACAAAACAATAAGCTTAGTTAACAAAAAACCAGTATAAACTATTAATTGTATTGGAATATTCCCTAATATAGCCTGTTCGTTAAAGTGAACCTTTAATTTTTTCGTGTTGTTCCATGAATGTGTCAAAACTGTGAAGGTTATGAAGTGGGTGCACAAAAACGCAACAAAAACTGTAATTTTTACATAACCGAAAAAGAAAAAAACAGCAAGTTTTTAAAGAATTTTCTAAGTCTAATTTTGGCAAACAGTTAGAATTGTAATCACAATTTTGCCCTGTAGAAGCATCGAAGTTATTGCAAAATCACATTAACGAACTTATAATCTGGCTCGATAAATGGAAAATTAATGTTAATCCCGTAAAGTGTGCCCACATTACTTTTACCCTCAGAAAACATGACTGCAACGCAATTAAACTTAAAAACGTACAAATTCCTCAACAGAATCATGTTAAATACCTAGGAATACACCTAGATCGGCGACTCGCGTGGAGCAGACACATTGAGGCCAAAATAACTCAAATCAAATTGAAGACTGTGCAACTAATGTGGCTCATAAACTCTAGATCCTCTCTTAGTTTGGAATATAAAGTCCTTAAAACCAATTTGGGCCTATGGAATCCAACTCTGGGGAACAGCATGCGCCACAAATATTGAAAAACTACAAAGAAGGCAATCGAAGATTTTAAGAATAATTACTGTAGTTCCCTGGTACGTAAAGAATGTTAACCTTCACAAGGAGGTAAGTATTCCTACCGTCATCACAGTATCTCGAGAGAGTTGTATTAAATATGTTAGTAAGCTGTTAGTGCATCCAAATTCCTTAGCACAAAATCTACTTTCTAGCGATGGACACAGGCGACTTAAAAGAAAAGACACGCTAGATCAGTCAACACTATAATAAACAATGCATTTCCGCCGCTCATATCTAATTGGTAACTTGCATTTTTTTTTTTTTACCTCATAGAATAATTTACAATCTTAAGATTTGAAAAACTTATTGTCAATTTCAGTTAAGAAAAGATTCAATAAATAAAATATGAAAAAAAACAATTTTAATAAAATAATTTTATTCCATTGAATTTCATTTCAAAATTTTAATATTTTTTAAATGTTTGCGCATTATAATAATTACACGGCGTTACAGTTGAAATGCACTTTTAAAGAGAACTAGTGTAGGTTGTAGACCTTGATGGTAGGTTTGCTTTCAAATAAAAATAATAAAAAATATGTTCCCAAACAATGTATAGGAAAAAAAAGGACAAATGATCTACTCAACAAGGCCTACAACCTACACTAGTTCTCTTCAAAAGTGCATGCAATTTTTTCTATTTTGTGACATAGTGTTATTTTGGTCTGTTTTGGAATACTTTCAACATGTTTCATAACTTAAACAAAATAGTTTGTTTACAGCAATTGAAAGTAGGAGTTGTAAGCGCAGTATTCTGTTACTATTGCGCATGGAAACACAGTAGCTTTAAACGGTACATTAAAAGTATTACTAAACAAAATTTAAATAGATTTTATTTTTAAAATTTTTTTAGTGGATTTCACATAATTTTCTTATAAATTTTTTAGAGATTTTTTTAATTTATGTTCACTTTAGCGAATATGTTCACTGATGTGTACCTTTTGAGTTGTTTTAAAAATTGTTATTTAACTTTTTTATGTTAGTTGCCACAGGAAAATTGTCTACAGCAAAAAAAAAAAAAATACAAAAATCAAAGAGTAGGCCTATAAATCTTTGATTTAAATATTAAGTTTTTGGATTTAAATATTCCAAGGGAGGTATCCCCACTAGAACGCCCCAATGCAACTACGGTATGTGATAAATTGGACAAATGAAAAAATATTTTCGCTAAAAAACTACCTAATCGAAATTTTAGGGGGTAAAAATCTGTTGAAATATGTTGAAACTTTTTTGTTTGAATACTTTTTAATATTTTTCGGTTCCACTAGATATATCTTCAAAATATCTCTCACTCGATGACCTAATTGCATATATTTTTTGAAACCACCTTAGATAAAACGCAAATACCAAGATTTATTGCGATTTTCCGCACAAAGAAACAACCACAAAACATACAGCACGCATTGTCGGAAAAAGGTGTAACCCAAACATCGAAAATGTGTTTCTTGAGTATAAATTTCGGTTGTCTCAAAAAAATTTTGCGATAAATATTAAAGTCTTCGATCAAAAACTATTTTGCAAAAGTCTGTTTTGGAATTGAAATTTTCCAATTTCCTTGGAAACTGTGAGAAATACGAAAACAGATTTTCGAATTCGGTCAACACCATTAAAATATATAAGGGAAATGGAACTAAAAAAACAATCATATTATACAATTATTGGTAATTCCAATCACTTTTTTAAATAAAATACGGTTAGTAATTGTGTACGGTAGAGCAACCATTTATTTAGTGATAATGCAGGAAAATTGGTACAATCTATAAATTTTTAAACAAATTTTAAACAAAGCACTAAACATTTATTACTGTGTCTGATGTAATGGGTAGAGCAGCCAATTACTCCGAGTTACCGAATTTAAATCCCGGAAAAGACAAACGCAAAATGTTTTATATAAGAACTCATTTTGAGGTTATGCAAATTTTGCTTACTCCATAAAATCTAAAGTCCTTAGAATTTTTTCATGCCTTTTCTATTTGCATACTAAGCTCGTTAAAGTGTTTTATATTACTACATTTATACAGTGCTTTAGTTGACACAGACCAAAATGTGGTAGGAAAAATCTGCCGCTGTACCCGCTATAAATAAAAAAAGCTTATTGTACTTTATAAATTAAGTCCTTCGTAAGGATTCAAGCCAATTTTTTATAAAAAAAAAAATGCAAAACAAAATAATTAAATTTTGCCAAATTTTTAAAAAGTTCATAAAATTTTTGCGTTTAAAATATTCTAAATGCTTTTTTGATTCGGAGGTGCACTTTACAAATAACTCAGTTCAAGCTAGCTTCTTTTAAATAAATTTGAGAATGCCAGACGCAAACTACATAAATTTTTTGTTTTAGACAAATTTTAAAAATAAACAATTTTTTATTAGCGATCTAGAGTGACTTCGAATATCTAAATTAACGTCGAAGTCTAAGATTTACGGCGAAGTTAACTGTAGTGGTGAAGTTAAAATAATTTTGGTACTTTTAAAATTTGTTCAAATTGATAACACCAGTCGACAAAAAAAGATTTTTTTCTTGGGTTTCTGTTTTAGTGCAGAAATTCTGATTGTAGACATCGAAAAACAAAAGCAAACTTTGATAAAAAATACAAATTATTTTATTAGTAAAACCAAAATTGTAAATTTAACAGTCAGAGACAAAAATCGTGACGGCCGGTGTAACTGCTGCTTTAAAAATAAAAAATATTTAACTTTTTTGTTTGAAATTTACAGAAAAATTATTAGGGGACAGGAAATCCCGGATTGCCGTCCCTATTTAACAATTACAAATATCACTCACTCGTCTAAAGGTTGCAACAGCAAGTTTTAAAAATGCAACATACATTTGTTGTTATAAAAACTTAAATATCACTCATCCGTCTGAGACCCATTTGTTTTCTTAATATGTTTCTCGAAAGTATGCAACAAAAATTTTGGTTTTTTACAACAGATACTAGTCGTATACGTAATACTAATTATACGAAATATTTATTTATCACTAATTCATGAGAGGTATTTTCTTTTTACTTTTTAATTAGCGTTCCTGAACAGCCCGGCAAGAAACTTTAGCAAGTGGTATAAGTGCTTGCAACAAGTGCTTTATTAAGCCCAAAATGCTGACCTCATTAGACAAAAGGTCCGTCTGTTCAAAAAGTGTAGCACAAGCACTGGGAAAACAAATATTGTTAAAACCATAGAGAAGTTCGTATAAAAATTTATCTTTTTCAAAATAAAATTCAAAAGTTTATGTGTAATTTTTGATTGTCCCGCCGAGTTAGGAACCCTTGCCACCCGATTAGCACCGGACAGCTCTAACCACTGAGCTAACGAGATATATACTGCTTAATAGCTTAAAACGTAAGTGAATGGCAACTGCTGAGTAAGAGTTGTCTGCCCAAATATGCCAGCACTGGTATAAGGCTTGATGGCTACACTCAAAAAATGATTGTAAAGTTACTACTATAAAACGAGTAAAGTTTTATGTATTATTATGCAAATTCGGTAAATTTATACATCAAATGCGTAAAAATATTTTGCGCACACTTTTATATACAATAATACACACTTACAGTGTTTTTACCAATTATGTGTTTACAATTAAACACATTATGAATAAAAGTAGTATTATTTTGTTAAATAAAATTTTTACGCACAAAGTTTGTAAATATACTAACTTACAATAGTAATAAATATTTTGACATTTTTAAATTGAAAAAAAATTAAACAAATTAAAAAAAGCCAACAAAATTTAAAAAGTTTAATTTATTGAGAATTTTAATGAAAAAAAATGTATAACTGTAGTATTTGTGATTGTGTTTAGTTTATAGTTATTTCCAAGTGTTTGCAGCCTAATTGGGGACAAATATTTTCAAAATATAATATATGTACAGAGCTTTAAAGAATAAAATTCTTCATTCGATTTCTTCAGTCAGTTTTTACTCAATCGATTTAAAAATATCGCCAATATTGAAAAAATTGCCAAAATTGAAAAGTCGCCAAAAATCGCTAAAAATGAAAAAATTTCTTTACAAAAAAAAGTTAAAATTAATAAAAAAAAATCGCTAGCATTAAAAAAAAATCTCCAAATTAAAAAAAAAAAAAACGCTAACATTTAAAGAAAATCGCCACAAATTAAAAAAAATCGTAATAAATTAGAAAAGTCCCTAAAATTAAAAGAAAGTCTGAAAAAATTAAATAAAAAATCGTTAAAATTAGAAAAACGCGATCTAAGAAATTAGAACCGGTATTGGGGTTGAGTTTTGAACTCCGGTGCAAAAATTTTTCCAGTAGCTCTTTTATTTTTTCAGTTATGGACGGTTTTTTATTTAGTCAATTTTTAAAAGGTACATATTTCGAAAACTAATGGAGCTGGAGGAAAAATGGTTGCACCATTGCTCAAAATTTAACCCCATTACCCCTACAACGATCCTAAATTTCGATTTTATTGGCTGGATTCGAAAATCGCGTTTTTCTCGAAAAGTAAGCATTGCAGATAAAAAAGAATATTTATTTGAAACATCGCCTATGTTCCCAACAATTGACTTGCCAATGATTGAATTCAATAATTGATAATATCGAATTAGCTAAATTGATTGAATTCCCCACTAGTGAATTCCAAAGAATGAATTCTCTGCTATTGATTAAGAAAAAAATTCGATCTGATTTTTTCAAAATAGAATTCAATCTTTGAAGCTCTGTATATGTACAACCACATATATACAAATATTTATATTATATTTATATTTTATATTTATTATTATACAACACATTAATAAAACTCTTTCTAAAAATTAATTTTTTGTTTTATTTGAAACATTTTTGGGCTGTTTTTCTTTTTTACCGCAAGATAAATATACCCATTTTTTGGGGGGTTTTACGCATATAAAAATGTATTTTTACTCATTTTATCCGTATATTTACAAGTAAAGCATGTTTTTTTACTCAAAATTCAGTAAAATTATTAATTTATTACTAAATTTAATTACATTTTTACGCACTTGCTTTTTGTTGAGCAACTTACACGTAATGTATGCATTTTTTTCATTTACATGCATAGAGTAAATTTACCCAACTTATAGTAGGAGTATAGTTTCCTACTATAAGTTGGGTAAATTTCAACAGAAATTAATTAGAGTGTACAACATGCCAACGGTGACACAACAGTTGGTCTTAAAAGACCTTCCATAGAAGCAAAAAATCAAATCTATTTTAAAAAAATATTAAAAGTATGAAAAATAACAAAAAAAAAAAAAAAATTGTGCCTGAAAACCGGGCTCGAACTCAAAACCTTCCGACTTCAAACTTTTTTACACAAAGCATCATAATTTTTATAAAACAAAGGCTTAACCAGTGGTTTCTTAATTTTTGACTGCATACCACTGGGAAAATGCTTTTTTCCAGCATTGGCCTAGTGGTATCAGCCAATTCTTTACTCATGATGATTTTTTGTAGACCACTGAAATTATTGTAAAACAAATACTGTCAAAATGAATAAAACGCCGGTAAAGTGTGTTAAACAAGTGTTCTCCCAATAGTTTATTTACAATTATTCGGTTAAGCAATCGTGTACCAGCCTGGATTTGCAATTTGGTTGCTTTAGCAATTTTTTCGATTTAATATGTACAATTTATAAACTGAGTCTTAATGATTCCCAGCAAAATTTTTAAGAACAGAAACAGAAGTTAGAAGCTGTTATAATATAGTATAAGTTGTTCTGCAACCTCTTATTTTGAATTTACTATTTACTTTTTTATGTAAAAAAAAAATATATTTTAGAATTCGAAAACATTTTAAAACTTATCTTTGTCTGCATTAAATAATAAATAATTTTTTCCAATAATGGCAAAAACAAACAAAACATCCAAAACTACATAAGGCTATGACAATAATATTCAAGATAGGTTTTTAAAACCCTTTGGCTGGTTTGGACTACTGATAGTTCAGTCTTATTCACCGTAGGTCTCGTAAATAATACAATTTCTTGTTGAAAGTGTTATTGTCTTCTGTTCTTATTATTTTTTTTTTTTATTTTTAATAATTTTTTTTTATTGAAATGAAAATGAAAATTGTTCAAGTTCGAGGCCATACTTCTATACTTCTTTCTTAGGATATTGTCCTAACAAATAATCTATAGAGTTTTTTTTGTTTTCAAATTTATTATTTGACCCTTTCAGGAATGAGTTTTATTTTATTTTGAAATTAATAAAAGTTTGTAAAAAATTCGTTAACTTTGTCACAAATAAAGCAATTTTATTTTTCAATGGATATAGATTCGGTACTTCACATCCTAATAATAAACTCCGTAATGCAGAGTACTTTAGTATGGTGAATGTAGTTTAAATTTTCTTTAATTTTAACTTTTTCCAGTTCAAATATAGCAAAACACGAAAATCTTTTAAACAGCTACGCCCATGTTAAATCCTGTTATATTAAACTCTTCCTTTTTTGTTTTTGAAACAAAAACATTCTCACATCTTTAAAATTGCAATGCTTTGTTGTTATTTGTTATGAATGAAATTCCCACTGGTTATCACTTTTGTAATACATTTCAAGCGTGTGAACCTGTTGCTGAACAGTATTATACTAAACAATTCTTAACAATTTGCAAAGTGTACCTCCTCACAAACCTCAATTGCCAAATTTTTGTCTTTTCTTATGTTGGCTTAAGCATCTTTAAATCTATAAAAAAAAAAAATAAAAATGTTTGAAATCTTATTTATAATTCTTAGAAATTTTTTTAAAATCTTTTGGCTAGTTTTATTGTCTTATAAACTATGAAAAGATTATAATGATATTTCATGTTAAATCGTGTTTTTTGTCAATTTATTACAGTTGGCTCTTAATAAATAGAGTTTGGTTTCTTTTTTATATTTAAACAGTTTTTTAAGTTGTTGCTAGTTTTTGGTTTTGTCATATTTATGATACGATTTTGTTTATCTCTCTACCTGTAAATTAGGTTTCGAAAACAAGGTTGTATAATCTTTTTTTTTTTTCTACTTAATAACATTTTAAAAGTCAAAAACTCTCAATTGGCACGCAAAATTAATTCCCACGCAACCTTCCTTGATTTAAAATTAGAAATATCTAGCAAAAAATAATCGTGTTTTTCTTAATCTGCTTTTGGTTAGGAAACATTTTTACAATAAAAGTGTTTAAGATTATTTATGCTTGTTAATTTATTTGTTTATAACAAACAATTAAATTTCGCTTTTTATTTTACACAAATTTACAAGATGATTAGCAATGTTGTAGTTTTAATAAAATATACTCTCATAATAATAAATAAGTAAATATTTGTTTTTTTTTTAATATTTTAAGTTTTATTAGCTTCCAATTCAGAATTCCCAACTGCATTAAATCAGCAAAAGTTCTTACTTCAATGCTTAATTTTTTGTTGCGAGCGAATTAAATAGATTTTCATCGAATTATAAAGAGTGGTTTTTTAGAAACTTTCTTTTAGGCAACACTGTTTTTATACGCTCAGCTGTTTTCGTGTAACATGCTACTGTTAAACATGTTCAGTTTGGTTTTTAATTTAACCATGAATCGACTTACAAACGAACAACGCTTACAGATTGTTGAATTTTATTATTAAAATTCATGCTCGGTTAAGAAAGTGCAAATTGTGTTCAGCGACGAAGCTTATTTCTGGTTGAGTGGAGAGCAGCCAGAAACATTGCAAGAACTGCCAATGCATCCCAAAAAATGCACTCTTTGGTATGGATTATGGGCTGGCAGAATCATTGGAACGAACTTTTTCAAAGCCGACGAAGTCAGGAACGTTACTGAGAATGGCGAGCGCTACTGTGTGATGATTACAAATTTTTTTCTTGGCCAAAATTAAATGGACTTGGGTGACATGTGGTTTTAACAAGACGGTGCATCACAGCACTCGAAACAATGGCCCAATTAAGAGGCGAGTTCGGTGAACAGTTCATTTCACATTTGCGGCCGGTCAATTGGCCGCCTAGATCGTTCCAGTTAACGCCTTGAGACTATTTTTTGTGGGGCTATGTTATGGCTCATATCTGTTCGTGAGATACCGGTCGATTGTTACCAAAATTGGACCCAGCGCACAGTGGCAGATTTTACGATTCTAGGGAGACAAAATTCTATATCTTAGAAAATAATAAAGCTAGAGTCATAAAATTTGGTGGACAATGTTCTCGGACCATGATGCAGCTTTGGTAAAAAAATGGGTGGAATTGGCCAAATGCCACGCCCACGCCCATATAATTAAAAAAATGTGCGCATGATACGATTAATGTTGAAAAACACTGGATGATTAAATAGGAACTAAAAACCATTAATTTGTACAAAAAAGGGGAGTGTATACTGCCTTTAAAAATATTTCGTTTGAAATTTAAATATGCATTTTAATATTTAAAATAAATACTTACGGGTTAGAAATGACAAAAAATGCTTAATTTCTTTAGTGAATAACTATTTAAATTTTTATTATCTTTAAAATCAAAAATATATTAAAACGTACACGCAAATTAAAATAATTTGTTAAATTTCATGGTTGTCATCAGGTGCTTCTGCTTCTCTAATAATTCAAGTACTTCAGGTGTCAATGCGGATTTTCTGTAAACTGGAGGTGTGCGCAAACTGTTGATATATGGATCTGATGATATTAAAAGTCTATTCATTAAATCTGTATTAGTGACAATTCTAGAAGTTTTTCGCGTGAAGTATTCTCGACATTTTCGTTGGTGTTTATTTCTTGCTTCAAACGCCTCCTCCGACGATTGTCCTATAGAAAGAATGCATTCATCAATAATTTGTTTTGAATGCCATACAACTTTATGGACAATCACAGGCATACAGTACCCACGAATATTCTTTCAAATAAAGTTAATATTTTTCCACAATATAGTCAAAAGAACGGTCATTTCTTGTAATTGCGGGTTTTGTTAGCCATATATCAAACATTTCATGGTATGAGACGTTGTCACTCATAGTAGATTATTTATAAGATCGGCAAATTTCAGCAGACAATTTAACTGGTTGCTTCAAGTAGACACTCTATCTATTTGTATAAAACAAATTTTGTGATAATCCGTTGTGTTCCCTAAAACTTAGAGCTTAGAGAACTTTTTTTATTTGTTTTTGAAAATTTCCGAAAAAAAACTGTTTCTTAAATTGAAAATACTTTCCAAGTTTTAGAAACGTCTTTGCACAATTTATGAAGAGGAGAAACTAGCTAAACTAACTAAAAAAATTTTTTAAAAAATAAGTTTACCGATAAAAAGTTATACTCATTTAAAGATGCTCAATTTTAAACAAGTTTTATTGGCATTTTTAATTTACTCATAGATGTTCGAATTCAAGGTACCGTTATTTTGTTACTGTTGACAAATAAGTCGAACTTTTTGCATATTCCTACTCAGAAAGAATTCCTCTTTGAGTATTGATTAAAATATTGAAAAGTAAAAAAACGGACTTTTGTCCAGCTAGATTGGCCAAATCTTACACCGTGCAGCGTATGAACCATTAGAGGCGCAGCCGCGTTCAATATTTACATGAAATCGTCTTTAAACGTTGAATTAGATCGTTATATCGACTCAAAAAAAGATTTCATAAATTTCTCTAAATTGTATGTGTTTTTTTTTTTAATCAAATCCGAAAGCTCTTAAAAAATCACCCTTTACAATTCAGATGTATGTAATAACCGAACAGAACAACTGCAGTATAATAGATATGTTGATTTTAATTTTATTTAATAATTTTAGAAAATTATGATTGTTATTAGCATATTAATACCAATTTTATAATGTTACAATTCCATACAATAATTGTTTTGCTAATTTGTTAAAACTAGTTTGTACAATAGATAAAATTACAGAAATCAAATAAAACATTATTAATATAAACATTTTAATAAATTATATTTGCATTAGAAAAATGCATATAAATAACTAGAATTACGATAAATTTTTAATCAAATCAAATTAGTCAACAGAAACAAATATACTAAAATCGAAATAAGTGAAAATGTTTTTAAAATATTCGTGCTATCAGTATTACTCTTACTTGCCCTGGCCGATAGTGATTTGGAAAAACTTTTTAAGGATACAAAAGTCATACCAGATGTATTACAAACGGCACCAAAAGAAAAATTAAAGGTATTTTAGAAATCAATTACAAAAATTTTAATAAAACATACTAATAACCAAAATTTAACCACATTGTTAGAAATATCCAAGATAGCTTTTGTAGATTTTGTTTTATTATTTTATTGTAAAGGTTATTTTTTATAGAGGTATAGAACTTTGAAATGGAATAAAATAACGATGATTTTTTTTAAATTGTCATGAAATTTACTTTAAATATGTTTAATTTTCTTCGATCTTCTTTTATTATATATGATTCTTCTTCGAGCTTAAGATCTTTTGTTAAAACGATTATAAATTATTAAATTATTAATCGAATTAATTGCTCTTATGGACGATTATGTTGACCGTAAAATGGACGTAGTACGCGATACGCATTTCGAACAGAACCATGATTTTCAAAATAAATTTGCACAATTTGGAAGCGTTGTTCAGGCGTCAGTCTATTCATGTTGAAATGCCAAACCAAACTAAACATAAATCACTTGGCAGTTGACAAAATGGCCGCCAGTTAAAAAACGTGTTGATAACTTAAAGTTATATACCTGTATAAAAATTAACCCTTTATATATCTATAGCAACTACCAAAATGTAAAAAAAATAATTAGAAGTCGATTGGTAAGCAAAACATCGCTCTTCTTTTCGAATTCGTCCCATTAGTTTTTGCGCGAGACTTTTATCCACTTTTATAGCTGCCAAATTCCATTTAGATATGAACTCTTCTGCAGTTGGCACTGTCATTCCTGCCATCTTTAAAGTTCCTTTTTTTTTAATTGAGCAATATTCTTTTATTAGACGTAGTTCTGGACAATTTCGTGGATTGTATTCTTTTTGTGCAAAGTCGATTTTGTTGTTGTTATGCCATTCAATTCTGGCTCTTGCATAATGACAATTGGCTAGGTCGGGCCAAAATAACGGTTTTGTAGTGTGCGATCTTACAAATGGTAACAGACGCTTTTTAAGCATTATTATCTAAAAATTTCACCATATATTGTACCAGTTGTAAAGAAACTACTTGATTTTCTAACACAAGAGCAAATTGCCTGCCAGACCAGGTACTTTTTTTTATGGAAATTTGTCTTAATTTTCTGTTTAAATTGATCTGGAGCATTACCACGAATATATGGTGTATAAAAGTCTTGTACTGCAATGTTCCGGAAGTTTGCAATGCAATATGTTTCATCGTCCATTATCACGCAATTATATTTTGCTAATTGTTTTTCGTAGAGACTTCGACTGCGTGTCTTTGCTGATAAATTTTGTTTTGCATTCGTGTCTGGACATACCTGAGCTTTATAACACTTAAGTCGATTTCTATTTTTGACATTCTGAACAAAATTTTGCTATTTCTTGATTCTACACGCGACTGCTCGAATTGAAATATGCAGATTAGGGTGGAGCGATTTGAACATCTTAATGGGAGCTCCGCGTTTCTGATTCTTGGGATTGTACTGAGCAAAAAAGTCCACTAGACCATATGTCTACGGTGAAAATCGAGCTTCCAGATTTTGACTTTTTAGCCGTATTTTGTGAAAGTAACAATGTGTGGGATGGACATATCTCAGGAAGTAGGAGGAGCTTATCCAAGATTATGGCATCAATCTCTTCTTTGGAAGATTCTCTATCAGATAAATGCATCAATCATATTTGTGGGTAGGGTTTAAGTGGTTAGTTATAGGGCTTTTTTGCCGTATTTTTTGAAAGAAACAATGTGTGGGATGGATATATCTCAGGAAGTAGGAGGAGCTTATCCAAGATTATAGTATTAATCTCTTCTTTGGAAGATTCTCTAGCAGATTAATGCATCAATCATATTTGTGGTCAAAATCTGGAAGCTTCCTTACTAATCGCCCCACCCTAATGCAGATCCTTTTTGAAATTTTCAATTACCTTTGCCGCTGGCCCTTTGGCCATGCTCACCACCACTTCCACACTTTCTTTCAATCAACAACTGTTCATTAAAAATTTTAATAACTTTTCTTACCATGGAATATATTTATTTTGCGTTTTTTGCTATCAAATGTATGAAAACACTTTTATTTTTATTATATTCGTGCAGAATAAGTTTTCTTCGATTAAGCTCTGAAGCCAATTTTTACTATATTAAATTTAAAAAATATTTTTTTATTGAAATAAAATGAGAAGGTAATAGCCTACCTTTGAAATATAATATAATATCGTAATATCATAAATTTTATTTTTATTATTCAAGTAGTTTTGAAGAAAACAATGATTAAAAATCGTTAATAAATGATTAATAAATGGTTAAAAATGGTTAATAAACCATACTATTTAATGTTCATAAGTTAACAGCTCGTAATAGAAAATTAAATTAATACTTGAGATAAGATTTCAATTAAAATTTACCACTTTATGATAATCGAAATTTTTTTCAGTTGGAATTCGAAAATGGCCTCATAGCTGGTGATGGCATAGAATATACTCCCACGCAAACGAAAGATGCTCCCATTATAGATTGGCCGTCGTCTAATGCGAACACATTTTATACCGTTTATATGGCTTGTCCAGATGCTCCTGATGCAAAAAATCCCATATGGAATGAATTTCTGCATTGGCTAGTTGTTAATGTACCTGGCAAAGATGTGGATAAAGGTGAGGTGTATTGTCCTTATTTAGGACCAGCTGCACCAAAAACTGGTGGTATGATGCGTTATGTTTTCTTAATTTACGAACAACCTGGAAAATTGAAATTTGATGAGCCGGTTGTAAATAATAGCATTTTAGAAGGACATCCTAATTTTAAAATTGAGAAATTTGCTGAAAAATATAATTTGGGTTTGCCTTTGGCTGGTAATATATTCCGGGGTCAATGGGATAAATATGTACCAGTGTTACATAAAAATATGGGTATAACTGTGGATGAATAGAAATTCATGGACATCGCAATTAATTAATGGATTATTGGTGAAATGGAAATACTGTATAAATATTATTTAAATTATAGTTAATAAAATTTAGAAAGCACTTTGCAAAGCACAAAACAATAATGCATTATAAATTGAATATTGACGGTATGGGGATTTTTACAGGAACTGTCACAGAAAGATTTTCTTTTATGGAAAACATTTGTCTTAAAACAATTTTAATAAATTAAGCGATACTTGGTCGAAATTTTAATGTGAAAAGAATCGTCCATTTTAACATGGCGTTGTCATAGGGGGAGTCAATATTCATATTTTGGATTCCTTGTGCTCCAGGACATGTCATCTGACTCTCATAAAGGCACATTGGGTTAACGAGATTCCTACTGTCCCTATCTACTTTATGTAGATAGAGAATCGTGTTCCCTCGTTAACTCTGGAGTGACCATCACCGAGTTGTTTGCAACTCAAGTAAAAATAGCTTTTCCTACAAAGTCTTACCATCTTGTAATCTCTACTAGCAGATTACAAATTTGAAAATCGTATTAGAAGTAAAAAAATGATGAGCACCCGTGGTCATTTTGCCGCTCCAGGGGCTTGAAAGGTTCAGAATCAAAACTTAAGCTCGATATTACAACGTCTGGAAAAATTGTCTTTGCTATCGGACCACTGAGTAAGAAATGACCGAATAGTTTCAAAACATTTTGTGACATATCCCACTGTGGATTAGGACAAAATTCGGACAAAACTGTATCAAATCACTTGTTGCTCCAACTAAAAAAAATGTTGCCCCAACTAAAAAAAATGAAATGGAGGTTATGACGCGATATGCACTGTTATAAAATCTCATCCGAAATATGGGCCCATATAATTGTATCTACTTGTACTTGTTTAGATATAATCTGATACAATTAGATAAATTTCTAATATAATAATATCCGAATTATGGCCCGATAGAATTGTATTATATTGTATGCATTTGTTATTTAATTGTATCAGTTCATATCTAAACTGATACAGAAAGATGCAATTATAAAAAAAAATCTGAATTTAACAAAAATTACTCTATGTAAATTTAAAAAATTTTTTAAAATAATTTGCTCAGCATTAGCAAATCTTACAGCAATACAAAAAAAAAACACAACGAAGGCCAACTTTAAGCGTGTGTAGCGAATAATTAGCTCAATAATACCTATTGTTTGAGTGCTATTACGAGAGGAAATTCATATACCCGAGTAAAAAACGTTTGTATCTTAATTTTATTTACATTATTTTACATACACTTATATGTTTTAGTCTGCAAGTGTATTTAACAGGACATAATTATATAAATTCTACATAAAATTACTTTTGTCCAAACATTTTGCTGGCGTTGTGGTGTAATGGTTAGCGCGTTGGACTTTTACACAGAAGGTCCCGGGTTCGAACCCCGGTGCCGGCAACATCAAAATAATATGTATGAGTTTTTTCTATCTCTCATACGTATCGCAATGTCCACCTTCGGTGTTCCCATAGCAATTAACCCCACCGAAGTAAAATAATGAATCAGGGCTATGAACCAAAAAGCTTCAATAAAGTTCGCGAACTCTCCATCAGGTGGCGAGCAACAACTGTTCTAAGTCTTATCATCTCGCGCAATTACAGTGTTGCCATGTCTGAAGCCCTTCATCTTTCCCCACCTTTCATCTCTATACTATCCCTTTCCAAAGAAAGCAACACACTAAATATAGGAAGTATTTCCTGAGTGTTGCCTCTCTTTAAAAAAAAAAAAAAAAAAAGATATTGCAAAATAAAAAATAATATATATTTAAATATTATATCATATTTAAGAAAAACGTAATTTAATTTTGGATCAAATTGTATATTATCTTATACATAGTCACACTAGAAAAATTTTCAATGTTCATTTGGATATAATTATATATTACATCTAAACACTTAAATAATTTCCCATCTCATTATGAGTATAATTATATATGTAACTTTTGATATTTGAACAACTTAAGTCGACTTAAGAAACTTCCCCTTCTTTTTTCTTTTGAATATGCACATTGATTTCTTTTTGGTTCTTAAAATTCTACACCTTATAAACAACAAGATGTAGGCCCTAAAATCAACTTAATTGGAAAAATTACTAATTTCTGTTGAAAAAAACAATTTTGAATTTGTTATTGCATCTCTTTTAAAAGAAATACATTTTTGATAAAACTATTTCTTAAAAATTTTTAAAAACATATATTTTTTTTAAATACATTTTAATATTTTGCAAAATATTCAGAATAAATTCCGAAAATAAATCCTACATACAATAGACTTTCATGCACATTTTATTTATTTATTTTATTCATTTTCAATAACCTTGCCTTTTGGCCATAATCGATCACAAACTTATACTCAAAATTGTTCTAAAATTCTTTGGAATTGTTTTCAAACAGACAATAAATATATGTCTGTCAAAAATTTATGATTTTTTTATATTTGCCCACGACTATCACGCCTTATATTTGAGGAAATACATCAAAAAACATATTTTCGACGTTGGGTTAAATGTACTCATTATTATTTTATATAGATTTTCGCTCATATTGGAAAAAATGGTCAAAAATACACCAACTTCAAGAGGCCATGAATATGAAATTTGAACTAACTTTTCAGCCAATAGTCAACTTTAATTTCGAATTTTAACATTTAAAGCAGACGGCGATCAAGATTAATAATCAAAAGTAATCAAAAAAATAATTTATTATTTTCAAGGATTATTTTTGATTATTTTAGATTATTTTTTAAAAGTTTTAAACTTCATTTATTTTATTTATTTCCTTTTATTTACACAATTTATTTTGAAAAATTTGCATTTTACGTAAAAAAATTCTGAACAAATAAAACAAAATTAGATAGTTTTTGTATACAAAATATAGGTATATTCACTTCAATTCAAACAGCAAATTTGTGGATTTGTAATCCAGTCATTGAGCAAAGGTGAAAATGGGGAAAAATTGTAATTTTTGCGATTTTTAAAGGCACCGGGTGCACTTTTTCGGGTAATATATTGAATATCTACAACTTTCTTCAGACACAAAAGAGATATTCCGTACGGTATACATAGATATAACCGTGTTAAAATATAGAAAAAGTGCTAAAAATCCGACTTGAGCCAAAAAATTCGTATGGCCATTAAATTATTACTTTAGCCAACGTGACAAAACGAATGATGCAGAAGTTCTTATTTTTGTGGCTACTTTCACATGCAATTCCCAGAATTGAGTCCCAAAAAATCATATTTTTTAGTAAATCATATTTTTGCCAACTGATGTTTTATTGCGGATAGTTGGTCAACTTTAATCTGTTCTTGTGGAGAAGGACTTACTTCAATTTCATCATCTGCAACCTCAAATCTTTATAGTAAAAAACAAAATAAATGTACGCATAAGCTCACCATCATCAGTGAAATCAAAAAAATCCGGATTATTCGATACATTATTAATTTCGTTTCAAAATTTAATGTTTCACAATTTTTGGTTTGAAAACTGTAGTGTTTCTAAAACTCTGCTGGTTATATTCTCGACAGTTAATTCCGGCAATTCTGTACTTAATCTCTGCAACACCTTGAGCCATTTCATTTTGATGCTTTGGGTTAGTACTGTTGCTGCAATTGCAATATTTGTCTCAGGCTTCAACATGAAATATGGTTGGAACCTTTCTCTTAACCTCTGTTCCATTTGTAAGATAACAGACGATAATTGTTGCAGCTCCTGGGATCTGCCTAGTTTATGCTGCCTATTGCTCAGTGGCATAAGAGTTGGTATTAAAAATCCTGTAATAATATTAATATAAATTCATATTTTAAAGAACATTTCTCATTGAAGAAAGTCCAGGGCCTTTACAATTGGTTCCATTACCAAATTGTACATTTCCAGGTACTGTATGTCTATTGCAGTAAAATGTGGCAAAGTCAAACTTATCGCACAGATTATTTAACTTTTCTTTCAATTTTTGACGATTTTTTAAATTTTGACGATTTTTTTTTTTTTAGTTTTGACTATTTTTTAAGTTTTGACGATTTTTTTAAATTTTGACGATTTTTTATAATTTTGACGATTTTTTTATTTATATTGAAGATTTTTTGAAATGTTAACGATTTTTTTGCAATTTTAAGGATTATGTTTTTAATGCACAAGCAATTGCTTTCAAATGCATATAAAATAAATTAAGAATAATGTATAGTTATAAAGAATGCAAATAGGTTATCAATTATAAAATCGATGAACAACAATAATAGTAACAAAAAATGAAAAAAACAACTAACATTAAATACTGGTAGAATTTCATGTAGGCCCCCATCCGCCTATTTTTTGATTTGATCGAACTATTTTTTGATTACTTTTTATTAATTTTGATTATTTTCTCTTAATTATTATTAATCTTGATTATTTTTGGATTATCTGTAGTCGTAATCAATTAGTAATCGTGCGAATCTGAAAATAATCTTAATATAATCATTACTTCACCTTTCAAAAAAAAATAATCTAATTACTAATTATTACGATTAGTAATCCTTTCTTAACAACTATGGTTAGTACAACGATATTTATATTAGCTTTTGAATATTAGAAATTTATAGTTAAAATGTGATGGGGCTTTTTTGGTTTGACTCAAGGTCATTAATTAAAAATAAAATTCAAATTGTTCATGTTTTATTTTTAAATATTTATTACCTTTTCGATATTTCGAACATCTTCACTAAACATCTTCAGGAAAAACTAAAACAATAATACAATTAAATAATTAAAAATCTCACATTTAATAATCTATAATTTAACAAAAATGTAAAATTAATGATTACATACATATAAATATATTTTAATAAGGCGTGGATGTAGTAACTAAAATTCAGTTGAACTAACCGAACTTTATTGAGAAAACTACTACTAAGTTGTTCCAACCGACTGAAATTCCTAATAAGCGAAATTGAGTCGTAGTAACAGAATTTCGATTTTATCTGTGTGTCAATATTTGGGATTCCGTTTTCGTTCATTTTCCCTCTTCTTAATTGCCAGTACAGTATTTTTGCTTTATAATTCGATTATATGCAATTAATAATGAAAAGCGTCCTATCAAATAAATTTTAATAGTTTTGACCGAATTCCAACCAGTCTTTTTTCTGGGTGTACGCTGTATAAGTACATTGGAAGTATTGAAGCATGATTGTTATGTAAGTTATGATTACGTCCCGTCTATTTATGGAACTGCAAAAGCAAAATCCTTTTTATAAAAAATTGAAAACTACGTTTTAGTTGACTGTTATAAGGACATAAGAACTACAAGTTCATTGAACTTTATTGAGAAACTTAAAAATCTCTAATGTTCTTATGTCGGAAACAGGTGTATCCTTTTATTATAAATAAATCAATCTAATATCTTAAAGAAAACACACACAATAAGAAATAAAGGTTGTTTATTTCAATTCAATTGAACATGCACAAACTTGCTGTTGCACTTGCTCTAAATACCATAATATATGAATTAAAACGTTTTTAGCATTTTTTAAAGATTTTTTTTTTAAATCCCCTTAAAAAAGTATAAAAATAAGAGCAATGACATTCAAACAATGTTAAAAATATATAATAAAATTCTAAAGCACGTCTCAAAATACAAAATTGAAAGAAAGAAATAAAAATACTTAAAGGAATTTCCGGTTGCATTTGAAAAATAAACAAAGCATTCTTATACTACAAAAAAATAAAAATACGAGACACAGGAAACATATGCGCCAGAAATACCAGACTAAAACACGTAGATTTGTTTTAAATAAAAAAAAAAAAATTCGTTTTATTATTTAACAATTGTTTAATAAATACAATTGGTTTTTAAATGCACGACAATCAAAGTGCGATTAATAACACAAAAAGCGGCTGCATTAAACAAATTTAAAGTCTGAACTTAAACGGTAAACGGAAATCTTATTATGTTAAACAACAAGTAATAAAATTTCATTTGTAGATACTAAAATACTTGGAGACACTTTTTTTTTTTTTGATTCTATTACTTAAATATTCATTGATTAGTACTTTAAAAGTTTCAATTGAAGTTTTGCCGTTAAAAAAAAAATCAAAGGGTTTAATGTTACAATCACGTTTATTTGGTTTAAACAAATTAAGTCTAATACGTTTTCTACATATGGAAATTAATAGAATTAATAAGAAGAACTTTGACGCGTGTTAATATTTTGAAAATTAACATATTTAAACAATATATTATTTTCAATTTAATTTTAGTTTTAACAATTTACATCCAATAATAATTTCAATTTCTTATACACTGCTAGAAATAAACTTGTTAAAATAGCAAGAAAAGTTAATAAAAATTAGTTAAAAATTGCAGAAAAAACTGCCAAAAGTAGCAAACCTTTTTTGCTAAATATTAATGAAATAAGAACTCACTTAACAAAAATTAAGTTGAATTCGGGGTAAATTTTAGTTAATTGAAATAGCAATTTAAACTTCTAAAATTAGTAAACATCTTAACTAAATAATTATAGACTAGTGCGCCCCGGTAGGCTAGTTGGTAGCGTTCTGGTTTATCAGTGCGGGGGTCGTGGGTTCGATTCCCACCAGAGGCACTGGTCTGTTTTCGCTACAACGCGCCGAAGGCCGTAGTAGCTAGTGCTCGGTTAGGGTAATAGTATATAATTTGTAATTATATGATTATTAATTAATAAAATAAAATAAAAAAAAATTGTAGACTAAAAACAGTAAACAAAAACTATAAAATCAAAAAAAAAATTGCTATAACTAGTTACCTTAAATTCTGTATAATGAAAATACGTGTATATATTGCTAAAATCAAAAACAATTTTTTCCAAAAAATTGAAAATTGCTGATTTTAGAAGGGCAAATTTTTATTCGCATTACAAAAATCTAAAAAAAAAACTTAAAAAATTACACTTTTGTATGATGTTTTTCTGAATAAGTGTATTTGTTGCTAAAATCAACAACAATTTTTGCTAAAAAACTTTAAAATTTCTGCTTTCAGAAGGTCAGATTTATATTCACATTAAAAAAAATTTAAAAAAAAACTTTAAAAATTTCACATTTTTTATGATTTTATTTTCACACTAGAATATTACAAAATGTTTTGAAAAAAATCTATTATTATACAACAGACTTGGGCGACGTCAATTACATTTCAAAATCGTTCACTTGTGAAAAATTTCTATATCATTAATAATATCAGACACACACTCACACTTGTGAGCTTAATCGCTTCTTTGCAAAATTTGTAAAATGTTTAATACCAAACATGGGGATTAGCAACTACATCTGGGTATTTATTTACAGGGCAATTACTCAACTACATCCAATTACATGTAATTGAATATAAAAAAGTAATTGGCCTGTAACTAAATACACAGATATTGGAATTATGTCCCATGTCTGGCAGTGACGAAATTTAAAATTTTCCAAGGAAGCGTTTAAGCCCACAAGTGTGAGTGTAGGTCTGAAATTTTTAATGATATAGCAAAATTTCACAAGAGAACGATTTTGAATGGAATTGACGTCGCCCAAGTCTGTTATATAAATGCAATTTTTGATGCATTTTCGGAATTGTTCCCCCATTAAAATTTTTTTAAAAATAAATAAATCGAAAATTAATTTATTTTTTTTTTTTGATTGTAATTTCGCTTTTTATGTAACGCAATTATCATATAATTGTTTAAAAAAAAAAGCATTATTCATTATTTCCATATTAGAAATTAATGTTGAAACTTTGACAAAATATGAATCCTAGACGGTTAAAGATACATATTAAAAAATTGTATTATTTTATGGACAAATCTTGATTGAAAAATATATGATTTTTTTTTTTAAGGTACCTTGTTAAAAATCGACATATACGGACCTATATATGAGTACACATGCTTCATACATGCCCACATGCATTCATACACAATGCATATGTGTTCATAAATGATTCATATATGTTCATATGTTGGAACATATATGTTCATGTGTCATTAAGGAAAATTGAGGTAATATTTACATGTATGATTATACATGTTCATACATTTTCGTACATGGTCATATGTATACATTAAAGAAAATTGAGGTAATATTTGCATGTATGATCGCGTATGAGCATATATGAATAACATATGTAGGTATATGCACATTTATGAACTCGAACATGAATGAGTTCATAAATGTCTATAAATTGATACATATACATATGTTGATTATTAACCGGCTATCCAATATTTTAAATTTTTAAAAAATAACATTAATTATGTGTTGAAAAAATATAAGTGTATTTATTGGCATCTTTCCGACTTTGTGTATTTGAAAACTTTATGCTTCGATTCGATTTTCAAAAGCTATAGCCTGAACCAATTTGTTTAAAGAGGAAAAAATTTTCCTATTTTCTCGTCCAAAATGAATGCCTTGATTATGTTCGACGGATAAACCGTCTTGCACACAGACGGAAGCTAGTCGAAAATGATATTCAGTACGAAGTTTTTATTTTTTCGTCTAACTTACGATGTTTGTGTCTGTTATTGACATAGACGTATTGCTAAAAAAAAGTCATTAATTTTATTTCTATTTCCTTTTAAATTTTTAATTTGTTTTACTACCCAGCAAAACTTTGGTAATGGGTGCGATAAAGTAATGCATTACCTTGTAATGTATACTCCTTACCTGTATTATTATTTTATAACAGACAGTAATGTATTACCGATACTGAGTTACATAATGCACTAATTTGTAATAATACTCCTTACATTCAGCATTATTTCGAAACATAGAGTAATGAGTTACCACTTCTTGCCTTCAATATTATTTTAAAACATAACGTAAAGTAATGAGTCACCAATAATTAGGAACTCATATAGTGATACATCATTACCTTTTACGATATTTTAGAACGTATAATAATGACTTAGCGATAATCAGTTGCATAATGCATTAAATATAAACGTAAAGTAATGTTTAAAATAATTTTTCAAAAATCTATATTTAGACACATTAATTTGTGATTTTTTGTAAGCATGAGGGTAAGTTGTATATTTTTAACATCACAAACGAAAACTCGATGGACAACATTTTATTTATATTTTAAGCATCCTATTATTATATGAAACGATAGTTCAGTTGAGAGAGTTCTCGCCAGAGACACCAGGTTTGAATCTCAGCGCTACCACGTAATTTATATAATTAAAAAAAATTATTTGTAATAATTTTTTTTTTTATTTTATGAAAATCTATTTATAGACACAATACTTTTCCAAACCTGGTAACACTAACATTAACCAGTTACTTTACCATATACTACGTAATGAGTCCACCCATCACTTTTAGGCCCATCGCCCATAAAATTCATCACTGAAGTAATGTGTATTGTAATGCATGAAGGCTATGGCCATACATTAATTTATCCATTATTTGGTAATGTGTGGTTTTGTTGGGAAAGATAATTAGTAAAAATTGACAAATAAAAACGATTTTACAAAAAAAAATCAAATAAAAATGTAGAAATTCCACAAAAATATCGTAAGTATATAGATTTTGTAAATAAAATATATAAACACTTGCAAAATTACCGTATTTAAGCAATTTTAATGGTATCTTAAAATATATTTTTAAGTATTGTAAACCTAAAAAATCTCAGATTCTGACTCATAAGAAGGGGATGCATGAATTCATATTAAGGTGTTACACTGCCTGTCTGACGACAAGAAACAATAAAAAATTGCAACAAAAAATATAGTAATAACAAATGGTATTGTTTTTCGTACTTTATTTTAATTTTATAATTTTTTTAAATGTTAGCAGATCTGTGGGAAAAAGTCCTCAGAAACTGATGGGTTTTCTGTAGGAAAAAGTGTCTTTTCGAAAGGAAAAAGTGGTCAGAATATAATGTTTGCCAATACTCAGGATCTGAGGGTTTTCTATATGAAAAAGTCCTCAGCATATGAGGGGTATCTATATTGTAAAATTGTTTTCCTAAATACGCTATAAAAAAGTGTTTTCAGGTGATGAGCATTTAAGAGCTTATTGGGATTCAAACAAAGGATGAAAAATCGCATTTTTAAGCTTAACAACTTTCAAACGGTTTGCTTTATATCGGATAATTTTATACCGTTTTCTTCTCGTTCAATTTAGTTAACATTGTTTCTATGGTTTTTGGTCTAAAATGCCCGAATTCTGAATCCCGGAAATTTCCAAGAGTGTTCAAAAAAATTTACCGATTTCGTGAGATAAAAAAAGGCGGCAGTTTGAAAACCCCTAATTTTGTGTGTTAAAAATAAACAAATTTTAAGGTCGCAAAAGATTGTAAAAAATTATGATATTCCATATATAAATTTTCCAAAAGAACTCTAATAAATAATTTTTTTAAGACTTTGAATATTTCCATTTCACTCAGAGACCCTTAATATCAGTTAATGGTTAATTTTAGTTGCAAAAAATCACTTTACAAATACTCTCTTAATACGATATTACTTACATACATATATAGAATACATAATATATATGCATGTAATCTATACATGTAGTCTTAAAGATTCCTTATTAAAATTTATTTTTTTTGATTTTTATCTAAAAAAAATCCACTTTAACTATCAATTTTTCTTTAATTTATAAACAATTATAACAGTAATTTCTTAAGTGTTACTATAAAATAACTATTATTTTATAAGACTACGTCAAAAATCCTTTATTAATGAATATAATATTGACACTTATCATAAGTAAATAATATCACCACAAATTTATAATTTTAAAGTACTAACAAGTAGATTTTTCATACACTCACAATATTATTACTTAAAAACTACAGAAAATACCTAAGAAGTGAGACCGAAAAAAAGTACATTTTTTTTTTTTTATTACTTTTTAGTATTATTTTTCTCGTCACTACTACATCTTGACATGCAGCGACATCTAATTCATTCTGCATATATATTTCAATCTAGTTGTCGGCCACACTATTAATGTGCTAATCAGCACAATTTTTTTTAGCAAAATAATTTAGTAAAACATTAGTAAAATATTAGTAAAACATTAGTTCAAAACAGTTCAGTGCTGAATAAGTATAACCAAAATTGTAGCTGAAAACAGAATTTTAGCAAAAAATTTGTTGAGAAATAGTATATCTGATTTACAAGACGTTTTACTAACTTTTCTACTAACTTATTTTTTTGAGTGCTCTTGGAAAAAGTATAGTAGATATTTTTAAATTTAAATTTAAAATGGGCACCATATTGCACATGCACTACGTTTTTTAACAACTACCTGTTACTTCAGATATCATATGACACTTCTGCCTAATCGGCTTAAGTAGAAAAAACAAATAATTTTAAATTTTTACTTAAAAAAGAACAAAAACTGAAAATTAAATTTTTTTGTTAAAGAAAATAGCACATACCAGGAAAAAAGTAATAAATGCTTCAAAAATAAATACGTTTGCAAACGACTTCCGTTTATTCTTATTGTAGCCATTAGAAGAAAAAAAAAACAAACTCAGAGAAAAAAGGATGAACAGGATGCAAAAGGAGTTTTTAGTAAATTGATACAAAAACTGTTAGGAAATTTAAAGAAACCGATTTCAACTATCTTTGTCAATTGAATGATATATGAGGCCAATATTATTTTCTGCAATGATTTCTGTTTCATAGAATGAAAAAAAATGGTTTTTTATGATTTAAATTTATGATCCTTTTTGATTTCTGTTTCATATAATTCACAAAAAAATGTGTTTTTTTTATCCCCAATTGAGAATAGGATATATATCTACGTTGCAATTACAAGTCTTTTTGAAATAATTATTATATTGCACTTCCGGTTGGAGACAGATACACACAATTATCCTTTACACCTTGCGGTAATGATATACAAAATGACAAATTTGAAATTTTTAGTATCAAAATTAGTATAAAATACATACATGTAGGTATAATTAATTTAGAGTTTTCCGATTAATCCTTATTTCAAAACCTTTTGGATGACTTAATTATTAAATTTATACACATTTTCTTGTCTTTGTAGCAACAGCGTACCTGTTTTGGAGCACTTACCGTTTATATTAAAGTCTAATGTCAAATGCCGCCACCTTGTGTACAGAATATTTATAATGATCAGTTGATGTTTTTAGTTTTATTTTATTTGGTATTATTCAGTTTGTCCAACAACAGGAGCGGGGTCATTAGACATGGCTTTAGCCCAAGACAAAGGTGAAAATGTTAAGAAACAAATACGTCAAAACATGTACTTAGACACATGTCGCTGGCAACACCCCAAACACACGAATATTCAAAATATAAACCTTAACTTATAAACCAGGCTAAAAACAACAAAAACAGTACAAGTACCAAAATAGTTACTTAATATGCGCCCAAGCACCCTCATTGTTGTACTGTTGTTGTTGGCTGATTGTTAGTGTGTTGTAAAGACAGACACGAATTTGTGATAAGACCAGCTAGACTAGGCACGATCCTTGACGACATCACTCACCATCAACCACTACACTACACACTAAATAATAAAAAAAGCAACTACCAAATTGTTTATCAGAGTTCTCAAAGAATTTATTCTGCATTTTAAGTTAAGTTTTAAGATCTCGATATTCAAATTTTCCTAACAAGGGAGTTATACCGACACGAAACACCAGATCTTAATGAACTTTAGAGAAATCTTAGTAACATGTGTTGAATTTAGCTGCCAAACTTAAATGTATGAGCTTCTAGATGAGGTATAGAATTGCCCCATTGTTCCTTTTTCCTTTCTTATATTTTCATTCAATTCTAAAGAAACTTGAGACAAATTTGTTGTCAAATAATAGGGTTTTTGAAGACATGTTCACTGCTATAGAAGGCATGAGCAAAACTTTCAAGAACTCTTATTACTAAAAATATATGTTTCAAGTGACATTAAAACTCGAGCTTTGTTAAGGAATTGTACTGTGATTAAGCTTAAACTTATGCATTATTAAAGCGAATTCAATTTAATCGAAGGGGTGTCTGAGTTTTTCCGATATTGGTATAGCACTTAGGGAAGGCATTCTATTGTGCTTGCCTAAATGGCTTCTTTTAAGCATTGAATAATGCTTACAAAGAAACAGTAAAAAATGCGTACCATGAATCATTAATATTTTCAACACACAAAAAAAGGCTTTTACTGCCTACGAAGGCATGAATTCAAATTAGGGCACATGAAAGAAGCACTTTTCACATGTTTAAAAGAGGCGCACCAAGTGGGACATCGCTAACAAAAATCATGCCTTTCGGAATTGTTGCTGAAGCGCTCGGTAATTAAATAATACCTCCCAGAACTGCTTCTGGGTAAGCACTATTTTTTGCTGGGTCCATCCACAAAAACTTTGTACATATTAAAATGCAAGAAAAAATTATATTCCATATTAATTTATGTCCGTATCTGATCAAACGAATCAGATGAAGACGGCATTTGCTCGGCGGATAATCAGGATTAACAAACACTTTAACAAATGACTACGCCAAATTTGAATACAACTCGGCAGTCATAGCCGAATTAGTGAAGTGAAACATTTAAAAATGTGTCTTTGTTGTTCACTTATTTGACTCAAACTTTTTAAGAACGTGTTAAATTAAAATCATCATTTCTTAAACATTTAAATAGAAAATTTTAAAAATTATTTAACCTCTCCACATCTAAATATAGCAGATCTGACCAGATTTGCGCAGAACTAATTACGTCTCAAATGTATCCCAATTTTGGATATCTAATTATATCTGATCATATATGCAGTGAGATGTGGTAAAAAGTAATCTGGTAAATTGTAATGTAAGAAGAGCGCAGGTTTGATTCTTACAGCCTCAGGTTGTTGAAAAATGTATCATATTGAGGCAATCTGACAATTATAAGACACAAAAAGTAATACAATTTAAATAGAAAATCACTGATGACACCTGCCCATAAAAAATATGAAACTAGTCTAGTCTGATTTAAATTAAAAGTGTTTATAATTTTTAGAGAAAAACGTTTAGTCTTCTTCTTAACCTCAACCTTTCCAGATATAGCTAGATTTGATCAGATCAGATCTTAAAGTCAAAAACCACTAAACTTTAGAATATTTTTCATATACTTCCGGATTTCCAAGTTTGACTCCTCGTTTTATTTATGTAAGTGCATATTACCACTTCGGGTTTCTAAAATACCGTTGCCCGTTTCGCGACATAGTTCTACTCAAATGAGAAGTAATTTTATGTGTGAGTTAAATCTATAAAAAATATATTAATCACTACTCCGTAATAATGACCAATACACCATTTTTTATCTGATAAGTTAAAAAATAGTATATCACAACTCGTTTATGACTTTAAATTTGAGTTTTGTAGGCCAGTCTAATAGATATATATGATCACAAAGTCGCATGCATGATCAAAATATATTAGTAACAAGACATTATCTTTAAAAAAAAGTGGACACTTTTGACTTCTAAGTATGCTTTTTGATCCTCTATAATAGTATCACATATTCAATTTTATACAAGTCAGTAGTGCAGATCGGCAGGCCGTAAGTTCGATATCCACCACAAGCTCATCCAAATCAATTGCCTTGGTAGAAGACTTTCCTTGACTGATGCTTAAAGAAATATAATCTAATTTATTTTACAACGATTAAATTCTTTTATGAACTGAATATAATTTTTTGATCGTGCGCTTTAAAAATACAATTAGAAAAAAAAAAATTGGTGGTGTGCGGAAATACTGGTGGACGAATTAACAACAACATAAAAAAGTGACAAACTAAATTCAAAAACTATCTACTGACCGGCAGGCGTCAGGCTTGTGTCTTTCTACAACTATTTGATGGTTGACCGACCGCTTTATGTAAAGTTATTTCTTACCAACTACTACAACAAAAAAAGCGTTCCTTCATTTGTAACCCTTAATATGCATAATTTAAATAATTAGTCACTATTCAAATGAAAAAACATTAAAACTCGTGCCATACACGAGTAAATTTTTTTACATTGACCAAATATGTGTTGTTTTTCTTCCTAATAACCAAAAAATAAAAAAAAACACTTTGCATTTTATATCCTGTTTAATATACGGGTGGCAGGCAGGCAGTAAGTTTTTCCTAGCATCAGGTTGTGAAAAAATTATTTCGGCGTGGCATATGTTTATAGTGGTTAGCGATCACTGAAGAGGAACAAGTGCATTCTTTTAATAATTTTTTAGGGTGGCAATAGTTTCAGTTAAGAGATGAGTTTATATTTAAATTATTTTAACATTTTTGTTGTAACAATTAATGCAAGGTGTTTGTTTGTCTTTTTGATATAGAACCACTAGAGCGATTAGCTTCTTTGCCATTTGTTAAGATATGGGCGAATGTTTAAAAACAAATTCATATTAACTTTTGAATTAAAAACTGTTAAACAGTAAAAATAATCATAACCGGAAAGCAACGTTCAGCTAGAATTAGTTTACTATAAGGAGATTAAGCCCAAAATGTTCCTAATAAACAAAATTGAACACTTGAAAGCAGTTAAATTGAAAAAAAAAACATTTATTTGATGTACATTTTGACGGATTTGATACAGTTGTCGCAAAGCAAAATGTGTTGCTAATGCAAAAAAATATAACTTGTTTGCAATTCATTAGTTTAGTCCGTCGGTAGGACGTATTAAATTTTGCAAAATTTTTGATAAGTTCATAATATTTTTGCATTTAAAATTTTTAAAATGCCTTTTTTTTCTTGGATTTGCTTTTCACTAATAAACTCAGTTCACGCAATACCCTAGCCAATTTCAAATATAATTGTGAATGTCAGACGCAAAACACATATACTTTTAAGAAATTTACTAACCACTCGATTTCCTAAATCCTTTTCTGTTTCAACCAAACTTGATTGAAATTGAACGTCATATAACTATTACCTCGCACAAGTGCAAGAAAGCTAGGGTTGCCAGATTAAAACTTTCAAATGACATTAACAAAAACAAAAATTGATTTTGAAAAAATAATCTTGACAATTAAAAACCCTCTTTTCTGTTGACATTAGCAAAATATACTGTTATTTGAATTATAAATTTATGGTGAATAACAAAAATTTTTTTTTGATGCTACGGTCTTAGTTTGCTGTGTTAAGGCTGAATTAGTTCGTACGTTTCCTTCCGTGACGAATCAGCTGATTTGTTTTTGTTGTATCAAAATGAGTGTGTGTGGTTAGTTTGTCTGTAATGTTGCGTTCCGTGCCGGACGAACCTGTAAAAAACAGAATTTCTGTACTCCGCTTAGTGACAGCTAAAAACAGCTGATTGCTCTCACATAAAAATACTCAGCTCAGGGATGATAAAGTTGGTACTATAGTACTTTGTACGGTACTATTTTAACCTTGAAATTACTATGGTACTCCTTTGATCCATTTAGTACTATTTAAACATTTTTCTGTATTATTATCTTTAGTCCCATTAAAAAAGCTTATGAATGATATAATCCTTAATTCGATTTAGAAATCTTTTAATGAATATATTATTATTAATAATATATTCATTAATATTTATTAATATATGTATTAAAAAAATATTAAAAACTTGAGGAATTTAAAAAAAATCTATAAATTTTTATAATTTTTGTAACCAACATTGTTTAACTTTTTGTTTTTGTATACAAATAAATATTTATTTACGTTTTTGTTTGGTAATTTATAATAAATTTTTTTTGTACTATTGGGGTCGAAAAAGTACTATATTCTATGATGGTTGGTACATTTTGAAATTCCCATTTATTGTCCCTCACTCAGCTTGCTACGGAATAGACTAACCACACAAAATAGCCATCCGGAACGGCACGTAACAGAATCGTCACGGAACAGAGCCTTTAGTCTACAAATATAAAGTTTTTGCTAATTTTGTCAGAGTAATTTACTGAAGTGCAACTCGAATATAACTGCAATTTTGTAAAGTTAACAGTTTTATTTTTGATGTTGTTATTATTATAATAATATTTTGCATTTTTTACTAACTTTTAGTAGCTTTTTCTGCAATTTGTACAGTTTTATTTCTATTAGTATACATATTAATGCTGAACCCCCAGCTCACTATCTAGAATATGAAAGATTGGAGTCTAAAAAGTATCCTATGATGGGTTAAGACAGCTTCTGGCAAAAATTTCGAATCAGAATTTTAAAATTAAAAAAGCGCGTCTAATATGGCGGCCATATTAGACGCACCACAAATTCTGGAACAAAAAATTTTAAATTCAAAATGGGGCATTCAATATGGCGATTTAATTTTTTTCATAAATTTTTTGTGTTTTCTGATTTGATTGAAATTTTCACTATAGAGTATTTTACGTTAGTTACCATGAAGTTGCTTTAAAAAACTTTAGCCTCAAAATGACGGATCCAAAATATGGCAGAAATTTCTTTTTCATAATATATGCCGTATTGTCTAATTCAAGAAAAGTTCTCACTTTCGCGATTGTTCTAGTTGCTAACCTTAAATCTGAAATCAAAACTGAGAGTTAAAAATAGTAATATTGATTGTGCCATTTTGAATTTAAAATTCTTAAATTAATAGTGATGATCAGCCAAAATATATTAGTTTTTATTTTAATAATGGTAAAAAGACGTCTTATGGAACGCGGATCTTGAAATAACGATTTTCAAAAAACGATGTCATAATTATGTGACGCTTAAGTTCCCCACCAAGTTTGATTTTGAAAGAGGTCGAGGTCAAAAATTTAATATAACTTATAACTTTATAACTTATTTCGTATGCCATTATTGGCCAGCGGAAAATACTGCTACCAAAACACATTTCCATTAAATGGTGCAAAGACCCTTTCAAAAAATGTGAGATAGCTTAAAAATCGGAAAAATTGGGGTTGACTTGTAAACCACCATACATCTTTTCACCAAGGAGCGTTGAGAAAATAACTTTTTTAGTGAATGTATCTCCCAAGTTTAGTGACTCCATTTGGTTTAAGTTTGGATCTAAAAGTTAAAAAATATGACAAAAGAAATAAAACAAATGGAGAAACTATAAAAAGTTTTTAAATCTTCGACTTTTAAATGGCCATCAACGCCTTAGGTGAAAACTTTTCAATTTGAAACTTTCCATGTCATAGTTTTCAAGTGTAGTCTACCTATCCCTGTCCATCGATCCTCTAAGTTCAAAAAACCCTAAGAAATAAGAGTCATCTGAAGTCAGTTTCTACAGGCGTCGAATATTTTTGAAACTACTCTTATACGAAAACCAAACACGTATAGTTTCTCCCACAGTGAACGGGTTTCAATTACAAAACATGGTTTATTTAAGTTCATTTGTCAAAAAAAATTGTTTTTATGCAGAAGCAATTTTGAAAAATTCATCAAAAAATTGCAATTACATTAACAATTTATTTGGACTAATACTGTTTTTTTTTTATGAAGAATGTATTTTAAGTTTTAACCTGTTACAAATATAAAAATTACAAATTATACAAAAATTTAATTTTTTGTATGGAAAAAATGGACAGTGTTTAAAAAAAATCGGGACAATAAAAATTATTTTTTTTAATATGTACTTTCTTATTGAATAAATGTGAAAAAGGATATCCATATAAATCTAATGCTTTCTGAATTAGACTGATAGAAATTTGTGAGTAGTATTAATGAATTCCTTCATTAATCCAATGAATTTTTTTATAAAAAACGTCTCCAAAGAAACGTTTCATTGAGTCAATAAAAGTTGTTTCATTAAATCAATTTTAATGAATGGTTTCATTGACCCAATGAAAATTTCATTAATCCTAGCCTAATAGTTATGAAAGTTTCATGTTTTTAATGAATAAAATTCATAGTTCGTATGAAATATTTTCGTTGATATTTAATAATTTGCACTTTTTGTGATGATTTTAGCATACAAATTGCAAATTTTGAAAATAAAATTTTTTTATCCATAAAAAATAAATATTTTAATTATTGTACTTTTTTAAATTATGTATATTATGAACTTTAATGATCGAAAAAATCGTTTAAATATAATTAGCAGGCATTAAAATATTAAAAGCTGAACTTAAAAAATAATTTTAATTTATTTCTGTTTTTATTGTTTTATTTTTACAAAATGGTTCGATCTTTCTTTACAGTTTTTATAATTTCGGTGCAAAATATGATTTTTTTATCGATCTGGTTTGGAATTCTGTAGAACGATTGACGATTACAGTCGCCTTTTTGTATTTAAATTACGACCATATCAGATAAAAATGTTAAATATTGTTAACAATGTTGTTAAAAAACAAAAAATTATTATCTCTTAGCATCATGTTTTTGTGTAACATCGTCAAAACGATAACAATTTAGGTCTCGTTTTAAACAAAACTATATCGTTTTTCTTAGAGAATCTGTTTTCTAGAATTTAATGAGCAACTATTCAAATTCGTCCAAAACTGTTAGCTCTAGGCAAATTTAATAAAAAAAAATTTATTATATCAAAGTTTTGGTTACACAGCAAAACTTTGGTAATGGGTAGGACTTATTTCAGACCTTCCAAAGTAATGACTATCCATTCCAGTTTTTGTTATTTTGAAGGTCCGAAATAATACCTTACTAATATGAATATATGTAACTGCTTATTTGTAAGATAAAAAACAACGCCTTACTAATATTGTGTTAAATATCTGCTTATTTGGAATAGCAAAAATAATAAGTTACTTATTATCACTTATTTCAGACCTTTCGTAGTAATGACTATCCATTACATTTGTAGTTATTTTGAAGGTCTGAAATAATACCTTACTGATATGAACATACATCACTACTTATTTTGGAAGCTAAACAATTATGTCTTACTAATATTGTGTTATATACCTGCTTATTAGGAAGGGCCAAAGAAATAAGGTACTTGTAAGGTAATAAGTAACTACTTTTTTGTAAGGTATATTTATAAAGATTCATAATATATCATAATTAATAATTTAAATGCAATTTATTGCAATTTATTAATTTATTTATATAAATTATGCAATATTGCCTATTAATACCTTCTTATTTAGGTACATGCTAATACGTACTTATTTTTACACCTATAAATAACTACTTATTAACATCCTTACAAGTAATACGTCATATAATGGATTTAAGCATTACTTTTGATGCTACAAATAAGAAATGAAATAAGTACTTATGTGTAACTGGTGATTTCACTACATATTTTGTAATGTCTTATTTCTGTCCCTATATGTAAGCACAAGGCAAGGCCTTGCCTCCTATGACACCCCCATGTTAAAATCAGGTGTTCTTGGCCTCAACTATAAGTACTTCTGATTCTTGTTTTCTTCTTCCATTTCCCATTCTATGGTAATAGCAAGTTTTCCTGGGTAATTCTGTTTAAAAGAAATTTTTCAGTTTTTTTTTATTTCAAAATGATAGTAGTACAAAAAATTTTTTTTTTTTTCTTATTTCTAGTGAATATTTTGATTGAAAAAAATTTGAACTTTTTTCATTGATTTAATGAATTTTTTTTATAAAATTATGAAAAAATAATAAAAAATGTTAAATAAAAAAAATACCAATATTATTGAATTTTCATTCAATTAATGAAATTTTTCATTAAAGAAATAACTCGATTTTAATGAAATCGTGTCATTAATACTATGAAGGAAAATTCTATCAGTGTGCTTTCCGATTCTTTGAAAATTAAAACCGTAGAAAATCTCAAGCTTATGAAAAATTTAAAAACTAAAAATGGGGATGTGTTATGGGCTCCATAAAGACCCTAGGTCAATTCGATTTATGATGATCGTGGATCTCATGATATTCTTAAAGAATTCATAAATTAATTCTAAAAAAACGTCATTAATAGAAAGCATTATTAAAAATGCACTTGTGTCCTGGCATTTCCACCCAAATATGCAACAGAGCAGAAATAACGAATATGCAAGGTGTACACAAAAAATTAATTCATTAGTATTTCAAAAAAAAAAAAAAAATAAATAAATTCCTATACATTATCATCAAAACGAGGCATATGTTAAAATATTCAAACTTTTCAACCCCCTCAAAAGAATTTAAAGGACAATAAATAGTTTTCCTGTAATTATGAAAAACTTAAAAACCCTTAAAAATTATAAAGCACCCCTTTTCTAGAACAATTTCCTAAACAACAAGAGCGGAAGCTTCTTTTTTCACTAAAAAAAAGACATGTGTACAAAATTAAATAAAAATTTTGAGTTCTAGGCAAGGTGTATTAAATTTTTGTTGGTAAACATTGCTCGACGTTATGATCGATCCTTTTTTGTTGAAAATTCCATAATCAACACGTGTTTTATGAATGTGTACTTGTATTTAAACAACAAAGAATATTTAGTTTAGATTTGAACAAGAGTTTTCCTTTATTTTTTTTGCATATGTTCCCCTATTTAACTCTTTAAAGAGATTTCAAGATTCCTATACATTGCTTTAGAATATTTATAAATACAATAAATATTGAAATATACCACTTTTATCAATAAGGGAATGTTCCCTAATATGGCTAGGGATTTGGGATATATAAAAAAACTGAGTGGAATATTTCAAACCCAAATACATCTGCTTATAGGCCAACTCCTTGGCCATATATCGGCTTTAGATCATTTTGTTGTGGAAACTATTTAAAAAACTATGTATAACAATTTTCATAATAACTCAAAATGTTCACATTTGATCTAAAATAAAAAACTCTCTAAAATTATATAAAAATTGGTAGGAAATCTAGTGAAATCCACAAAAATTTTAAATAAAATTTATTTTTGTTTATTAACTCGACGGTCCTGTTTGGGTCAACATGACCCAATTTCAAAAACAAAGTTAAAATTAGATCGGTTAAACCATTCGTGTAGAGTAAATGTCAGTTTTATATTATAAAAAAAAATATAAAATTTGTTTTCCATGCAACAAGTTATTTTTTTCATACAAATATCCTGTTGTGTTTGGATCATTTTGACCTAATATTACATTTTCATATTTTAACAACTAAGTTTGCTTTGATTTTAAATTGTTTGACCAGGATGAAGAACTGACATTTCCACGTTATTGCAGCCAATATTTGTTTTACTAATATACCGTTAAGCAGCCGCGGATCCAGGGGGAGGACATTTCCTCAACTAAAATGAAATTTTTCAATACAATTCTATAAGAAATAATAAATCATTTTGTAAAAACACTCTACTCACTGATTCTTTCAATTTGGCATGAAGTTCCATCCTCCAGCGTAGACGTCCGCTAAGACGGGGTTTTTTTTTGAAATTTCTATGGGAGGGGTAATTAGGAGAAAAGTCTCCCCTTGACGGCCTGCCCAAACCCCTTGAAAAAGGAAGCTGGTGGGCGTTTTGGTGTAATGGTTAGCGCGTTGCACTGTTACACAGATGGTCGCGGGTTCTATTCCCGGTGACGACAACATCAATTTAGAAAAATAATATCTATGAGTTTTCTATCACTTATATGTATCGCTGCGCCCAACTTCGGTGTTTCCATAGCACTTAACGGCACCGAAATAAAATAATGAATCTGGGCTATAAAACAAAAAGCTTTAATGTCAATGTCAGTCTTTTGTAGAACAAATTAAAGTATTTACTTACCTTGTAGTTCATTTAAAAAACAACCCACATCAAATGACTGTTTTATGATTTTACATTCATTTTTTGCAATTGTTTTTTGATATTTAAAAAAATAAAAAAAAATAAATGTTTGTTTATTTTTTACTACCATGTGGTTCACTTTTATTACAATTGTTAGTCACATTAATAAACAAATGACATTGTTAGTTGAATTTACTCTAATGTAAGTCGTCCTTTCTCATTTGAAGGTACCTTATTACGAGTAGATAGAAATCTGTATTGACTCGTTTTTTCAAAATCCGAGGAGTGCGATGTGACTATAACCGGAAATTAATGGATCTTATATTATAGACTTCATGTGACTAACTAATTAAATTTTTTAAAAACGTATGAATTCAGGTAAAACTTTTTTAAAATAGTGATAGCGGAAATTGAACCAGATAGAAGTCGACAGTATTGACATATTCATGCAACAGCCCAAAAAAACGAAAGGTAAACTTTAAAGAACAGGCCATAATTGAGAACATTCCCTTACAAATACAAAAACCTCCATACAAATAACATTTATTGTTTGCCATTTAATATTAAATAAGTTTTTCATTAACAGCTGTGCCAATAACACTTCATCAAACCCCTTTTTTTCTTCGTCTGTCTTCTGTTGTCATAAAGTAACCACCTTTTCATATTTAAATTTCATAAATTCAAAATCATAGTCTTCTTTAGACTTAAGAAAACCATATTATTTATGCACCTTCATTTGCACCTTTTTGTTGAACATGTGATGACTCCTAAATGTGGTGATTTACTTGTTGTTAGCTGTTGTTTAATCACAGCAAATAATGGTGTTTTATACAACCCTTTTCCTCTACATTAACTTCATTGGAAGGAAGTTTGATTATGACTATTTTTTGACTTACGTCTATTTACTTTAACGCTAGATTACTTAGAAGGTTTACTATTTCGAAATATGTACAAGAAAATATTGTTTGTTTAAATAAAGTCACCTGTAAAGAATCATCTTTTCTAATATAAAATCATTCATATCGATACGTTGCATTTGCAATATCACCTTTTGTTAAGGTTGTCCAAATAAAAAATCTGATTTGAAATTTTCTTGAAAAGCCGGCAGAATTTTTTGTTTCTTTTTTAACATATTCTTTTATATCAGTAGTTTACAGCAAATATGCGCCCTATATGCGACGGTTTTAACATTAGGTATGTAGGCTCCTGAAACCGAAAAACGCATTAATTTACCATGCAGCAGTTTTTTAAATATTTTTACTTTTTAATATTTAGTTTTGAGTAATTTAACATTTTTGACCATATCTCGGTTTAAGATGAACCCAACTTATTCAATCAAAGTGCACAACAAATATAATTTAATTCGCAATACATCTTCTGAATACTGTTTATGGGCATATGGCTCAAAATTATACGGAAAAATCTATTTTTTGTGAAAAAAATAGAATGGAAAATATTGAACAAATTTATATAAGTAATATAGGTAATCAAAAATATTAAAATGAATTTTCAAATTCAACGAATGGGCTAATTTGTTTCCTTTGTATATAATTTGGTCCCTTTCATATGAAGTTTGGTGCCGATTGGATAAAGAAAAGTTAAGTTAAGTCTATATGATAAAATAATCTATAAATATATAGACAAAATAATGTTTTCAAACCTTTCGTTAACCTGCCTTCAGATGACGTCAAAAGCGGACAATATATTTGGGATATTTTTTTAATTTTAAAAAAATTTCTTTAACAAAATCGAAAAAAAATTTGAGGGGTCAGTCCAACATTTTACTCAGATACGGACACCCTGTCGTCAGTTTGAGCATTTAAGAGCGAGTTTAATCCCCTTATGGAGTACGGACATGGAGTAGCTATATTCGAAAAAAAATTTTTACTTAAAATAAAAAAAAAAAATAAAATATATCTCATTGTAAGGTTTTTGTTATTTCGTGATATTTAAAAAAAAAAACCAAACCATTGTTAAAACGGCGGTTAATACTGTATTAGCTGATGTATAGCAACTATCATTTATCACCTCTCAAAAATTAATAAGAGCCGTTAAAAATTTTTTTTAGAAAATTTTGATTTTGAATGCGAGTAACGTTACGACTTTTCATATGTACATAAAAAGTATCTATGAGAAAAATAATTGCTATTTTATCTTGCATAATAATAACATTTTTTATTAAACCCCATTAACCATATTTGGTAAATTTTTAAGCTTCCGTGGAAGCGTTTCGTAAGTGAAATTTATGACTGAGGCTCTTCGAATAACAGTCATAATTGTCGTGATTTTTTTCGAGGTGTCTAGCTTGACAGCACTGCTTTTGAGCACCGTAAAGCCATGAATTCTTCGCTTTTACTTATAATTCTTCGCTTCTTATCATAAAAAAATTTGACAAATCATGCCATCTCGGAAGAGCATTTTAATCCAAATTTTAACAAATTTCAATCAAAATTCGTTAATAAGCGCGCAATTAGATACCTTTTTTAAATCACAACAAAAAGAAATGAAAATTTGGCTTTCATTTCAGCTTTTTCAGAATCTATTTTTTTACGAAGTAGTAAAAGTTTTTACTGCTTCTCATTTTCTGCGACGAACGTGTTGTTTTTTGGGCTTGAAAGAAGCCCTTCAATAAGACAAACTCAGACATTTTTATTTTTTTATATAAATTTTACTTCTAACAATATAAAAATAGAAATAGAGACGGAGGAGATTAGAGAAATAAATAAAAAATCTAAAAATAGAATATTTGTGTTTGTTAGTGTTGGTCACTTCTGAGTATAATATACAACAACAGAAAAGCTAATAGGAAAGAAAACTTCAATTTGGCTGCATTACATTCAAGACCATACTTGGGTGTGAAGCGGTGTGAAGTGCTAAGCGGTCATGACTTGGTATTGTTACGTTTGTAATGTAAAAAGAAGCAAAGGTTTAATTCTTACAGCCGCAGGTCGTTGAAAAAATTTATCATATAGGACACAAGGATATCAAACTGAAACATGGAGGTATGCTTCAACAGAGGTAAACTTCAAAAAAAAATTTAAACATCTTACGAAGTTTCCTCACTCTAGTTTTTATATATGTTATTAAAAAATAAATCAGAAAGGTGTGAAAAAAATATATAGATACAAGGATATCAAACTGAACCATGAGTATATCCTTCAAAAGAGAGGACTTTCCAAAAAAAAAGTTAAAATACTTAGGAAAATATCCTCACTCCAATTTTTATATATCAAAAAATATATCGCAGATTTTTGGAAAAAATTTAAAGAACGAAATCTGGATACAAATATATCAACCGTAAGTGTTACAAAAAAAGTTAATCAAAAAGTTATCAATATATTATATAAATATAGTTAGGTGGCAATACAGTTAGTGTGTCAATCTTCAAAGTTTAAACCGTGTTTTACATTTACCTTAACATTAACAAAGTGTGACATAGGAAACTATAAAGGGAATATACTTTGGAAGTAATAGGCCTTCGTTTGAAGTTTAAAATCATTATTTACACACTGAAAAATAAAGTGCCAGCCGAATAATAAAATTTATTTTGGTGGCTAAGACTCAAAAATTCGGTAAGTACAGCCATATTTAAGTAAGATTGCTGAATATATTAGGTGTTTATAAAATTCTGATGCATCTATCAAATTTGGTTATGGATACCAATATTCAGTTTTTCCAACCGAATTTCAGTTAGAATGTGCCAATATTTTTCTCTATTTCTACAATTTAAAATTTTTTGTTGAATTTACAAATTTTTTGCTAATATTAACAATTGTTCTGCAATGATCCTCCCAGCAAAAAGTTTACTAACTGTTTTTTATTAGTGAATATAACTGCGTACTCTGAAAAATATATAAAACTATATTAATTATATCTAAAACAACCCGGCTAAATAAAATTTCTTCTACAATTGACTGTTTTTTCACTCAAAAATAAAGATGCTGCAAAACAACTCAAACACCTACAAACATTTACAGCCGATGTTCCTTGAGACCTTACAAAAAGAATACAAATTACTCAAAAACTAAATTGTTTTTCTCTTAAAATCAAAAACAGTTCAATATTCTATTTAATAGTAAGATTAAATTATGATCCAGCATCTTATACCTCATTCATACTACAACCATTAACTAGAATTGTTTTAAAACTGATTGTATTTAATTGTCGAATTACATAAAAATTTTTAATCAAAAACTTAAAGTTTTGAAAAATTACTAGTTTTTTATGTTCATATTTTTTAAATGTTCATATTTTATGTTCATATATCAGCCCTTTTTGCAAATATAATATAAATAAATATACGAGTATTTGCCCACATATGGCCCTCTTTAGCGAATATGAAATAAAATATACTTCCATATATGTAAACCTTTTGCAAATAGGAAATTACATACATCTTCATATATGACCATATAAGAGAGCCGTTTTCATATATGGAATGAAAAACAAAGCTTTAACAATTCTTTCCGAATTTATGCAAAATATTGGATTTGGGAAAATATTTTGATATCTTAAATAGTTTGCACTAATACACACACAAAAATCTATTGGAACGTTTATCAGAAAAAAGTATAATATTACCAAGTATAGTGGGAGCATTTCAACTAATAACTATTTTCAGTAAAATTTGTCAATCAACTTAGGAAAATGATTTGTGTAAATAGTGTCACTTAACAACAAAACCTTGATTATTCTTCCTCTTTCATTTATGACAATTAACCAATAAATCGTAATAATATTATCCATTTTATTTCATAACAATTCCTAGATATTTTAATAAATTGTCCCATATATTTAAATCAAACAAGCTGATTTTTTTTTTTGTTACTTTATTAAAAATTATATTATTTATGAAATATAAAAAAAGACATTAGTTTTAAGTAATACCATGAGTAACACCATGAAAATATATGCTATCCCATTTCACAAATGCAATGACTTTGAGCTAGAAAAAAAAAATTGAGGTTAGAATTCAGTTGTTTATAAATAACTAAAATAAACTTAGCATTTATCGTCTACTTTTTTAGATGAATTATGGGTTTATAAGATATAATTTATTTATATTTAAAAAAATGTATTTAATACGTATTTTATTTCAGAGAGCATTTTGTGTTTTTTTCTTGTTTTGTTCACGAAAAAAGTATATTAACACTTCAAGAAATTACCAATTATCTGTATTGTAACATTTTACCAAGTAATGCTAAATTAAAATATGTACACAAAATGTTAGAGGTCCGCAATATAAGTTTGAATTATTATAGAAATTAAGCATTATAGGAGCAGTTGTATACATAGATAAAAAAAAGTTAAGTAAAATTTTATAATGTATGAAAATACTTGACTAGTAGAAAAAAGTCCAAATACAAATACAAAAATAACACCATGGGAAACATGATTTATACAAAACTGGATAAATTTCAGTCTGGTGTATCCCTTGCGTCTGTAAAATTTTTCAATAAAAATGTTGTCTTCTTCTTTCTTCCTGTAAAGAGACTAACTAAAAAAAAAACAAAAAAAAACAAAACAAAAAAAAAAAAAAAATTCACTGAATTTTAATGAATTTTAATGAAACAAATTTGACTAAGCATGCTTTCATCGTATTAGCTCTGAAAATTATTTGTGTGCTCGTAGTTACCAGTATTATATAAAAATCACTCATTTTTTTTCAGCAAAAAAAAAAAAAATGTAAATTGATTAGAGCCTCTGGTGGAAATCAATCCTTAGTACCTCACACTGATAACCTCACAAGCTGACAACTAGCTTACTGAGGCGCTTTCGAGATTTTTTATTGTACTTTAAAAGATTTATTATCAATATTAAACAAAATCTTAAATTTAGTACAAAAAAGTTTCTATACAGCTATTTTTTATGCTTTTAAGCTTCTTATACAGAAGCTTAAAAGTTTTACTTTTTTATTGTCTCAAACCTTCAACAAAGCATCATCTAATATCATAAAAATTATTAAAACTTCTATTACCAAATAATAGTTGCTGTACAAAGATATAAAAGAAAAACCTTTTAAATAAAATCTACAAATACTCCCATAAAAACACACCTTCAGCATTTAAAATGATGACTTTTTATATGAGCTATTCAAAACTAAACAGCAAATACAAAACGAAACAAAACTGACGAGATTTATAACTTTATTACGATCATGCATAGAAAAACGATTTTCAGGAGCCTCTAACTACATTTACGTGTTAAATGTAATAAAACTGAATATATACACTAGGGTGTCCCTTAAAAATAGATTTGTAGTTACAAATGTTTTATTACAAATGCTTTTAACTGGAAAAAATCGATTATTTTATGTTAGACTTATGCCCGTAATTTCAAGCAATAGATACCTACCGGTGCTTAGATACCTACCCGATTTTGTTCGTGTACACGGTAGGTATCTAAGCACCAGTAGGTATATATTGCTTGAAATTACGGCCATTATTAGACTATTAATATCTTTACTTTTGTCCAAAAAATCTTTATCCCTTAGTTTCCGTGGGACAACAAAGACCCATGCAACTTAATTTAAATTATGACTACAAGAAAAAAATATAAAGCTTTTTAATGGATCGAAAATTGTGCCACTTGATAACAACATTTATTTTATCCTAATCTGATCATCACTAGCAAGTCACTTTAAAAGGTGGTACAAGCGCTGGCAACAAGTGTTTTCCCAATCCCAAAATGATAACATCATTAGACAAAAGGACCGTCTGTTCAAAAATTGTTGGAGAAGCACTGGGAAAACAAAATTTCCAATGTTGGTAAAATAGTTGATCTAAAAATAGATTTTCCAAAATATAATTTAAAAAAAGTTTATGTATAATTTTTTTGAATCATTCAGGGACTCGAAACCTGGCCGCCAGATTGGCAGCCGACAGTTCCACCCACTGATCTAACGATACTCGATAGCTTAAAACGTAAGTGAATGATATCTGCTGGGTAATAGTTGGCTGCTGTAATATATCAGCACTGGCATAAGGTTTGGTGGAATCATTTTGCCAACATTGGGAAAACACAATAAAAGTTGGTCTTACAAGAGCTTTTAAAGAAACACACAAATCTATCTTTTATATAAAAAAAACATTAGAAAGTATAAATAAATCACAAAACAAAATTATGCCTTCTGAAACACACAAACTTGTTCAAATTAAAATAAATGCTCTACCCATACTGGCAAAGCGATTTTTGGAAACGGTGGTAAAACGTCTTAAGCAACTGTTCTGCCAGTAATATATTTACAATTCCTCGGTTAGTCAGTGGTATGCCAGTGCTTGATTTTTCTAACACTGGCAGTGTCTGACTGGGTTGATCAAAATAGGGTTAATTGTTTCACTTTTAACCATAAAACCCCTTTAGGAAATTTGAAGAATAAAATTTTTCCGATTATTCTTAAATTTGGATACGTGATAGAGGGTACTTAACTAACAAACCAGCTAAATTTTTTTGTTAGTCATAATCTTATTTTTAAGGGTTAAAAATGTGGATTCAATAGTAACCCTTAATAAAAGTTTAAGACAATAAAGTATTGCGCTTGTTGTCATAATTAAAATTAAGTTTCATGGGTATTTCTTGCCCCCAGCCACTAGAGGTTAGAGATTTTTTGAATAATAGTAAAGATACAAGTAGTCTAATAAAATGTAAGTGAGATTTATCCGAAAATTATGAATGGTGTTATTCTGAAATTTCCTAGTGGATTTTTTTTTGCCAAAATTGTAAAAATTAATCCTATATGGATAAAGTTACATTAAGTTATTATTTTTATTAAGTCGAGATTTGTTTTTTTTTATATCAATTTAAAAATTTGCAATCTTGTCGTCATAATTAAAATTAAGTTTCATTAGCATTTTTTGTCCCCAGGCTACTAAAAGTTATAGATAATTATTGAGATATTAAATGTAGGTGATATTTTCCAGAAACTTTATGCTAACTTTCATTAACACGTTAAAATTTTCAAAAAATTGTTGACCAAATAAGCAATTTTAATAAAATGTCCTGGATAGAAGTTGCTCCAAACACAAACAGGAATTATAATTTTTACAATTTATTTTTTTTTTTTAGTAAAAACTATTATGTTATAAAAAAAGTTATTGGCATTTCCATATTAAGCATTTTAAAAGATCTTTAAAACTAATTTTAAAAAGGACGCCTCTGCAATTTTTATCTAATTCGTAGGAAAGTTTTTTGATCAATTTAAAAGCTTTGTAGTCATAATTAAAATTAATAAAAAAGAAGTTAAACTAGTTACATTTTTTAAGATTTTAAAATTTTGATAATTTTGAATAAAAATACACTTTTTCCAAAAACTAACAATTTTTGATAAATCGCTTTTTGTAGGCCATCCTAATAGGCATATTAAAAACTAATACATAGGATACTATTACACATTGTATTGCTGCTATTCTTTTTTTTATATTGAATGATACTGAAAGATCATATTAAAAGCATGTCCACTTTTATACAATTTAAACTGGCGTAAACTATACAACTGTCGATAGAAATTAAATGACTTTAAATATAGAAGCTATAAAAATGAGCTATAGCATCAACGGGTATTCACACTTACAATGCATAATACAAAGTGTTAGACATATACACTATTACTTAAAAGTATCCGGAATTTTTTTAATTAAATTTTATAACGAAATGCAGAGAAGGTATTTTTTTCATGTTAGATCGTAACATTTTTAAAAATATAAAGACAGAAATTTTTGTTAACTTTTTACTAGAATCGGTATCAAGAACTAACTTGTTCACGAAGAAACTATAGTGCCATTCTCTAACTTTTTATCTCCAAGATTTAGTAGTTAAGTTGTCCGTTTTCTATAAAAACTTGACAACTTAACTAACAAATTTATGTTAACTAACAAAGTTATGTTAAAAAGTTACAGAATTTTTTCTCAATTTTTTTTAATTAAAGTAGTTCTACAACCGAATTTTTAAATTAAAATCTTTTCCTCGATTTATTTCTAAATTCACAAAACTTTTCGCTCATAGTTTATTTCATATAAAATCCAAAAACATTCTATACAAGAATTAAAAAGATGCAATAAAACCAAAAGAGAACGGTTGTTATATGGGGAGTATTTTGTCAGGTGTCATAAATGTAGGATTTATTGCGCATGCGCAGCATTTAAAAATAATACAACAAGAACAAAAAGTACTTTTCTTTTTAAATGCAACACTTATTTCACGGTGAATAACATAAATCAAAGTAACACATGACAGCATTAACAAAAAACTATAGAAGAAAAGTGTGAGTGTTAATTTTTTTTGTTGATTTATAAGAAAAAATAAAAACTTATTGGTTAATGAAAAAAGAACATGTGTGGCTCTGTAATAACCATATCGTACATTGAGTACGGTAAATAAATTCATGCTTGGGGGTTCAAGAAAGTGTCCTTAAAGGAGACTAGTTAAACAGATTCAAAACAATTCATTACACAAGGACAATGAAATTAAAGAATTTTTTTACGACAAAAAAATATTTTTTACAAACAGTTAAGAATTCAGCTACGACAACAGAAAATATGTCCTGGATTTGCTCCAGCAGAATTTTTAATGAAGTTTAGAATCGCCGTCTGCTAAATTTTAGAAGAACTAAATTTGAGTTGAGAGTTGTAGTTGAATGAACTAAGAATTTACCTAAATCAACATAATGTTTAAGTTAAATCAAAAGAATATTTCACCTAAAAAGGTCTTTCCGGATCTGACCAGAGGCAAGTAGGTACATATTTATAACCGGAGGTAAAGTTTTTTAATAAAGACAGCTTAATAATTATGGATTAACGATTGTTGGTCAATTTTGCTCTATCTTGCTTATTTTAAGATATCATCTTCTTTTAGAGTATAAAGTAAAAAAACAAGTGAAAATAACTTCATCTACAAGTGAGACTGATAGCGGACACACAAAAAGATAATAATTTGTAAACAATTGTGGTTTACATTGATTTATAAGAAAAAATAATTTGTAAATTTGAAAATCACGAATTTCTAAATTTTAAGTTGAAAAATTAGTTTAAATACGGTTGAAATTCGTCCTTGAGGTAAAATGAGATAACTAATAACTTTAGCTAAATAACTGGTTTAAACGACATCTAAAGAAAAAATTAGCTTAACTAAATTAGGTCGCGTTTTACAGACTTTGACCCGTTTAACAGACTTTTGACATTTTTTTATGAGTGTAAAAAACAGAGCTGGAAATGCCTCGTTTAGGATCATCATAAAGAATGCTCTCTAATTTTGCTGGACCAATAAAATTTGGAATCACTTTAGTATCCCCTCTTCTTGTGTAATTATACAAATTGAGTGTAATTTTGACTAGCTTGTGAGTTCATGTGTATATGCATCCATGCGTAGCTAAATCCTTTGAGACAGATATTACATGCCAATAACTTTCCCAATTATTATACTTTAACAAATCGGATTAAATGTCTGGATTAACAACACGTGGAATTGCAAAGTTTTAGGACCACATGTGTATATCTAATTGTTATCGTTACGCAAATTTGATTTAAAAAAATTGTTTGAAATAACTCACTATTTTTTGTTTCTATTTTTACGTTTGTGAGAATGTACTTTTGGAATCCATCAAATACACTCAAAAAAATAAGTTAGTGGAAAAGTTAGTAAAACGTCTTGTAAATCAGGTATACTATTTTTTAGCAAATTTTTTGCTAAAATCGTGTTTTCAGCTAAAATTTTTGTTATACTTATTCAGCACTTAACTGTTTTATACTAATGCTTTACTAATATTATACTAATGTTTTACTAATAAATTTTGCTAAAAAAATTGTGCTGATAAGCACATTAATAGTGTGGACGACAACCAGATTGAAAGATATGCGCAGAATGAAGCAGATGTCACGGCATGTCAAGATGTAGTAGAGAAGAGGAAAATGATACTAAAAAGTACAACTCCAATAAGACATATACAAAAATCAACCATGGAAGATTTTTGTATCTGTTTTTCATACATAAAACAAAATTGAGGATTAAAACAACTTAAATTTTGCGTTGTCACCGGCTTGTGAAAAGAATTGTCTATTAATTAAATAAAAGACAAAAAAAAAAAATAATTAAATTTAATATGTATTTCTAAACTAAATGTTTATAGATTAATAATCTAGTGTGGTTAAATTGCAAACAAGCATATACAGACATGTAGACAGAATAAAGCGCAAAACAAAGACACACATCTTAGGTAGATGTGTATGGTTCCTTTTTCTTATTGCAAAAAAAGGGTTGTATTTTCGTTTCGTTTGTTTTTGTTTATTTTTTTGTTTCGTTTCCATAACTATCTTCGGCAGTTGTGTCCTTTAAAAGATAACATCATTTAGACAACCATTGATGTAAGTAGTTGAAAGAAAATTTTTGTTATGTTATATATATTTATTTGAATATATTTTCAGATATTAAATTAATTCATGTCGTCAATGTGGGAAAATGAAAATTTTTATATTTCGTCATTATTGTAAATTATTTTTAAAAGAATCACAAAAATATGTGTTATGATTTTCAGCAAATAAATTAACTAAATTACAATTTTTCTACAAATTTTTTGCGTTTTTTTCAGTCTACTAAAATTCAGCAAAAAATTTATTAATTTTTAGCAAGGCTTCTTTATTTTTAATCCACTAAGTGTTAGCAAAACTTTTGCTGAATCTACTAATTTTGTTGCTAAAAATCAGCTCGCTGATTTTCATCAAAAGATTTTGCTGACATTAGCAATTTTTTGCAAGCACCCTCCTGACTAAAATTTTGCTGACTCAACAAAATTTTTTGCTGACTTTACAAACATTTTTTTTTGAGTGTTGAGAGACTGCGCCTCTCAGCAACAAAATACCGAACTGGGACAAGCAAATGAAAACATATTTTTACACTAAAAAATGATTTAAACATGTTGATAAGAAATTGTTGCTTAAAACACTCACTTTTATTTTGCTCATATTTTGTTATCTTCTATTAAAAATTAATATATTTTAATTTTATCTGGCTGATTATTTCAAATATTAATGATAAAATAAATACTTGAAATAATTAAATATTTTATTAAATTATTATTTAAAAATATAATAAAAATTAATTTTAAGTTTTAAATTTTTGCAACATGTTGTCATTTGCTTGATGCGAGTTTACGAACAAATAAAAACAGAGCAGGTTGAGCGACACTGAGTAGTATGGAAACCCACAGATTCCATTTTTTACAACATAATTTCCCAACAATTGAGAGATAAATTCAACACAAAATAAATAAATACATTGTAATCAAAAGTTGAAACCAATTTTTTTTAATTCCCAAATTTTTGTTTTATTTTGTACCGGGTGTTTTTTGTACCCATCAATTGTATATAGTGTACGACCTTCGCAAAATTAATAAAATATGAGTGTGTATTTTGTTAAAAAAGCTGTTGTTTGCATGGCACATTCGATTTTTAGTTTTGCATTGGATAGTTTTGCTGGGTGTACTGAGTTTTTTGTTATTTTATAGCATAAAATTAGAAGAGTATAAAAAAAATTAAAATGCTAATATTGAATTAAATTTAAAAATTGTACAAAAATTTCGTAATTTGTTTATGCTTTTATATATAGCAAAGAATGATAGTGCCAACGCAGGGAATATTTTCAAGTTTTACTCCATAAAACTACTGTGCATAATTGTTTATAGTATTTAAACAATTCCCATAGTTATTAAATTTAAAAAACAAATTAATTAAATCTTAAAGAAAATTATATTATACCTGTCGTGCTATTACTAAAACTTAGTAGTCTTTGAAATCGTTTGGTTTTAATAAAAATTTTTTTTTTAAATTTGAAAAGAAAATACAAATAGTTTTTCAAAAATTCCTTGTTATAGCTGTAGTCCAAATGTGGCATAAATAGAACATTACAATCGTTTTTAAAAACATTGTTAAGTGGAATATCTCCTTCTCACCGGTCATGTGACCAGTTCATTAAAACGGCGACAGATCTGGTGGAAATTATTTTTAACGAGTTAAGCAAAGAGTTTACAGAAATAGAGATACTACACTTCCCACGCCTTTCAGCAACAAAATACCGAACTCGGGCAAGCAAATAAAAGCATTTATTTTACACTAAAACATACATAATTGCAACATGTTGATAAAAAATTGTTGCTTTAAGCACTCCCTATTATTTTGCTTATATATTGTTATTTTCTATTAAAATTTAATGTATTTTAATTTCATCTTGCTTATTTTAATCATTAAAAATTTAAATAAATAAATATTTTATAAAACTATTATTCAAAAACATAATAAAAATAAATTTAAACTTTTAAATTTCAGAAACATGTGTTATTTTGCTCACTGCGAGTTAACGAACAAATAAAAAAAGGTCCGATTGAGAGATTCTGAGGTGGATAGAAACCTCCATGACATTATTTTTAAAAAGCCAATGAATCTAAATTATGAGTTCCTAGGGTCAAATGAAATTATTAATATTTGCAATTTTCAGTTTTTTTGCCTTTTAACGATTTTTAATAATAAAAGATTTTAAGTTTTTTAAAAAGTAACTTAGTTTTTGCAAAAAAAAAAAATTACAAAATTGGTGTTGCAACAAATCAGGCACTAATACTCACACGAATTAATATTAACATTTCAGAGCAATCGTTTATGTTAATCGAATTTGTTTAAAATTAGTTTGACCACTAGCAAATAAATCCGATGTATTTTAAAATGATTGAACTGGTACATAAATGGATACATGTTTTCCTATATTTAACTGCATTTCTCGGCAGTTATGCGAGAAAAAATAGCATAGGCTTTTTAACAATAAATAATGTACACATTATAAAATGTCCGACACCATATATTTGTGTTTCCGGTAAGTTTAAAGGCTCATGACTTAAAGCTTTACTAACCAAATTTTACCAAACATTTATCCATTAAAGTCGACCACTGTACATTTATTTCGATAGTTTTTTGTTAAATAAAATGAATATTGTTTTTAAATCCTGCTTCTAAGATTTTTAGGTCAAATTAAAAAAATAAATTCCTCCTTTATCTCAAGTATCTTTCATTTAAAAACAATTCATTTCAAATGTATTACAAAAAAACTAATTCCAGATGCACATATTAAATAAACTAAAACCAGATGTTTAGCAAAAGGTTGTATTAACAGCGTGTGACAAAAAGAGTCTACTGTCATTCTAAAAATGACACATTCATCAACCTTTTAACTAAATAAAGATGAGTAACTAACTTAAAACAATGCCAAACAAAAATAAAAATACTTTAAATGAATATTTAAGGACCAAACTAAACACCTGAATACTTTTCATGGTGGCTCTTTAGGGGCGTAATCTATTTTTCATACTTTAACACAAGTAAGGAAGGACTAAGTAATATCAAAGGTCATTTCAACTAAATGTGGCGGTAAAAATATTTGTATGCACTAGCATAAAATTCTGCATTAACAAGTTTGCATAAAAATGTATGAAAAAAAATATTTAAAAGTATTTAGAAGACAATTACTTAAAGTAAGGATAATAGAAGAGGTTTCTTTCGTACAAGAAAATGACAAATGTATAAGAATGTAATGATTTTAAGGAACTTGTGTATAGAATTCGTGAGGGTACCACAGTGTGGTAGATTTTTGTTAGAATATTTTATTCACAACAAACAGTTAGGTGCTTCTACGTTTATTTCATTGTTAATGTACTTCAGGACAGGTGGTGAGTTTAGAGTTAAATTTTTATAAAATGACTATAACAGTTTTTAGTTTTTGCACATGTGATAATGCTAGAGGAAACAATTGAATGATAGAATAAATTTGTAGAACAGATGTCTTAAAATCAAAGTTTTTTCACACCAACTACGGCAATTTTGCTTGCTCACGTATCCATTCAACCAGAAATGAGCTTCGTCGCTGAACACAATTTTCCGATAAAAAAGTGGATCTTCATTCAACTTTGCCAGCACCAATTCACCAAAAGTTAGCCGTTGCGGTAGGTCGTGCTGCTTCAATTCTTGCAACAGTTGTATTTTAAAAGGTTTTACACCCAAATCCTTCCGAATCCGAATACAGCTGTGATATGCGTTTTGGTAATTTAATGTCCAATATTATACAAACATACTTTTTAGATCTAGCTAACCATTATCCAGATGATGTCGATCTTCCCAGGATTCCAATAAGCTTGACCTGTATCTAAAGCACGAACATTGATGATCTTGGATATAACGACGCCTAGAAAAGTGGCAGCCCGAACTGCATAACGAAATATTGGAACTAATCACGAATTAATATGGCAAACAAAACGAATATAAGTTACGGATTTTGGTCAGGTATAATATTGTTCTTTATATCGGTTAGTGTTATAGAGTGTCAACTTCATAAAAGCATTGCAGTTTCGGATCGACCATCTCCGATTTCCCAGATATTCACCATAATTTTCATAATCGACAAAAAATCGACGAAGCATACATTTCAGATTCCTGAACCTTTTGATTTACGAAATATAACGTCATGAAAATTGCAAAAAAACGTTAAAATTTGATTAATGTATCATTTCAAATTGGAATACAACTTCTAAACTATACTCATGTTGGCTTTATTTTTTAGGTTAAAATATACCCTTTCAAATGAGCAATACGCATATTGGTTTTTTTCATGGAAAGTTCAAAGGTTATTTTTTTGGGATCTTGAGTTCCAATGTCCATATCCCAAAACGAAATTCTTTTTTAAGTCTTAAAAAAATATATATCTTTTAAAATACGAGTTTGGATACTATCAAGGTCGCTAGTTGCCTTCAGTGCAAAATATCCATGTTGTATTAAGATCTAAGAGTTCGTGTCGTCCTTATCGCAGGACTGGTATAATTTAATACTGAAGTGGGTTAAGCAGAGTCAATTGTCCTAAAATTACCGATCCTGTGACTGGCAAAGGGAGGACATACCACTTAACCAGAATGCTTATTAACAAGAAAAAGCCAGTTGGCCAGAATTCTACCCATTGGAAGCTGTTTAGTTTTCATTTATTTTACACGACATGGCATTTTTGCGACAGTCTTGTGGTATGCCCATCTGTGGCATGCTACTATGTGTTTTAAAGCAGGACAAATGACCCACTCCTTTGACAAGCCAATGTTAAAGTTGCCAGTTATTTACATAGGGTAGGGTTTAGCAGAGGACCGGTCTCTGGCGCGAAGGGACCGATCCTGTGGCACACGCAGAACCGGTACCATTCCCCATATTGCTATCCCAGCAAAATATAGTGCTTACCCAGAAGCGCTTCCGGACGGTATTATTTAATTACGAAGCGCTTCCAAATCATATCCAGACGGCATGATTTTTCTTCTCGATGTCCCACTTGGTATGTCTCTTTTTAGCAGGTGAAAAGCGCTTCCTTCATGTGCTCTAAGAAGCAAAAAATTCATGCCTTCGTAGGAAATGAGGGGCGCTTTTTTGTGTATGGACAACATTAATGCTTCCTGGTATGCATTCTTTAGTGCTTCATTGAAAGCATTATGGACTGCTTCAAAGAACGCCTTTTGGGAAGCACAACAGAATGCCTTCCCTAATTGCTTTATTGTATGCAAGTCGGTGGAACGCTATTTTGGAAGCATACAAATTTAGTTAATGCTTACCAAATCCAGGTTATCTTTTGCTGGGATATCTAGAAGATAAGAGAACAGAATAAGTCAAGCAAAATATTAACACCCGTCGGTCATGAAATTGGGTCAGGCCTGGTAGATATTTCGGAAGACATTACTTCAGTAATATTTCTATGAAGTTTTTATTAAATTTTTGAAGGTTTTTATAATTATAATGAAGCTTTCTTTTTAGTGTAGTTAATAGTGTAGTTGACACTGTCCTTTTATGAAAAGTATACCTGATACTTACAGCTTCAACACAATGTAAATGATAAATTATATATTTCTGCAATATAAAATAGTCCTCCCAATTTAAAAGAAAACCTTAAAATTTTTAAAAATATGACTTGACATTTTGTGGTATTTTTTTACGAAAAAAAAAAATGAATTCTAAGGGCTTGTTACTTCTTGACCATGATTTCATTATTACAAATAATTTATCATTAATTTTATTGTATTTTATTTGTCTTGTCTTTAGCTAGTATGTATGTTTGTATGTGTGTATTAGTTTAACTGCCCCTGACTCGGCCTCTTCCTAAACTCTAGCATCAATATCCATAATAATTTTCTTGTCATTTTATTTTTATTGGCTTGTGCTTCCTGCTGTGTGCGTATTGTTTTTATCACCCAGTGGCATTTGTTCGTAGAATTGACACCTTTACTAAAACAAAAAAAAAAAAAAACAAAACAAAAACCATAGTCTAACACTAAGATAAATATCTTTGCAATAAGTGAAATACGTCGGCAGAATAACAATATAATATTGCTTATTGCAGAGCTTATGTTAAGGGTATTGGAGAACGAATTTGTGTTAAATCATATTTTAAATAATTTCATGGAAGAAGTTAGTGTTATGATAAAAGATTATATGACTAAGATACGATAAAAGATTAAAAATTTTTATATTTTTGTGTTTTATTTTAATTATTCAATAAATTTTATAAAATTCTTTTACATTTAATGATATTTGTTTTTGTTTTGTGGTGTCTTATTTTCTAAACGTCAAACGAAAATGACAACTGAATTTGACGTAATGTCTTAGCAATAAGTGTTAACGAATATTGCTCAATACTTATTGCAACATATATTGCCGGCAATAAATATGTACGCAATAGAGCGCAGTGGTCCACACTAAAGATAACATAATTTTGACATTTTCTACAATTTATTTACACATATTTATCTCTGGTATAGACAGTGAGTAAAACGAAAACTAAAATGAAAACCTTGCAATTCTTCGATCTGAGTATGTATGAGTAGAGACGACAGAACAAAGTGTACTAACAACCGTGTAACTGAATGACTGTCTGTCGCTTGGTCTGTCCTTGTATTTTGGAAAAATGTATGAATGCATTTTTAACAAACTTAGGCCCTTGTCTTTTGTAGTCTCGGATATAAGTGAAGTGTTGTGTTAGTGAATTACCTAAGATTTGCCATTGTACATGTTTTTTTTTTTTTTTTTGTCCATGTCGAACAACGCGCCAACTTGTCTAGCATGTTCAAAAAGATTTTTCTTACATTGTTGTTGTTTAGGTTGCTGCTGCTGTTGTTGTGTTAATGCTGTGCAGCATTAACTTAACAATTGTTGTATATTTAGTTCGTGATTTTTGTAGTGTTGTATGCATTATGGTTTTCTTTTATGTTGTAGTTGTAGTTATTTTTTTTTCTTCTTCTTCTTCTGTGTTAAAAGAAAAAAATGCATTCATCATTTTAGTTTCATTGTCATTTTCGAAAACAAGAGATTTCCTTTTTACTTGTATTCTATTTATACAATTTTTTTAAGAATATTTTAAAAGAACAATAGTTCCGAAGGTGCCAGGTGTAGAATTCCAAGGAAATACAATTTGCATACATTTTAAAATGTTTGTCATCTTCGCTTAAAAATAGGATTTCAAAATTTATAAATTTTAATTAGTTATCTGCTAAGAGCTAGAGCATAATGTTTTATTAATTTTAGATTTCTCTATGGCTGTTGCTGGTCAGTCTTTTAATAAATCCAATTTACAGCTTATTTCACTCAACGCTTCGTTGGTTGTTTTTTCCAAATTCATCAGGACTTTAGGTTTATTAAATTCTGTCAAATGGATTACAAAATGGAAATAATTAATTTAAATTTTATAAAATAATTTTTTCTAATATTACCCAGTAAAAAAGTAAAATCCAAATAACTGGTTGCAGAACAACTTATAATGTATTATAACAGGTTCTAATTTCTGTTCTGCAACTGGTTTTTATTTATATGGAGTTTTTCCTATTTTCAATAGGTTCTTTACCTCCAAACAAGAACTGGTTGCTTTAGAACCGGTTCTAGAACAAGTTAGAGAACTGGTTCTTGGACAGTAACACCTTACATTTCGACTCTATGGAACCTGTTCTAGAACCGATTCCATGTAACCGGTGGTAAAAGAAGTTGTTCTAGAATAGGTTCAGAGGTAATCTGTTCTAAAAAATTTTGCTGGGTATGATTATAGATTATTTAAAACTTGCGATTTTATATATTACAACGATTTAATTTTTGAATGTTTTTATTAAAAAAATTCTTAATATAGAGTATTTTTCACTTTGATACTTCCAAAGAACATTTCATCGATACAATCAGTAGCAGGACAAAAGACGGAGCTTTCACCTATTGGATACACACACCACCCTCTGTTATCTCTGAATTTAAAAAGTGTAAATGGTAATTTGTGCAGTTATCGATCATGTTTCGTTACTTAAATTTTCAAGGGTTTACTGTATAGGTGATCGCGGACTTACACCTATTTCTGTGTTTTAAGGGGTTGCCAATATATATCACACACCTACTTCAACTCTTAATTTTTGTTTTTTGGATTTATATGTTTAAACTATGCACAAAACACTTGTTTATCTATAAAAAAAAATTCAATGTATTTTGTTGTTGTTAACTGTTGCTAAAAAACAGTTATGTCTTTCTTAATGTTTCAATTGGCATATGGTTGCAAATATTTTTTTCGATTTCTGAAAAATTTTGAGTTGAGTCACTTTTGAACTGGGTGTGCGATATGCAAGTAAGCTAGGCTAGGATACAGGAGGGAGGATGTGGGTGATATATCCCCACCACCAATACGATAAAAAAATTATAAAATGTGATACGAAATAAATTGAAAAAAAACAAGGTTTGTAGTCAATAAGAAATAATAAAATTATTATAATTCTCATTTAGATTTTAAGACACTATTAATTTAAAATTGTTTGCTATGTTATGATATTTCAATTATTTATACTTTGTTTTCTGGGTTAATTTTCAATTTGACATTAGAAAATATTTTATTTCCCGCCTTTTTTGTAATTATTATTTTTAAGTTTTTTAATTATAAAAAATTTTCCCTGAAGAAGTCTTCCAAAGCGAAGACGAAATATTGGAAATAAATAATTATAATTATTAAATAAAGGATCTTTAGCTCAATAAAACAAAAGACAAAAATTTATTTAAAAAGATCGAAGAAAAATAAGAAAATTTAAAAATAATACAATGAAAATGAAAATTATTCAAGTTCGAGGCCATATACTCTATATTTCTTCATTAGGATATTGTCCTAACAAATAATCTATAGAGTTTTTGTTTTCAAATTTATTATTTGACCCTTTCAGGAATGTGTTGATAGATCTATTTCGGGAATTTTTTAGGTTCCCATCATCAGAACACGTTTTGAAAGCGGTAACAATCCCATGCCAAACCTCAAGCATTCATATGAACTAGTTTACTCACTACATGAGAACTAATATACATATGAGTTTGAAATTAAAGATTATAACCATTGATCAAAAAATAAATTGAAAACTTGTTTGATGTGCAAGATCCACCTCTGGTGGATATTCAATACACGTTTTTTTTGTTTCTCTCTCCTTTTTTATATTTTGTTAAGTTAGTTAACAAAACAGGGAAAGTAAACTAGGCGGTACTTTGCCTTTTTTCACAAGTTTGTTATAATTTTTATTAAAAATAAAAATTATGTTTTTTCGACCTTTAATTGTGCAATGAAAATGAAAATTATTCAAGTTCGAGGCCATATACTCTATATTTCTTCATTAGGATATTGTCCTAACAAATAATCTATAGAGTTTTTGTTTTCAAATTTATTATTTGACCCTTTCAGGAATGTGTTGATAGATCTATTTCGGGAATTTTCTAGGTTCCCATCATCAGAACACGTTTTGAAAGCGGTAACAATCCCATGCCAAACCTCAAGCATTCATATGAACTAGTTTACTCACTACATGAGTAAACAAAATATAAAAAAAGGAGAGAGAAACAAAAAAAAAACGTGTATTGAATATCCACCAGAGGTGGATCTTGCACATCAAACAAGTTTTCAATTTATTTTTTGATCAATGGTTATAATCTTTAATTTCAAACTCATATGTATATTAGTTCTCATGTAGTGAGTAAACTAGTTCATATGAATGCTTGAGGTTTGGCATGGGATTGTTACCGCTTTCAAAACGTGTTCTGATGATGGGAACCTAGAAAATTCCCGAAATAGATCTATCAACACATTCCTGAAAAGGTCAAATAATAAATTTGAAAACAAAAACTCTATAGATTATTTGTTAAATTTCTTTAATTTTTTAATAAAACAGTTTTTTTAATATGCAATATTATCTATAAAAAAAAAAAAAAAAAAAAAAAATTATTCACTTTGGAGAACGCTAAACCTTTTCGAGCTCTCAAGGCGGAGCTGGTGGATTGGGCTGACACCATGCATATGACCATCTGGGAAAATGCGGGTGTTGGCAGGACTACAAATATTCTCTGGGGCAACCCGGACAAGGACAAGACGAGGGAAATTCTATATCTCAATAGGAAGGAACTGAGTCTTTTGATGGAAATCCTCTCGGGCACTTGACACTTAGGGCCCATCTCCACCGTATTGGTAGGGCGGACTCGGAAGTGTGCAGGGCCTGTGGGGAGGACGAGGAGACCTTGGAACACTATCTCTGTGAATGCCCGGCATTTGCCGGGATCCTGGTCGAAATACTATCCAGTGACCCAATATCCACATTGGGGGAACTTAGGGGCATAGGATGGAAGAAGTTGAGGAATTTCGTCAGTGCGACGGAGTTCCTGGGATAGAAAGGTGACATAGGACATAGAACCGATTGTTTAGAGCTCACAACAAGCCGACATTCTGGCTTAAGTGTAAGTCCTCAGGGACTTGAGTCGGTTTAGGGAAGTATTTCCCTTCTCCGAATCCTCTTTTTGACCCAACATATCTAAAAAAAAAAAATATATATATAATGTATGAACGTATATATTTAGATGACCATATAAAATAATATATGAGCATATTTGACCATATTTGTCCATATATGTAAATGCAGGTTAATTTTTTTTAGTATGAACGAATATTGATGAGCATAAACTTTTTTAACCGGGAACCTTTTTATTTTAAAAAACTGTTTCAATAAAAATTCAATATTGTACACTGATAATAATCCATGCATAAAAAATACGAAAAAATGTCAAAACTACAAAAAACTTTCGTAAAATAAACGAAAATTTGTTTATTTTACAAAACTTTTCGTTGTTTTGCCCATAACTTCGTATATGTATGCATCGATATTTATGAGTGTATAAAAACATAATTGTGATAAAAAAGTTGTTTCAAATTGCAAAACATGTATATTAGGTATTTATGTCAGCACAAACATTCTGTTTATTATCGCATCAGAACGAAATATGCCACATTTTAAACTAAATATAGTGTAATACGACCACATTAAATTAAAGAATTGTGAACAATATTAATATTGTAAGTTTTATAAACAGCATCTTACAGATGACAATGCGAATTACTCAAAAATTTTAATTTATTTCTTTTTAGTTTTTAATTTTCTATTAAATAGTAAGATTTAATCATGATATTGCACCTTCAATATTTTAACTGAAAATATGAACTTACAGTTCAAGAATTCATAGTAACCTTTTGAGTAATTCGTATTTTTGTCTGTGAGGTCTTGTTTAAAAAACGTACAATTATAAATTTGTTCACAATGTTTTATTTTAAGTAAGGACATCTATTTGCGCTTCGTAAGGATAACAATAATTAGTGAAACAAATTATTTACTTTTGTATGATATAATTTTCAAAAACAAAAATTATAGAAATTGTTAGAAACCACTTCTGAGATTAAAGAAATTTTAAAATATTTCAATTCAACGCTGAAAATGCTTAATAAGAAGCGCGTTACATTTTGCTTGGATATAATTAAATACAGAAATTATTCTGTATAATTGAATCAAATAAAATAATATAAAATTAGATATAAAAATATATAATTTGATTCGATTGATGGTCTCATTTAATTTTATCTCATTAATCTAATCTTATACAAATTGATATAATTTTATATTGTTATATATGTTTATATTCTGATACATATAAGCCAATTTTTATGCTGTTTTTTACAGGGATACGGGATCGCGAAACGGTTTTTTATGAATTATAATATTTTTAATATTTTTGGCTCTTGAGCTTTGATTTTAGAAAACTTACTAAAGTGGTACGATCTAATCAAAAACAATTCTACGCGAAAATTGTTAGTTTCCGCGTCACTTTTATGACCTCAAAATTAAAAATTCAGAATTATCCAAATTATCACATCACAAACAATAAAATTTGATAAAAAAAACTACTTTAACAAGCATTTTATTCACTTAAGAAGAAATATCAAAAAAACTGGTGTAAATCATTTGCAACCGTCATTAATGACAATTGTAATTGTTTTTATTATAATTAAATGCTGAAGAATTTGTTTAGTTAGATTTTTACAGGAAGAAAATATAGAAGGAAATATTTTTATTGAACAATTTAACGGACACAGACTGTCTCATTTTCATCCCCTCCAAGGAATCGTCAGTGGTTAATTTATATGTCAAGTTCAGAATTTTTAATTTTATTTTATATTGTGAAATTGCTCTAAACACAAAAAAAGTTAGTACAGAAGTTATTCAAACGTTTTGTAAATCAATTATAGTATTTTTTAGCAAATTTTTTTGCAAAAATTATGTTTTCGGCTAAAATTTTAGTTATACTAATGCAGCACTTAACTGTTTTGAACTAATGTTTTACTTATATTTTCCTAATGTTTAACTAATTTATTTTGCTAAAAAAATTGTTGCGATAAGCACACTTATAGTGTGGATGACAACCGGATTGAAAGACATACGAAGAATGAATTAGATGTCGCAGCATATCAGGATGTAGTAGTGACTAGGGAAATGATACTAGAAAGTACAACTCTTATTAGACACATAAAAAACCCACCTTGGAATATTTTTGTATCTGTTTTTATACAGAAAACAAAATTGTGGATTAAAACAATTTAAAGATAAATCGGAACGCTTTCGAATATAGGAAAAAGTTCAGACACCGACTGGATTACAATATATAAGCATTACTGTACATTATTTTTAACTTAATAAAGGGTGCTTTTTAAACAGGTATAGAACTTTAAGTTGGCAACACTTTTTTAACTGGCGCCCATTTTGTCAGAATTTATGTTTAGTTTAGTTTGGCATTTCAACATGAATAGACTGGCGTCCGAACAACGCTTCAAAATTGTGCAAATTTATTTTGAAAATCATGGTTCTGTTCGAAATACAATTTTGAGAAATTTGTCTGGCAATGAAGCTCACTTTTGGTTAAACGGATACGTCAATAAACAAAACTGCAGTATTTGGAGTGATGATAATCCTCAAGTGTATGTTGAGGCACCATTACATCCAGAAAAACTGACTGTATGGTGAGCTTTATGGGCTGGTGGAATCATTGCCCCATAGTTCTTTAAACACGATGCTGATCAGAACGTTACAGTCAATGATGAGTTATCGAAAATTGGACATAAAGAATTTATCGAAAATTGGACATACAGATTAGACTACGTCCGAGCCAGACGTGGTGGTCATAAGCCAGAAGTCGTATTTAAATTATAATGCCAGAAGATTATATTTCGAATAAAGAAATTTCATGTAAATTTAAAAAGTTAATTTTTGTTTTATTCCATTTCAAAGTTATATACCCCTATAAAAATCACCCTTTACAACTACAATTCCTTAGGAAAGCGTCAGATTTAATGTTTCACAAATCATATTATTTTAATGGCATAAATACTTGAAGGTCTTTACACATAATTTGTACACCAGTGAATATGTTTTCAAAAAGGCTTTCATTTGATACCAAACTTGTCTATCGCTACTTTCAATAGAACGAAATAAACCGAAAATAAAGTAAAATGCGGCAATTTTTGAAGCCGCATAGTAATGCCCAAACGTGAGCTGGGCAGCTAGAAAACTCGGGTTGCTTAAATTTTTATTCTCTATAATATATTAATTAATATCTGCCGGTCCGGATCAGGATAATTCTATTGTTAGTAACTCTTAAACATAAGATTTGGCACCTAAATAAAAAACACATCGATTCCAATAAATGTTTATTCTCTACAACATATTCAAAGTTCAGTAAGATCTGTGGGTCCAGGTAGCGATACCTCCCTTGTAGGCGTTAAAATTACTTCGTATTTGTATTCTGTCAAAAAAGCATATGGTTCAGTTGTGGGCTCATAAAAACTAAAGGTTATACTAAACGTATGAGTAACATTTATTTTTATATAAAATCTAGTAACACTCATACGCTTAGGTGCACTTTTTAAATGTCTAACAAGGGAAACAACACAGACGTAACTAGTCGTTTAACTTAACTAAATTCACTTAAAATGTGTTATAGGGGTAGTTTGAATGGAATAGTTTTATTACATATCACTGCAATGATCAAATGTTCAGGTTGGCACAGCCTGGTCAACACATTGACGAAATTCTGGTCTTTGCAGTTCAATATTTGTTGAGACAAGCAGTGACTTTAATCAATAATTATCACATAAAGCATGATGTAACCTTAACAGAGTGCGAACTGGTACTGGTAGAACTATAGATACACTTCATGTTAAATGACCCAAAATATCCTTACTGAATGCAGCCTAATATCATATGGCGGTACACTAAGCTATATCAACAGTTTAATATCGGACGCAGTTGGTTGTGTTCTGAAAATCTTAATCGCTATACCTTTATTATAAATATCATGCTTTTTTATTGAAATTATATATGCTTCGTGTTATATTTACTATGATTTTTTCACAGCAAAGCGTGAATGTGTTTTTTTTTTAATGTATGGTAAATTTATAAATCAGCTGATTTTTGTTGTTCACCACATACATATGTATCAAAAATTATATTAATATTAGAAAATTGCCAAAATTTAGAGAAAAAGAAATAATTACAAAAATGCAAAATTAAAAATGCTTTAGTTTTAAACTGTGTTTTTCAATATTTTATTAATGTTTAAGTTTTTTCAATAGTGAAGACAAAATACATTTTTTTTGCGGTAGAACAGTCAGGTGTTTTTTTGCTGATAATTTTTGTTATGTTATTTCGGTAGAGCGTAGTAAATTTTAGTGCAATACATTTTGTTGTTGGTAGTGGTAAATTCTGATAAATATATCAAACGTACCAGATCTGCAACGGGTTAAATACCCGTTAATACCAATAATGAATACTACTAATGTGTCTTCTTAAGAAAACTTTCAAAAAGCCACAAAAAACATTTAATTTTAAAATAAGTTTTTTATATTGTGTACATTATAACAATTTAGATTTGGAAATGTATATAAAATAGTGCTGTTAAATTCTGTTACTTTTCAATAGTCGATGCTACTCGATGTTTCTAATTTGGATAATCGATACTACTCGATACTTTTAACTGTTTTTAAATTCAAAATTTACTTTATTCATTTACAAAAATTTTATGAAAATTTTAACTTTTCATGAAAATTTTAATTTTAAATTCCTTTACCTTTTTTATAAACTTTTAAATATTTTCTATAGTTTTTGAAACTGAAATATTTTAAAATTTTCACCTTTGTTTTTTCTTCTGGCATGCCTTCTTAATGCTAAATGTTTTAGCGGAGTCGCAACTTTGTATTGTTTTTCTGTCCAAAATAAAACTCTGAAAATATCGAGTTGTTACTTTTAAGTATCGATTACCCAAAAAGAAAAGACAAATACTCGATACCCACTACTCATTTTTTACCAATACTAATATAAACTGTTTATTGCAATTGGAGGCGTTAAAATTTTAGAACAGTGGGTTAAAGTTTATATTAGACCTTAAAATGTGGCAACTTTAGAAGTTGATGGGGGAAAAGTACATACAATTCAAAGACTTTTTTAACACAACTCGCTTCTAAAGGGTCCGCCAACTAACTTTTTTTTTTTGAACTCCTGAACCAATTGGACTTTGTATGGCGTCATACGAAGGTCTTTATGCAAAATTCGTCTCAATGATGTCTCCAAAATGTTCAATTGTTGAGAACGACGGTGCATTGATGGCGCTTCACGCACACTTTCTGCCTCAGCAGCAATATTCTCGGGTATACGTACTGTTTTTGGCTTTTCACGCTTTGGTTTATCGATGGGGATGCCAGTTTCTTTTACTTTTTTCACAAGATAACAAACATACGGACCATATTCGTTCAGCGGAAGGATAAAACTAATTATCTGTAAAATCAGATATGAGCTAAGTGTTACCATTCACGAAATAAAAACGTTAGATGGCGGACCCTTTACATAAAAACACCTTGCAGAATAGTATGCATATGCTTAGGAAGAAAATATTTATTTAGATTTAAAAGATTGTTGGTTGATGCTTTTTGGGGAAAAAATCGCAAAAAGTTGATTTCGAATTTTGATTTTAAACGAATGTAATTTTCGAGTTGAAAAAGATAAGGCATTAATGTTTTTAATTTAACCAAAAAACGCGCTGGTTTCGTGCCGCTAATTTGGAAAAACCTGGACCAAATTTGGAATTTCACATTTTCAAATAGTAATATCACGGGAACAATCACAGATAACTCACACAACGAAGTATGTTTTTTGTTGCTCTGCACTAGCAGATTACAAATATGTTAATTTTTTGAGAAACCAATCCGCACTGGCACCCGAATTTGCATTAAAATATTGTATGTAATGAAATGCCCATTAAGGTTGGCATGGTAGCCCGAATTTGCTCAATAAATACAAATTTATATATTTCATACTCTTTATTTCCTTATTAGAATATTTTCCTAACAAATAATCTAAAGAGTTTTGTTTTCAAATTTATTAATTGGCCACTTTCAGGAGTGTGTTGATAGATCTATTTCGGGAATTTTTGAAAGAAGTGACAATCCCATGCAAAACATCAAGCATTTATATAAACTAGTTTTCTCACTAAACAAGAACTTATATATGAGCTCGAAGTTAAAGATTATAACCATTGATCAAAAATAAATTGAAAACTTGTTTGTTATGTGCAAGCTCTACCGCTGGTATATATTCAATACAGGTTTCTCCTTTTTATTTCTACACTTATTTTTATTTGATTAATGGCCGTAATTTCAAGCAATATATACCTACTGGTGCTTAGATGCCTACCGTGTACACGAACAAAATCGGGTAGGTATCTAAGCACCGGTAGGTATCTATTGCTTGAAATTACGGGCATTAAAACAAGATGTATTTTTTTATATTTTTTCCTTTTATAAATTTGAATGGGCATTTTTTTTTTTTGAAAAAATGTTTAAAAATAGTGACCAGCCATTTTCGCACACAGAAATAAGCTTGAAAATGAGTTTCAAAATTGCATATGCAATATTAATTGTCAAAATACTATCAACCCTTATTAAATATATATATATATGTATATATATATATATATATATATATATGTATGCACAGCGCATACTTTAGGGACACGCCCAAAATTGTCGCCGGAATATGCGGTGTATGGAAAAAATTGTATGGAACGAATAAATGTCTCTAGACTATGCGCTGTGCATACATATATATATATATATTAGGGCGGGTCGATTTAATAATCGCCCAAAGCTCAGTGAAAATCGTATTCTAGGGATCAAAATAAGAAACTTTGCGGAATTAACCATACCTCTAAAACGAATTCTACTACCCCCGAAACTGTTGACTTTTGTCCCGTAGGGTCAAGTTTTGAAAAATCCCACTTTGACCCATGTAGAGTGCCCCAATCGAGTCCAAATGTATGACCGACCCCCACTAACTTTGAAGGGCCGATCCACCCATGCTCGTGGCACACCCCCCTGGAACTCCCCTGGGGGGTTCCCCATACAAACATTTCAAAAAATCTCCATTTTTGGCACTTTATTTTATTATTTTTTATTTATTTTATTTATTTTTAATATTTTATTTATTTTTTCTCTTTAGAAATTTATTTAGTCAGAACATATGTAAATGAAAAAAATAATTTAACTTAGTAATAGAAAAGAAATAAAAAAAATTACTGTTTGAAGTCTTTTTTGCTTTCAAGTCTGGGCAATTTCGCACGGCTCTCTTATGTCGTCGCCATAACAGCCTCTACATTTTCCGGTATAACTCGTTTGGAAACGCTAGCTAGCAATTGAACGTGTCGTTCTGTTGCAGGTCGTAAAATAGGTTGTGTGGGTTTTTTAAGCCACCACAAGACACAGCTGCATGTCGTAAACTTACTTAAGCAAAATCGGTTACAGGTAGAATTGAGCATAAAATTATCATAAAGGATTTTCCAGAAGTAATAAAAGGCGCACTTGCTTAACAGAAAGCATAAAATTATCATAAAGGATTTTCCAGAAGTAATAAAAGGCGCACTTGCTTAACAGTATTTGTGGTCAGATTAACGTTTAATTTACATGTAAGTATTTTATGGGCAGTTTTGACAACAAAATCGGTTACAGGTAGAATTGAGCATAAAATTATCATAAAGGATTTTCCAGAAGTAATAAAAGGCGCACTTGCTTAACAGATTTTGTGGTCAGATTAACTTTTAATTTACATGTAAGTATTTAATGGGCAGTTTTAACAACAAAATCGGTTACAGGTAGAATTAAAATTACCATTTCATTTTTATTACCTCGTAGACCATATATAACGCAACAGTTTTTGTGAATGCATTAAGTCGTTGTGAAGAACTCAAAGTGTGAAGTTCTAATTTCAGATAAAAAAATATTTAAAAAAAAAAATCATTCCAAATCAAAAAGTTTACAATGAATCCACCATCCTTTACACCGCAAGATGAAGCAATAACAACATCAACAACTATCGAAAACCCAATGAGTCATATACCCAGGCATGATGTTACTGTTTTTGGTGTGTCTACTGATTTGACTGATCTTAATTTACCAACCCATCTGGATATTTTGAGATATTATTTTTACTTGAGCGAACAAAAAAAATTGCTCTATAAATCATTCACTATTCAAGTACAAGATAAGTTGATTGGAATTTGGAAAAAACTTGGTATGGAAATAATGCTGAAAAAAAGTGTATATAATAAATTGAATAGATTGCTTGTCAAATATCAAGAGCAAATCAAGAATAGAAACAAACACCAAGAATTTACAGAGTATGTAAAATCTCTGGAAACAATTTTTTTCATTGGAACATGTAAATGCGATTTGAAGGCAGCTCCATGTGCATGCGGTTTGGTTCCCGAACGCCTCAAAGAGTTTATGCACGATCAACATAATCAGAGAAGACTAACAATGGATGGATTTGCGATGGAAATTGAAGAGCAAGGAGCAACGTCTATGTCATCAATGCCAACATACCAAGATCCCGATGATTCAACATACGCACCGCCACCGGTTCAAGAAGATTTGGATATAAGCACAAGTTCACAATACACACAGAGATACGATTGTTTTAACTTTGCCTTGGTATGTGACAGATTTGGTGTGCCTGATAGAGTAGCATCAGCAATGGGAACCGCTCTTTTCCAAGATTTTAAAATGAAAGATACCCATGGCAAACCTCTCATCATGGATAAATCGAAAGTTCGCCGAGAAAAAGAGAAATGCAGACAAGAAGTGCTTCGCAAACGGTTAGATGATACCAATTTGTTAGCATTTTCATTCGATGGCAGAAAAGATGATACTTTAACGAGAGATGCAATTGATGAGAAGTATCATACTAGGATGGTAAAAGAACCTCATCTTGTTATTTTGAGAGAACCGAATTCTGAATTGATTGGTTACGTAAGACTGGAACATGAAACCGCTGAATACAAAACAACCAAATTAAATGATTTTTTTAACGATAAAAATATATCACTGAATGAATTAATTGGCATATGCGTTGACGGTGAGCCAACAACACTGGCCCACACGGTGGAATTATACGACGATTCGAATTGCTGTTAAAAAGACCATTGCATTGGTTCGTTTGCCTTCTACACTTCAACGAACTTCCGTTTCGGCATTTGTTTGAAGCTTTGGATAAATCAACCAGCACTGGACCAAGATCGGCAACCGGAAAATTGAGCCGTCAAATCGAAACTTGTGAAACTCTTCCGGTAAGTTATTGCTATCACTCATTTATTATAATTGTCAACCGTTTTTAATTGCTTTATTTTTGTTTAAATCTCCGACTTATATAGAATTTTTAGTAACAAGGGAAAAAAAAATGTTCCGTGTAAATTTTGGAACTGCTTAACACCTTAGTTTTTTGGTTTATCAGGGGGCAGATTAACCAGTGAAGAAGCGGGGGAAAATGCTTCTTTCTTATGATGAGAAATCTAATAATGGCTCTCTTATTAAGTGTGAAATAAGAAAACAACTTTTGGCTCAAATTTCAAAGACTTAATTTATTTACTAATTTTATCTTACGTAGCTAGCAATGTTGCTTGTGGTGTTGGCCAGAGATACGGGACAAGAGAACGAAATTGGAAAAAATGCTTAAAATGAAAACTCGGTTTTAAGTAAAAAAAAGCCTATACACCAAAAGCAACATTTGATAAATGTCAAATATATAAGTGGGAATACTTTGATTTTTAGCAATGTTTGAATCCAGAGTTGGAAGTTATAATTAATGTTTAATTCGAAAAAACGTTGTAAGAAGGTTTTTAAATTCATTAGATAAAATTCAGTTTATACAATTTTCCATTTTTCAATTATAATTTAAATACTTTTATAAAAAGTACTTTAAACATCCTGCCACCACTTGGTCTAAAAGACCAATATGATTTATATTATAATTTGTAATTCAAGATTTCAAATTTCTTATACATATACTTATCTAGGATTTCAATGGAAATATGAATCAAAAATTTATACAAGTTTACATAGCAAGGAAAAAATAGAGTAAAATTTGGATTTATAGCTTCTTCTCTAGCCGTTCTAGTGCTCTCACAACCCCTCTGATAATCCGTTTTGGATTTGGCGATGAATCATCAAGAACCTGTCTTATAATGCGTCTGCTGACCGATTCGCTATTCGATCTGTGGTTAGATTGTCGATTTGCTGCTCGATTGCCTCGTCAGGTGGTGGACGGCTTTCAGAAAATTGAGTTGAAAAATATGCCCCCTGCTCCAGAAAAAATTGAATTTTCCACCGATTCCAAGTACTTATACGACATGGCCCATGCAATTTCTAGCGGCGTGGTTTCAGTGGATCTGGCTAACATCAAACCAGGGAAAATTGTACATTCTCGGTGGCTCACCAAGGCCGCTAGACTATTACGATTATATGTGACAACGGAAAATCCAGATGCAAATTTAAGAATACTGGTTGAATTTATAATTACATGTTATGTGCCAATGTACTTCAATATTAAGTATTACAGCTCTGTCGTGTACGGTAGTAGATTATTTTTCAAATTCATTAGTTGGTCAAGATTTCTAGAACCTCGTTTACGCAAAATTGTCAATAAAGTAATTACAGATAATTCATATTATGCGCATTCGGAAAATATCTTGTTATCAATGTTGTTTGATGATAGCAAAGAAAAGCGCGACTGTGCTATCAAGATAATTCTACGCTATCGAACCGATGTTGACGACCCAACGGGACTTAGAGCTTATAAAAAACCAGATATAAACTTTTATTGCACAAGTTACACGGAAATGATCAATATGAATGACATAAATGACGTATTTGAACCACCATTCACTCGAAGCATTCCATACGATACTTTGAAAGAATATTTAAATCAAGATGATCCACCGTTTAATGATCCAAAAATTCCATCACACATACAAGGAACAGAACGACACGTTCAATTGCTAGCTAGCGTTTCCAAACGAGTTATACCGGAAAATGTAGAGGCTGTTATGGCGACGACGTTAGAGAGCCGTGCGAAATTGCCCAGACTTGAAAGCAAAAAAGACTTCAAACAGTAATTTTTATCTTTTCTTTTCTATTACTAAGTTAAATTAATTTTTTCATTTACATATGTTCTGACTAAATAAATTTCTAAAGAGAAAAAATAAATAAAATATTAAAAATAAATAAAATAAATAAAAAATAATAAAATAAAGTGCCAAAAATGGAGATTTTTTGAAATGTTTGTATGGGGAACCCCCCAGGGGAGTTCCAGGGGGGTGTGCCACGAGCATGGGTGGATCGGCCCTTCAAAGTTAGTGGGGGTCGGTCATACATTTGGACTCGATTGGGGCACTCTATTTTCACTGAGCTTTGGGCGATTTTTTTGCCTCCCCACAAATCGACCCGGCCTAATATATATATATATATATATATATATATATATATATATAATGTCATATGGTTCCTTAAATGTAACAAAGGGCCACTCTTATTAAATAGGGCTTTTTAAAAATAGAATTTACATAGTTTTCACCAAAATTACGCAATTCTCTTTATGGATGAGAACTTTAATTCCAAATTAAATTACAATTATTCACCTTCTAGGTAAAAAGCTCATTTGAAGAATTCATCCTTAGCAAAAGTGCATACTGAAGTTAAAACTTTTATTTTCTACTTATACAGATCCAAAGAGACTCATTTGATTATGCCATGCTGTTTAAATTATCAAAATCCGAGAAACCGTTTCTGAAATATATCTAAATAACATAACAATAATTTATTTGGAGTTGTAAAAGATTTAAAAAAAAAAATTTTTTAAAAATTTTCTAACTCTTTTTCTAATTCTTTTTCGTTTTTAGTGTTTGTTCTAGAGTTCCGAAAAATGTTTATATTTATTCATAAGCAGAGCCATAGCAGTGATGAATTTAATTTTAAAAAATTGCAACCCTTTTGAAAATAGTTACATCTAGTCATATATAATATGATTCAGACATATCTGACTTTGAATGGAGTTACTTTAGAGCTTTTATCATTATTTGAAAGAAAAGAAGAAAATTCCAAATAAAATTAAGATGTTCCATTTAAAATTGAGAAAATTTTAAATGAAACTGGGGTTTATCATATAGAGACAATCTGACAATTATATATACACAAATAATAATACTATTTTAATGGAAAATCACTGATGACGCCTGTCCATAAAAAAGGCTGAAACTAGTCTAGTCTGATTTAAAAATTAATACAAACATGGAAAATATTAGTTGGAATTTAATCAATCGCATTAAAAGTCTTTTCTTTTGATTCTTATTCCATAGCAAGTACGTACTACATATATATATTCAAAGCAAACTAAACATTCTTATCATAAATTGACAGTAATTGTAAGAAAAAAATGGTAAATTTTCCTAAAAATTTGTTACCCAAACTATTTTCAAATAATAGATACTATCTAAATAACTCGTAATTTTTCCAAACGTCTATAAAATACATTTCCATAGCTTGAACCTATTTGATGGTTATGAATGTACAAATATTGTTCAACTTAACAACAAATCATACTTGCAACTCAAGCATTTGCCTTTTTCTTAAATGTCAAAAAATAAAATAAAAATTTCAATAAAATAGATTTTCATGCTATAAACACATAGACGACTGCAGCTACACGACTACAGCCTGTCAAAAATAAAATACACACGTTTATATGAAAACGATTATTTTGGCACCAACACAACTACACGGCTACCCGACTACTTTTGCCGCTGTAGTCAACTTAGGTTAATTTCTATTTTTGTTGGCTGCAAAACAAAAATAGTGTTGACAATAAAACAAAATATGTAACAAATTAGTGCTTAAAAATATTTTATTTTGTTAAACACAAAAAACGTCGCAACATCAAATGGTATAATTGCATTAATATTCAAGAGGGGTTATATAAATTTATTTTCACGTTATAAAAATGTATTATAAATAAGTAATTGTATTTTTAAGTGAACTTTATATACGTGTCTACAACCAAGCATGTTGTTCTATTTTAATAAAGAAAAAAAAGATGTAATTGGCACTACTGAAACAAAAATGCATTTGTATCAGGGATGTTAAATGGAGTTTTCAATTTTGTACCAACATCCAAAAAAAATTGTACTTTTTGGACGTTGACGGTACCATTTTTTTTTAAATTTATTAAAACAACAAAAAAAAATACATAAAAATTCTCTTGTACAGAAAAAAAAAACAAAACCTTCCAATAACATACATTATATGTATGAATAAAATAAGGCATAAAAAAGTCTTATGAATATATGAGACCAAATCATGGAATTATTTGTTTAGTTAATAAACTATTTGGAATTTCTACATCATAGCAGCATAAATTTGTCGCTCTTAACCAATCCTTAGTCTGTATGAGACTTGATAATGTTGGCTAATGTAGTCTGTTTCTTTCCTTAGTTTTTATTATATTTTGAAAAGAAAAAAACTATTTCCACATTTGCACACCAGTGTGGAATGGATAAAATTCCAGCAACGACTAGAAATGTCTGGAAACATATTGACATTCAGTTCATTTTGAAAATTAGCTACTACCGACCAAAAACTACAAACGTTTTAATTTTTTAACGACTTCAGTTAAAAAAATTTTAGTTTTTACTCTGGCTCAAGTAATATTTTTACTAAGAAGACAAGAATGGAGCAAAATTAATGATTAATCGGTTTTTTGTTAAAGTTCTGCCTATTATGAAGGCTATAACTTTTCTAAAACATTGGGTTCTGATGAGATCTTTAACCAGATCGAAATACTAGTATTAACCTAGCTAATATGTTTGATTTGCTTTATTTTTGTAAATATACGGAGGTTGAGAGCTCGTTCTAAATTGAACATATATAAGATTGTTTGGAATTTTCTTTCATTTCTTTAACAATAATTTAATTTTCGTTTGAGTTTGAATTTTAACGTCTTTTTCAGACAATTGCAGTTAATACTATAATTAATATGCAATTTTATTTAATTTAATTGTGAAAGGCGTGGTAGAGAAGAATGAGTGTATTTTCTAAAAATCATAACTACATTGCAAATATTCAATTTTTTCTGAATCAGACTGCGCAGTTTCTGGTATTGAACGTTCGTCAGTGACCCTTTTTTTTTGCATTTTTGAATAATGTAATATTTGTTATGTTTTTATTTTTTCGATTGCGTCTATATGAAATTTTTCTGTGCAATCACTGACCGTGGTATAGATAAACTGATTTCTAATGCCACATGCACTCGCACTACACGTTAGACAGAGCGCTTTAGCCCTCTGAGCTATAGTTAGGTCGAGTTTTGTTGTGATTAAAACTAGTTTTATTCAATACACGGTGTTTTTGTTCTTGCATACATAATCTCAGAAGTACAACTCCAACAACACAACAGTTCTTATTTTAGAAACTCACCTCACTCTAATGTCCACTGTTTTCCCATATGTTATAAGTGATGCCATATCTATATATCAATTTTCACTTCTTCAGAATTTTAATAAATTCAAAATAAAAGTGAAGTTGGCTGCAACAAGTGTCAATATATGTAAGAGCTGCCAGATAAATTTTGTAAAAAATCGTAAATTTTTAATCGATATTAAAAAAAAAAAAATTGCCAACTTTATTCTTCAAAATCCTTAAAATGATGATAAATCGTAAAATCTGGCGGATATAGTCGCATATATGTTAAGAGCTCATTACATAAAACGAATAAATGCAATGAAAAAGGACACAATAACAATTTGTTTGCTATACTAAAAATTCAAAAAGGGGAAAAATTAAAAATTTTTAAATTGTACCAAATGAGTCGCGGTAGTACCACGGTACTTTAGAAGGTCAAAATGTACCAAAAAATTACAGTTGTACCAACTTTAACATCCCTGATTTGTATAAAAAACAGCTCTTGATATTTTTAAATTGAATCGTGATCAGCTGTTTACTATGCTGCTGTCGTTTCCAAAATAATAAGTAGCTGACCACACGGCGACGATTGCAGTCAACGGCATTTGCAGTCGTGTAGCTCTGCAGTCTGCTGTGGTCTATGTGTTTATAGCATCAAGAATAAATATTTTTACAAAAAAATGTGTACATATGCATATATCAAAATCAATGGTTTGAAGGGAACTACAAAATTTATGAGAATATACATTCAAAAGAAAGGTATATCCCTTTAGTAAAAAATTTCTAAATATTTGAAGAAAAACAAAATACACATGTATGTACATAAATATCATTTTACAGGAATTTTAAACAGATAGTTTGGAATTTAAACAACCAGCCTAACCAATTTGAGTATTCTGAACACATTTATATCAAAATTGGCTTTATTTCTTAACTGATAGAATTCCTTTGCTGATCGCAAGAAATGTTTTTGAAAAAATTAATGGAGTATTTCAAAATTGGAGGCATATCTTGATGAAACCTGATTGGATTTGGATAAAATATTTATTGAAATATATCTTTGAGAAATGCTACAATATCTAAAGTTAGTATTAAAAAAAAGTGCAAAAAAGTATCATAAAATTAAAATTTACTACACTCATAGAAATAAACCTGTGTAAATAGCAGGAAAAGCTATTCAAAATTAGTTAAAAATGACCTTGCAAAAAAAACGCTAAGTTTAGCACATTTTTTTTTTTTTTTGCTAAATATTAATAAAATAAGAAAAGCAAAAATAAACCTGTTAACCTTAGAAAATTTTAGTTATATTCGATGTGAATTTTAGTTAATTGAAAAATAGCATTTTATTCTGTAAAATTGCAAAAACCTTTATTAAATATTTGCAGACTTGAAATAGCAAACAAAAACTGCAATATAAACAAAATTGTAGTAGAATGCAAATAACAGTATATTTTTCTAAAATCAACAGAAATTGTTGCTAAAAAATTGTAGATTGCTGTTTTCGTAAGGGCAGACTATTATTCGCATTAAATAAAATTAAAAAAAAAACTTAAAAATATCAAATTTTTTAATGATTTTTGGTGTACTAATATTTTGTAAGTGTGTTTGCTGATTTTAGCAGATTATTTTGTTACTTTTAATTAACTAAAATTTAGCTCAAATATAACTAAATATTCGTAAATTCAACACATTTATTTTTGGTATTCTTATATTACTAATATTTAGTAAAAAAATCTGCTAATTTTAGCAGTTTTTTCTGCAAGGTAGCTTTTAATTAATCTTTAGTATACATTTTAACAGGTTTATTTCTATGACTGTAAGGAATATGTTTGACATCTTTTACGGAAAAAAACTATATGTTTCAACTTTAAGTGCCCAAATAGATTCAGAGGCATAACTTTAATGTGCCAACAGATTTTATACCTTTTGTAGAAATACATCATGCGTAAATTACAGGTATTATTTTTTTGCGAAACCTAAAACTAATCTTAAAATCTGAACAGGATCATTAATCATTTGTGGGTTACTGAATTACATTTTTCGCAGATAAATCCTTGAATTTTATAGTATATACAGCTAGAAAATAGTTCACATTCATATTTACGTTAATTAATTTATAATTTTACAGTATGTAAAAAAAATAATTGCTTTAGTTTAAGAAATCGCAGTATATCCCGTTTTTTATAAGAAAGATCAAAAAGGGATGTCTATAATATTTTTTTTTTTTTTGGGTTTCAATAGGAAATAGCAAAAAACTGAATTTTAGAAAACGATTGGTTTAAAACTTGTATATTATATGTATTTTATTTTGTATTAACTTTTGTTTTGTTTTAATTAATAAAAATAAAAAAAAAAGTATTCAAAATTGGAAATGGTGTATTTATTTAAATAAATTCTATTGAATCAATAATCATTTATATTTAATTCAGTAGGGATAATTAACAATGTTGGTATGTGCAACAATATTTATTTATCGTTCTAATAGAAACTTGGTTACAACTATCGAATCAACAATAGATTTTTAATGTAGTACATGTGACTATCAGAATTCGGTTGGCAAAAAATACGGTTGGGGCAACAAAACTATTTTCTGTGTGTAGTGTTTATAATTTATGGAGAAAAACGTGTATTCTTTTTCTTAACCTCAACATTTCTAAAAGAAATTGAGATTTTTTATTTGATTTTGAGAAAATCGCATTTGATATTGGGATCTTTCATTTGAAATTGCGAAATTTTCAAAAGAAATTGACGTTTTTCATTTGATATTGCAAATTTTTGATTTTCCATTTGATGATTTTAAAATCAGTTTTGAAATTAAGATTTTTTAATTGATATCCAGAAAATTAGAGATAAAAATGAGAACATTACAAATAAAATTGGGATTATTATATTTGAAATTGAGATCATTACAATTGAATTTAAGAAAAAATTAAATAAAAAGGAATTTAGGAATTTTCATATGAAATTAAGATTTTTCAATTAAAACAAATTTAACCAATAACGAAATCTTCTCGCACCAGAAAAGTTTATTTCGTAATCGCAAGAACGAAACGGATTTATACCCAGAAATAACTTAAGCTTTATTTTTCTATTTGGTATATTTTTAAAAACGATTTTTTTTATTTGTATAAAATATGCTTCGAAAGCAAAACAATTTTTTTTTAAAGTTTTACGTTTAATTCCGTGTTGCGGTGTTTGTTATAATCGAACTTCACTTTTTAGTAAAAGCAACGATATTATAATTTGAGAGATTACACATATTACAAGTTTTTTAGTTTTCCTTTTCCGTTGCTTTTTGTTCATTATTTTTTAGTTCTTCGTTTCATTTCCATTGTGCATACACTCTTAGAACCGTAATTTCTTAATTTCAAATAGAAAATCTAATTTTCAGTAATAAATTCATTTGAACTTATCGAAATTTCAATTATATTTTTCTAAATTTCATTTATACTTTTCCCAATTTAATTTGAAATGTTCACAATTTCAAACATATCCGTCGCTGGAAGACTAGAAGATCGTGAAAAACATTTTTTTAAATCAATGTGGCTTATCATGTTTTTGCAGAAATTCTATTTAAGATATTCTTATTTTTAAGAAAAAGTTGCTATTTTGTAGGAGTTTTATACTCTAGATACTTGAAGTGTTGAGGAGACTTCCCCAATTGCCTTTAATTTATTATAAATTTGAAAAATTCTTCTGTTTGTTTTCTGTCAATAATTTTCAGTTTGATTTGAGAATTTCTTTATATTACAATAATAAATATATAATTTAATTAAAAATCAAAAAAAAAAAAAAAAAATAGAATAAAAAAAAAGAATAAAAATATTTTCAAAAAATTTTGCAATAAAAATGGTATTACGCTCGGGCATTATTTCACTATTTCAATTTCGAGACACTAAAAAATTATTAATGATTGGTGTACCAGAAGAAAATCGTGATTTAAGTATATGGGATTTAAAAAATTTCGTACGTGCTGCATTTGGTATTTACAATTTTGAGTTTCGCAACAAAAAGATTGATTTCAATATACCCGATGAACTACTGTTGCAGTATTTAGCTCAACGTCACGATTTAACAAATTTCGTTATAGAAATTGGCCAGGGTAACGATGATATGGTGCGTAAGGAGCAGCAGCAGCTTAATTTTGAACCATCATGTTCACAAAAACTCATTGTGCCTATACCACAGAAATCAAATGAATCGACTTCAAATAACGATTCACCACTGACAGCAACACAAATGCAACAAATATATGCGGGAAACACAAATACGGTAACAATAATGCCAAGAGCAAGATCACCACTGGATGTCATAGAAAATCATTCGGAACATTCGAGGAATATGATTAGCAATCAAAATAATACAACAATAGCTAATCCATCACCACCGCCTCTTAGTACAACAACATCTGCTATGTGGACTAGCATAGATGAATCCCAACCAGATATACGAGGATTTGTGGATTTACTTAGTTCGACGCAGAATTAAAGCCGCTGAAAGATTTTGATTAATAAGAATCAAAATTAATAGATTAATCAAGAATATGAATAATCAAAAATTACTATTAATCGATTAATTGATTTTGCAGTATTTGGAGTAATTAGGGTGCCTGATTAAACGATTAATCGCACATAAGGAATAAAAAATCTCACATTTATTTGTAACCCATAAATGCATAATTTTTTTTCTAAATTGACGGGTCCCAATTTTTAATATTATATTTTCGCTTTTATATATAGAATCAAAATCCCGGGATTGAAGGGTCAAAAAAGGCTAACAGAAAGATTTAAGCGTTGTATATAAATAACAATTCCAAATTCTGAAGTATAATTTTCATGTTTTTATAATAATTATGTTGGGTTTTTTTTTTTTTTTTTTTTTTTTTCAATTCATTTATTCTTTATTTGGTATTCAATTTAATTTCTTAACAATTTTCATAAAGAGTTTAGGATTATTTATTTCCTTTTCTACTTAAATATAAATAACAAACTATTATAATGCATTTGGTTTCAGCTAATATAAGATAAAAGGTAAAAATTTTCAAAAAAACCTTTATGAACATTTTAAATTAAGATAAAAGATTAAAGGTAAAATTAAGTTGAGCCTAGCTCATTGATATGAACAAATTCCGAATTGAGACATCTAGTATTAAAGTTTAATGTAAGCCTTTGTATTTTGTTATTTACTAGTTCAACGTTTGCTAGAGTGTGAAGTCGTCGGGTGGAGTGATGCCAAGGTAAATTGTGTATCATCTTTAATAGTTTGTTTTGCGTTATCTGTAGTTTCTTTGTATGACACTGGGCTGATGTAGACCAAACTGGAGCAGCGTAGAACATTATGGCATGGAAAACAGCTTTCAATATTAGGCTCTTGTTTTCAATATTAAGTTTAGAATTTCGGTTTATTAATGGATATAGCAATCTTGTTACCTTATGAATTTTGTCTATTATATAGGGAATATGGTCTTTGAATTTGAGTTTAGGATCCAATATGACCCCTAGATATTTGACCTTATTTTCCCAGTTTATAAGTCTATGGTTGAAAGTTATATGTTGTTGAGGAAGAAAACATTGTTTACGTCTACGGGAAAAGTACATAGCTTGTGTTTTTTCTGGATTTACTAATATTTTTCATTTTGTAAAATAGGAATGAATATCGATAAGTGCAGCTTCCAAATTACTTACTACATCTGTCGCAATTACACCCGAGCTAAGCAACGCGGTGTCGTCGGCAAAAATAGAGGTGATACAACCATCCAGAGTTGGAAAATCTGCTGTGTAAATATTATATAATATTGGTGAGAGGCAGGAACCCTGGGGACAACCAGCAGATATTTCTTTTTGTGTGGAGTAGCTAGATCCAATATAAACATTAAAAAATCGTTCTGAAAGAAAGCTGTGTATTATTTTTATGATATGTTCTGGGAAATTTAATTTTATCATTTTGTAAATAAGACCATTATGCCACACTGAATCAAAAGCTGCTTTTATGTCCAATAAAATCATACCAGTGGATTTCCCGTTATTAAAGTTCGATGTTACTAAGTTTCTTATTCTTACTAATGGTTGAACTGTATTATGTTCCTTTCGGAACCCAAATTGTTGGGACGGTAATATTCCTTTAGTATCAATAAAATTTAAGATTTTTTCCTTAATTGCTTTCTCAAGTATCTTGCTTAGCGATGACAGAAGACTTATGGGTCTATAAGAAAGAGGGCAGTCAGGTGGTTTGTTTGGCTTTCGTATTGGAACAATTTTTGAGTGCTTCCATGTTTTGGGAAAATATTGTAGCTTTAAACAATAATTAATAATTTGTGTTAAATATTTTATTGCTTTTTTAGGTAGAGCTTTTAAACATTTGTTTGTGATTCCATCTGTACCAGGTGATTTTCTAGGTTTAAGATTCTTCATAATCGATGATATTTTATCTGTTGATATACATATATCACTATGAGCAGCATTTCTGGTGGAAAAGAGATTACTTAGAGCGTTATTTACTTCTGTGATAGTTGTCTGATCACTAAGATTTTCAGAAATTGTGTGATTTAGACGAAATGTTTGAGCTAGTATTTCGCATTTCTCTTGCTGTATGTTGTAGCTTGTATTATTATGTTTTAAGATTGGAATGTTTGAAGATTTCTTTTTTAAAATTTTTGATATGTTCCAGATTGGTGTTGAACCTTTGTCTAGCGTAGATAATTTTTTATTCCAAGAATTATTTTTAAATTTTTTAATTTCTTCCGAAATTCGAAAATTAAACATTTTTGTTTGAAAATGATCATCTACGTCTCTAAACCGTTTCCAGTTTCTCCTATACACATTTCTTATTTGAATTAAATGTTTAATGTACATTGGAAGTGGTTGAGTTTTGGCTGTAAAAATTTTCTTTGGGACACTATAGTTAACAGCGTTTGATATTGTGTTACTAAGGGTTTCTATCATAGAATCGACTTGCTGATGATTGAAGTAGACGCTTTCATCTGAAACTGTTAAGTTTCTTTTGATAAATGAAGCGTATCGTGACCAATTTGCTTTCTTAAAGTCATAAAATGATTTATGTACAGGTCTGAATTCACTATTAAGGGAAACTTGAATAGGTAGGTGGTCGGAACCGAGGTCATTGATGACGGAGACTGGCGTAAGACTGTTTGCTAAATCGGTTAAAAAGAAGTCTAGAGTGGATGATTGTCTTCTTGGGTCTGATGGTATATATGTATGATCACTAGGGTAAATTATTTGAAAGTTTTCGGAATCTAATTTTTCGTACAAAAGATTTCCCCAGCAATTTGCTCGTTGACATCCCCATAGACTATGTCTGCAGTTAAAATCGCCACCAAAAATAAAATTATCACGATTATTGTAAAGTTTTCGAAGATCAGACTTAAACTGTATTTTTTTAACGTTGTCCCTTCCAGGGGATCCACCAGGAAAATAGCAGGAAAATATATTTATGTAGGATCCATTTAAAGTTCGTATTTTGATGCCAATATTTTCTATGATAAAAGTGTTTAACGGAGGTATGAACGTGTGTTCAATATTTTTTCTGACCAAGATAGCCACTCCTCCGCCTCTGCCTTGTTCCCTATCATTTCTGTAACAATAAAACTCTGTGTGTTTTATTGAAATATTTTTATTTAACATTGTTTCGGAAATGAGACAAATATGGATATTTCTACTTAGTAGAAAATTAAAAAGTTCGTCTTTCTTGTTACGAATGCCTCTAGCATTCCATGATATTATATTTATGACTCTACTCAATACAAAAATTTACAGGCGAGTGATGTAATCACTTCAAATTGATCGGCTTTACAATTACAATTTTTCAATTTTGAAATAAGCTCAAAAGTACACACAGAGAAAAATTTAGCTATTTGCCAACTGAAATTCGGTTACTAGAACTCAAATTCGGTTATTACGAATTTCAGACGGTTGGCACTACTTAACATTAGTTTTCGCAACAAAATTCGGTTAAGTCAACTGAGTTTTAGTTGCAACACCCAAAATATTGAGAAATCGAATGTAAATATCGTTGTATTAACTGAATTTATAAGTTGTTGTCATTAATATAAACTTTTTAATTCGGTTGGCACTTTATTTCTCTGTGTGTAAGGTTTTTTATTTCTTCTACAGAAAATAAATTATTGGGGTTTTTATTACCATTGTTGTTGTTGGCGTTATTGTTGTTAATTTGGTGGTTCCATTCGGGGTTTATATTTGTAGTTGCTTGATTTAGACTATTTGGAAAATCATTGGTATAATTTGTACTGTAGCGATTGTTATTTTGGAAATTATTTTGTTGTTGCCTTGGTCTAAAAATCCTAGGCTGAGATCGTTGCCTTATTTGTTGATATTGTTGCCTGCTTGGACAATCTAAAGAAAACGATTTGTGCGGACCCTGACAGTTTGCACACTTGATAATTTCGGAGGTACATTCTGCAGTTTTGTGATTACCAGCACACTTTGCACAGAAGGTTTTTACTTTGCAACGGCTGGAACCATGACCTAGCATTTGACAATTATGGCATTGGGTTAAGTTTGATGTTCTTTTTCTTTGAAAATCCCATTTAACTTTAACATAGTCAATCACAGAGTAGTTTTGTCTTAATTCTTTAATAGTAATAGACTTTTTTTTAAAGTACACAATGTATATTGCTTGTTCATTATTAGGGCCATTTGATTTGGTAACCAGTTTTACGTCTTAACATGACAATTTCATATCTGTTAATTTCTTTTTGATTATGAGTGGATCAAATTTATCGAACCCGAGCATAACTGCTTTATATGGCTTTTCGTTTTTAGTTCCATATGTAAAATATTCAAATTTAGATTCTAAATTTTGGCGCACCAGATCAAAATCTTCTATACTATCACAAAATAGTTTGAGACCAATTGATATTTTTCTAATAGCAAATTTAGTTATTTTTAAAGTTTTACAAATATCCTCTATTTGAATAGTTTTACACTTTAGTATTGTTATTGGTGGAACATGTATTTTAATTTGTTTATTAACTATCATTTCAGTTTCTTCATCATTATCATCATCAACAGTTTGCAATGGTTGAAAGAAGTTGTTATTGTCTACTGTAGTAGCAACATTCTTTTGTTGTTTGAATTTTTTACTCATTATGTTATGCCTACTGGCAGCATTAGCATCTTCATTACGTACACGTTTAATTTTTTTTATTTTTTTTTTATTTAGTTAGAATAGGGATTAACTAATCCCCCAATAAATTGTTTTTGGGGTTTTTTTTATATTTTAAATTGTTATTGCTTCTTTTTGCAGAAATTTTTGCACAACACGTCTGTTTATGATCACGAGTAATCTAAGACTGATTATGTTTATAGTTTTGTGAAAAAGTGCGATTTCATTTAATGGCAATTACTTTGTCAACTGCTTTTTTCGCAATCAGTTAACTAAAACCGGTATCTCAAAAAGTCGGTTTTTTTGGCAACACTATCTACGAAGGCCTGATTTTATTGCTTTTTAGTTGCAATAGAAAAAGAACTTTTGGTCTGTTTAAAATATACATACCAAGAGGGATATTGAGAACAAAAATCACGTCATTGTTAGTTATTTTGATTAAATAATGCATTCACTCAACTGCTTTTGGGTAAGAAATATTTTTAGCTGGGAAATGTTTTTAAAAATGCGAAAAAAACAGAAGTTTTGTATAGCTGCCGAAAATATAGCTAAATTGAACGATGATTTACATAAGATTTTTCTCTGGGCAACAGCAAATGGACTTTGTCTTAATCCACATAAGTCAAAGTGCATAATAATTCATAAGAGAACAATTGACCCTGCCATAAGAGATGATATTTTAATAAATGGGAAAAAAATAACAATTGTTAATTCAGCCAAAAACCTTGGGTTGATTTTTAACAACAATTTAACATGGACAAATCATGTGAACCTTCTAGCTGGACAAACTTACAACAAGTTAAGATCTCTTTGGTCATCACAATATTTCACCCCATTACGAATAAGAATTCTCCTCGCCAAAACATATCTAATTCCTGGTCTAATTTATGGATGTGAGCTTTTTGCAAGCTGCGATTCTGCCAGCAAAAGAAAACTCAACGTTATATTCAACAATATTATTAGATATGTGTATGGATTAAGAAAGCATGCACAAGTCTCCCACATTTCCACAAATCTTTTCGGCGTCTCGTTCGATAGTCTTCTTAAGATCCGTGTACTTCTGTACTTTCATAAAATTATTTATACTCAAACTCCACGATACCTTTTCGAGAAAATTCGCTTTGCCAGATCCCAAAGAGGGAAAAATATCATTATTCCATTACACCGTTGCCTAGTATCTGAATGGCAGTTTTACTTATATGCATCACGTCTTTGGAATACTCTTCCACATACCCTACAACTTAATAGCAACGCAAATAGCTTTAAGCAGCTTTTATATAAATATTTTGAACAAACTTAATTGTAATTTATGTTTTTTTTTTGTAATAATCATTGTTTTGATCTAATTTTGGATATTGCACTCCTGTACTTTAAATATAAGATTAAATCTTGTTGTACAGGAAATGGAAAATAAATAAAATAAATAAATAAATAAATATTTCTTAATTTATGAATTGTATTAAAAACCATATTCGAAGCTTGTGTCTTAAGTCTTTTGTTTTCACCATTTAAATTGTGTGGAAAATACAATTCATTTGAATCTTTATTTAAAAGTTTCTAAATATTTTTCTACTACGATGTGTTTACTTCACTTCTCTTTTTTATACTGACACAACATAAATACATACACAAATACTGTAACGAAATCATCACATTATAACGACCTCTGCTGGTTTTGATTATCAAAATAATAATAATAATGAACTTTAGTAAAATGTATTAGATTATCAAGTCAAAATAGAAAAAATTAATAACTATAATCTGAAATCGAACTAAAAATTAGTTTAAAACTTACGTCTTTACCCATTTTTCTACTAACTTTTTCTATGAGTGTAGTGCTGACGCCAATTTATGTGCTAGGAGAATTATTTTCATTATATAATCCCTTACCTGGTAATGAAATCTTTTGCTGGGTTATATTATAAAAATTGTGACCTTGAGAGCTTTAAAATAAAAGGGTCTCAAAATATTTAGATATTGTGATGTTATTTAGGACATGTTTCTACACTGCGCGAAGTTCTGCTGTAAATATTTGTATTTATTTTAGAAGTAATACAGTATCTTTATTTTTTAATGAAATTTCAGTTTAAGTACACTTTAGTCAACTTTTTATTACATTTGTGGTTAATTTTTACTACATTTGTGGTTTATTTTAACAACAGTCAAATACAAATGATAATAGTAGTCTATATGGTTTGAACAGCGATACATTTTGTCTCTCCAATTCTAAATCTGTTTTCCAAATTTTCCCGAAAAATAGAGTTTTTAACCATTTTAGTGTTGTGTAACCGAATAGCTTAATCATTTCTATTACGATGGCAGATGTATTTAACTTTTTTCCTATAATCACTAAACAAACTTTTAGAATTTGTGCACTATTATTAGAAAAAAATGCATTTAAAAATATTCTTTTTTATATTATACTAAAGATTTCATATTTAAAAGTAGCCTAGACCATGCATCCAAACTTTGAGCTTTCCTTTTTTGAATGTAGACGTGTCCCAACCGACTTCAGTTGGCAGAGCCAAATTCAGTTGTGAAAATCGAATTTACGAGGTTTCAGAAACCGAATCAGTTCGGTTGAATGAAAATCTGTTGAGACAGCCAAATTTGTCAAGTGAGTACAGGTTTAGAAAATATCTTCAAAAATTAAGTGTATTCTAAACATTTATTTTTATTTTGAATCACTAGAAAGTGATTCAGCAACTTTTAGCAACTTTAACCGCGGTTGTGAAGTGATAAAAAATTTGGATGCCTGATTTGGAATCGGGAAATCAAGAGTAATATAAATCATATATTGGAAAATCTATTACTTTACTAAAATCGAATGCTGTTGGATATGATTGTATAAAGCTTAAATTCATTAAACTTATCTTGTGTTGCCTGTCTTCACTCATATCTTTAGCAATATTATTACTACGTCTCTTTTTAAAAAATCCCTGTTGTTAAGAAGAATCAACCTATTTCACCTGAAGACTATCGACCAATCAATATTTTATCATATATTTCCAAATCATTTGAACGTTTAATTTCGCAACAAATTGTCAAGCATTTGGTAAGCAACAACCTTCTTACGGATAATCAATCTGTTTGCAGAGCAGCAGAGCTTCGAAAGAACTAATTCGATTTGAGCTTAATTCACAAAAAATTTAATTCAGAATTAAAAAATGCTTATATTTCATTCCGATATTCCATTCCCTAAGAATTCATTCACTAGCTTCATTCAAAAGCTTCAATTTGTATTGAATGAATTCCTAACTTGATTGAATTCATTTTAGTATAATTCATTTAATACAAAGAAGTTTGTCATTAACACTCAAATAAAAACGTAATACACAAGCAATAACAAAGCTTAAAACGAGTGTTTCTTTTCTTGTAGACTAATTATAATTAATTTGCTTTTGTTTTATGTAAATATTTCAGTTAATTTATGATGACTTTCGTTAATCATTTGACTTAATAAATGAAAGCAAATATTTCATAATTCACCCTTTTATTGAATGAATTAAGCATATTTTGAATCATTCAAGAAAGAATTCATTCAAAATAGAATTCATTCCTATTATTTAAAGCTTTTCAGAATTAAGTTAGGAATTCATTACTTAGGAATTCTTTGTCGGAATAAAATTTGAGTAAAATTTCATTAATTTTACAAAATTGAATTAAAGAATTAAGCCTTTTCAACCTCTCCAGAGCAGGTAGAGGCTATAGTACTGCCTTACTTAAGGTTCTTGAAGATATTCGTCCGTCGTATGATCGTGGCGACCTAACTGTAGTCGTACTGATTGATTTTTCAAAAGCTTTCGATACTGTCAATTATGTTGTAGTATTGATAAATTTGATTAAGTCTTTCGGTTTCAGTAATTCCGCTTCTAAACTTATCAGATCGTATTTGTCAAATCGTTTGTGACCGAGTAAGTGGTATGGATTCCTTCTCAGCTACAAAACCCGTTTGTTCTGGGGTAACCCAAGATTCGATTCTTGGTCCTATTCTGTTTAGCATTTTTATCAACGATATAGTTTACTGTTGTAAAAGCTCTAGCATTCATTTACATACAGATGACGCCCGAATATATTATTATCGCCCATCTGGACTTTTAGAAGATCTGAGCTGTCGACTTAATGAGGACTTGAACGAAATTTGCTGTTGGTCTTCGAAAAACAATCTTTTAATTAACGCCTCGAAAACACAAGCCTTAATAATCGGCAGTTGTTATGCTGATATATTGGATTCTGAAATTTAAATTATAAATTGAATTATTTTTCAATTAAATAATAACTCATTAGATTAAAAAGTGACAAATATCGTATACCTTCCGAAAAACAAAAAAAAAATATTGTTGCCATACCAAACGTTTTTTATAGAAGTTGTTTTAAACAGCTTGAATTTTATAACATTGAATTTAAACCGGCATGAAATTATTATTTAGTTAGCAGATTTATTTACACTTATGTGAACAAATTCACAAAGAAATTAGTTTTGTTTTTTCTAATGAAGCGTAGGGGGTTATAAAAAAATTTTTTTTGGATTTTTTTTTTGCAGAAATTAACACTTTTGTTGAAATCAGAGTATTTATTTATTTTTTTTGTTTAACATAATTTTTAATTTATTTTTTGCATGTTCTTTATGTTGCAAAAGAATTTAAAATTTTTATTAAACGAAATTAAACTTTAAAAATTACATTATCAATTTTAGGATAATGTTTTAGAATAAATAAGTATTCAGATTTAAATAACTGAAACTAAATTATTTAACTAAATAAAGTAATAAACCTAATAAGAATTAATAACTAATCTAATTGAAATGAACTTAAAATATTTATTATTAATACATACACATTTATAAAAAACAACTACATTAATATTACAAAAAACAACAACAATGTATTGACGTTTGCTTTTGAGCGATAATATAAAAAAAATGTCAAGCAAATTCCGAATTTGAGTAAATATTTAATTGATTCAATTAATTTTTAATTGGCAGCTTTAAAAATTTTCAACAAACCGATTTATTTGAACAAAGTAGGGAACTATTTTTTTCTGGGTATAAAGATCATATTAATAACACAATTACGTAAATATATTCCGCTCTACGGAAACTCTGGTCTTCATCAGCATTTGTGCCGAGTGACATAAAACTGAAATTGGTGAGAACGTTAATTGCATCTATTTCAACTTATGGTGCAATTGTCTTTGGAAATCTTTGTGCTGAATCTAATAATAAATTACAAATGGTTATCAATAATAATTGTGATCGATATGTATAAAATATGTTCCCATAGCACTTAACCCCACCGAAGTAAAATAATGAATCAGGGCTATGAAACAAAAAGCTTTAATAAATTCGCCAACTCTACATCAGGTGGCGAGCAACAACTGTTCTAAGACTTATCTACTCGCGCAATTACAGTGTTGACATGTTCGAAGCCCTTTATCTTTCACCACCTTTCATCACTTTACTATCCCCTTTCTAAAGAAAGCAACACATTAATTAATAGGAAGAATTTCCTGAGTGTTGCTTCTCTTTTAAAAAAAATAAAAAAATTTAATATTTTTTCACATTTATATCTTAAAACTAATATATCCAGATCAAGTCGTACGACTCATAAAGGGTGCTTTTTATAGAGGTATATAACTTTGAAATGGAATAAAACAAAGATGAATTATTTAAATTGACATGAAATTTACTTTATTCGAAAGATAATCTTCTGGCATTGTAATTTAAATATGACCGCCACGGCTGGCCCGGACATAGTCTAATCTGCAGGTCCAATTTGCGATGACTTTTTCCAACATTTGTGGCCGTATATTGGTAATAACGAAGCAAATGTTGTCCTCCAAGGGGTCAATCGTTCGGACTTATCGGCGTAGACTAGCGACTTCACATATTCCCACAGACAATAGTCCAGCGGCGTTAAATCTCACGATCTTGGGGGCCAATTCACGGGTTCGAAACATGAAATTATGCCGTTAACAAACGTTTCCTTTAATACATCAATTGTGGCACGAGTTGTGTGACATGTTGCGCCTTCTTGTTGAAACCACAGCTGCTGCACATCATTGTTGTTCAATTGATGAACGAAAAATTCAGTAATCATGGCACAAAATCCTGTGCATGTTGGCGGATAGACTGATTGGAGTCTTTCTACGCTCTACAGCAACAACGACTTCTTCTGTACGCACTGTGCGACGTTTCTGTGGATGCATATTATCATTTAGAGTAAACGTGGTGTGAAAACGTTCCATAGGTAATCGAATTAATTGCTCTGATGGTCGATTATATTGGTAGTAAAATGAACGTAGTGCGTGATACGTATTTCTAACAGAACTATGATTTTCAAAATAAATTTTTTCAATTCGGAAGCATTGTTCAGGCGTCAGTCTATTCACGTTGAAATGCCAAGCTAAATATAAATCACTTGACATCTGACAAAATGGTTAGAACAGTTAAAAAAAGTTGCCAACTTAGAGTTTTATACCTGTATAAGAAACTACCTTTATTAATACTTCGGCTTACAATTATTTATAATCCTCGAGATTGTTCTTTGTTGGTGCTGTGAAATTACGGAACTCTTTACCTAATCAAATTAAATTCGATCCCCGTGTATTGTTTTTCAAACTGGCAGTTAGAAATCCATTCAAATATTAATTATTTACGTTTCGCTTAGTTTTTATTTTTGTCGTTTCTTCAAAATTTGTATGTTAAATGTTTTATGTAATTACGTTAAGTTATTTAAACATTGTAATTTAAATTGTTTGAGGTTCTGTAAGAGACTCTATGTCTTATTTGTACCAATAATTAAAATAAAAAATAAAAATATATCGACTCTGAGTTAGTCGAGTTGTATATTTGTTATGTTCGTACAATAGTTTTCTTTAAATAAAATCCGAAAACTGTAGCCTTGACCATAATGGCCTCTTTTCAAAGTATTAAATAGTTTCACTTGCAGCAACGAGCCAGGTGTGTTGATTTTACTTTTGAATTTTTAAACAATGAAATTTTCAATTTTGAAAACAATACAACAACTAAGCCAACCAAGAACAAATAACACTTTAACGCAAAAGGATGTTAAATGATTTTTATGAACAAAACATTAAAGGACAATGGTTTTAAAAATGTTAAACACATTGTTTGATATTTTCCTTCTTCAAATGACTGAATACAACACGCACTTGAAGTTAAAGGCATGGTTTGGGAATTTCCCCTAACAGTTTGATATACATAATCCATTTCAAAGGATTTAAATTGAGGGCTATAAAAATTATAAACAAAACAATGGTAGTTTCACAATAAAAATTCCACTATAAATGAGTGAATGAATGACTTTCTTATATACACTCGTATTTGAAATAAAAGTAAGCAATGTAAAAACATAAAAAATAAAACGTGATACCTGTCTTGAAAAAAGAGATTTATTAGAACTTGGTTTTTTCTAAAGCCGTAAAATAAAGATTTATTTCGAAAGAATATTTTGTGATTGATAACCTTTGGCTTTTTTTTTTTTTTTGGTAACAGTATCAGAAAAACTTTTAACTTTAAAAATTCTGGCTCAAAAATATATGACATTTTATTTTGTGGTTCATAAAGCATCAAACACTCGTCATAATCATCAGATTACACTGTGCAACAAATTTGGGGTCACCTTAAGGGTGTTCTTTTTTTTCAAACCCAATAGAACTTGAAATTGCAAACAATAACACAAAAAACTTAAATTTGAATCAAAAGAAATGTTTTATTCGAAAGATCAATATATGGTGTTAACATTTGAAAATGGTTTCGGGCACATGGCCGCCGCGGCTGTTCTTGACGAAGCGCATTGTTGCTGGTTTATCAACATAAACCAGTGACTTAACGTAGCCCCACAGGTCCATTTATTGAAATCAACTTATCGCCAAATTTTGATTTCAATAAGTCGATTGTTGAGGCCGCCGTATGGCACGTAGCGCAATCCTGTTGAAACCACATCTCACCCGGATCAATATCATCAATATTTTCAAACAAAAAATCATTGATAATGATGCGGTAACGATTTCCGTTGACCGTAAATCGAGCTCTGGCTTAATTTTGGAAGAAATAAGGTAAGTTGAAGCGTATAAACCTCTTCAAACGGTGCATTTTTCTGGATGTAATGGAATCTGTAGGGCCTCTCACACACCATATTCGGCAATTTTGTTTATTAAAAAACCGGTTAAGATAAAAATGAGCAGAATCCGTTTTCAAATTGGAGTCACACGAAAATTTTATTAAAATAGGCTAAGACGCACTGTGCTGTATAGTTTTTGTTTAATTCTTGTACTACTCCAAGACGCTTAAATATTATGGACTTTTTCAAGGCATAATATTAATAAATAGGCTAAGAAAAAATACAAAATCTTAAACAAATAAATGCAGCGAATTAACAAAATAAAACGTGTCCTTTGATCTCCTCAACATTAGCTACAAAACATATAGGTGTTCCGAACAGAGTACGATATGTAACTATATACTACCTCTGTCAAATAATTATATGTGCAATGTAAAGGGTGTTTTTTATACAGGTATAAAACTTTAAGTTGGCAACACTTTTTTAACTCGCGGCCATATTGTCAGCTGGCAAGTGATTTATATTAAGTTTGGTTTAACATTTCAACATGAATAGACTGATGCCTGAACAACGCTTCCAAATTGTGCAAATTTATTTTGAAAATCACGGTCCTTCTCGAAATACGTATGGCGCACTACGTAAATTTTCATAAGCGAATTTTGTTTAGCGATGAAGCTCGCTTTTGGTTAAATGGATACGTCAATAAACAAAACTGCCGTATTTGGAGTGATGATAATCCTCAAGTGTGGAATCATTGGTCCTTATTTCTTTAAAAACGATGTTGGTCAGAACGTTACAGTCAATGTTGACCGCTATAGAGCCATGATTACTCACTTTTTCGTTCATCAATTAAACAACCATGATGTGCAGTAGCTGTGGTTTCAACCAGACGGCGCAACATGTCACACAGCTCGCGACACTATTGATTTATTGCAGGAAACGTTTGGTAACCGCATATTTTCACGTTTCGGACCCGTGAATTGGTCTCCAAGATCGTGCGATTAAACGCCGCTGGACTATTTTCTGTTGAGATATGTGAAGTCGCTAGTCTACGCCGATAAGACCGAAATGATTCACTACTTGGAGGACAACATTCGACGCGTTATTGCCAATATAAGGCCACAAATGTTTTAAAAAGTCAATGCAAATTGGACCTCCAGATTAGACTACGTCCGATCCAGTCATGGCGGTATGACCGCCATGCCAAAAGTCATATATAAATTATAATGCCAGAAGTTTATCTTTCAAATAAAGTAGATTCTATGTCAATTTAAAAAATTCATCTTTGTTTTATTCCATTTCAAAGTTCTATACCTCTATAAAAAACACAATTTATTATATTCAGTTATAGAAAGTAAAATTATGAAAAAAATACATTTTAATTTTTATTTTTTAATGTTAAGAAAAATAAAAAATAAAATATGCATCAAAGAAAATTCATATTTATTCGTTTTGATTAACAATATATTTAACTAATAAGCTATTTTATTGCCCTTGTGTATTAAAACGTAGCCTACGGGAAATATCGCACACCAATTTTTGCAAAGTGCCAATATCAATATTTTTCCATTCTATCAATATTGCTAGTTTAAATTATTTAAGCGTCGTATAAAGCTTTGACTTTGAAAAGACCTTGGCGGAAAGGATCCCCCAGAGGGCTTCAATGGGTCTTAGTTATGTTCTTATGTCTGGCCATTGGGCTCATTAAAAATGGTTTTTGTGGCGCGAGCTACATGGATGTTAGCGCTGCTTTGTTGGAACTTCTAATTATCTCCATATTGATCGGCAACAAAGTATTATTATATTGTTCTCCAACAAGTCAGAATATGTATTCGCATTCATTATAGTAAGGACGTAGCAAATTCGTGACTTTCCTTGTGATCCAAATGAAGACCATATCCGCCACTGTTGTTTGCTTGTAGCGCATTTTCCGAGGATGTCTTGGATCTCTCCAATATTTGTGGTGTTTTTCTCATCACCAAATACTAAATATGATGAGAAATAGTTTTATTTGGATGGCCCTGATAGCTACCGCAAAAATTTGTAAAAAGATATTTTTTTCTTATCTATAACTCAATATAATACATTTCCCATATAATTATTTGTCTCAGGTATAAATCACACTATATTATGTGAATTTCATTTAATCAAAATTATTGTACATATACGCTAAAAAGAATTTTTAAAGCGCTAACTACCAAAAATTAAAAAAATTCTAAATGATATGTTTAAAGACTAAATGCTCGACCAATTTTGACCATTTATATATAATTTTTTAATGCAAAAAATATAAAAAGTCATATGAGTCATTTTAATGGTTTCCAAAATCATTTGGGGGGTTTGGTCTGCTGATAGTCCAGTATCGTTTCCCGTTTCTTAAACGATACAATTTCTTGTTGCACAGTGTTATTAAAGTTTTTTGTATTGTTAAGTCATTGTCATTATCATAATCATCGACATCACTATTATGGTATGTTAACTATAGAGCATAAGAATGGTAATGTCATCATCAAGGCGGCTACTTTCATGCAATAAAACATCGATACGATGCGCTTAAAAATGCACTTACACCGAAATCAAAAAAATATGCACTTTAAATGAGTTGCTTTCTAAAAATCGATTTATTATTTGAGAGCGTTTATCTAAAAATGAATGCTAATGTTAGTATATAACAAATGACAACTAGATCATTTGATAAGGGTACCAAATACGTTTTTTTTTTTGTTTATTTTTAAATAAATCTTAATTTAAATTTCAGCAAAATATGCTAAAAATATGCAATTAAATTTAAAATATTGCAATAACATATTAATTTTCAGCAAAATATGCAAAAATATGCATTTACAACAAAATAGGGAAAAATAAATTAATGTCATTTTGTTACAAATTCTTTGATCCTTAAAAGCGTTTTGGTGAAAATTGGTTTTGGGCTACTAACTACAAACATGCATTTGCATGAAAGTCGCTGGCCTGGTCATCATCACCGCCGTCATCATAAACTCAAGTTATGTTATGGTTACTTATGATACCTGTTTAAATGTTAAAACATTAAGCTCGTGCCACTATGTGGCATATTCATATCGTACTTACTTGTTGCTGACATACGAAGCTTTTTTTTTATTATTATTTTGTTGCATTATGTTGTTGTTTTAGTTGGCAGTTAAGAAAATGTTGCAATAATCTTGGCCATGCTTTGACTTTCTGTACTAAAACAGCTAACATGGGTTCATGCATGAGTTTGAACTTTTTACTTTTATTATTCTTATACTTTTTTCTTCATTTCATACAAAATTGTTTAATATTTTAACATATAAAAACTCAATTTTTTTTATATTCAAATTTCTTGTTAAGATTTTTATTTTTTTGACAGTTTTCCTGTGTTATTTTTTTTTTCTTTATTACAAGTTGAAAAGGTGGTTTGTATTTCGAAGACAGCAATATCTTTAACCCTTCAACAAAAAAAAAAGAATTTGAGGAATAAAACTATTTCGATAAGTACTTCTTGAGCTTATTATTCAATATCCTCTATGAACCATAACACCTTATCAGGAGAGGCAGAAAACCAATATACTAATATATCTTCAATAATATTTGTTAAATATGGCTACTGAATTCTTTGTATAAAAATACACAGAGAGAATTCCTTGGACGAGTTAAATGAAAATTTTTCAAAAAATGTTCCCTAACTCAGTTGCGATTTTTTTATTGAGCATCCCGTAAAATTAACACTATTTTATGAAATAATGGGTGAATATGTTTTGATGTGGCTGTAGCTCTTCAATCTTCTATTCGACAATTGGACAAAAAACAATATATGTAAAAAGGACACTTCAGCACGGAAAAATTATAATTTTTTTTTTAAATTCTGAAAGGCTTAAAATTCGGAATAAAAACTTTTTCCATAACCCTTTCACAACAATAAACAAATATTTTGTTTGTATCATTATGTCTTAATTTTTTTTTTTTGTCAAATTTTGAAAATAGGCTGCCCTAACTGAATTTTTCACTTAAATATTACAAGCAAAAACAATTTCAGAGTATTAGAATGAAGCTTCTCGCTTAGGTCGAAAGTGCGCTGGTCCCCACAAGATTTTTTTCATCGTCTATTACATTTATTAAAAATTAGTGTTTTCCATTTGTTATAGTAACATTAAATTATGATCTCAAACCTCACCATTCTAAATGAAATTCAATTTCAAAGGAAATTTTAAAAATATTCAAAAATATTCAAAAATATTACAGACAGAAAACAGTTTTGTAGTTGCAACCGAATTATTTGCCTGCCGAATATGTGTAGTTCCAATACAATACAACTATACACTTAAAAAATTACGAAATTCTGTTTGTAATATTAAATATGCCTCATAGAGAATTTTTGTAAATACAAAAAAAATAAAAAATAAAATTTACACCAACAATGATGATTTGTAAATACAAACACACATTTGGTTGATTTTTTTTGTAATTTTGTTGTATTTTTGTTTTAAAAGAATTTTTATATGAAAAACTACAATTTACGACCATTTCAAACTAAAAATGTGTTGGAAATAAATTTGAAAAACAGTAGGCATTGTTGATGCCTATTATTTTTCTGTATAACAACCGACAGTTATTTACAAATTTAGAATTTTTATTGTAACAATTGAATATTTTATGTTTAATAAACATAAAATATTCCATAAACATTGTTTATATGGATTGTAATATTCTATAGACTCAAATGCGTTCCACAAAATTATTTTATTAATGAAAAATTCCAATGCTGCGAACTGGGCCATAACCGGTGACTTTGCCTTTGTTATCAATTACTTTACCTCTAACCTAAACATAATTTAAATATGTTTTTTTCAAAATTCAACCTTGAACATTTTAAAGTTTAAAATTTATACAGGGTGTCCGCCGGGAAGGTATACTACTTTGTTTGTCTATAATTTCTGATTAAATGAAAGAGAATGGATCTTATATTGATAAATGTTTTATTTAATGTCGGCAATTATGTACGAAATACAATATCAGATAAATGTCCGCCTCTGTTAGCCTCACAAAAGCGAGCCCTTTTGAGCACATTTTTCATTACATTCTCACACATTTCACGCGGTATTTCATCAATTTCATTACGAATATTTTGTTTGAGTTGCTCAAGCGTTTCCGGTTTGTTTGCATAAACCTTGGTTTTCAGATATCCCCACAAAAAGAAGTCCGGAGCAGTCAAATCAGGCGACCGAGGAGGCCAATCAACATCACCATTTCTTGAAATAACTTGTTGAGGAAAGAGGTCTTGCAGTAATTCCATTGTAATCCTGGCTATATGCGATGTGGCACCGTCTTGTTGATAACACATGTTAATCAAGCCCAAAGCATGCAGTTGTAGCGCTAAAAAGTTTTCAATCATATCACGATATCGCTCCCCATTCACAGTTACCGTTACGCCGATTTCATTTTCAAAGAAGTAAGGTCCAATGATTCCTCCTGACCAAATTACACACCAGACTGTCACTTTTAATGGATGCACAGGTGACTGATGAATAATTTGAGGGTTTTCCATTGCCCAGAACCAACTATTCTGTTTTTTCACATATCCATTCAAATGAAAATGTGCCTCGTCACTTATTATGAATTTTTCATGAAAATCGGGGCGAGCTGTAACATCCTATTGGCATATGTACGGCGGAGTAAATGGTCTTGTGGAAGATGCTTTTGTGTCAACTGAATCTGAAATGGAAACAAAGGCAAATCCTTGTGCAAAATTTTGGCCAAAGTTGTTCCTTGAAGAATAAGCTCCTGAGCACGGCGTCGAATTGAGGTTGATGGATTGTAATATTTAATTGTAACTGAAAATATTTTATTCAAGTGACAAAACATCCGATATGTTTTTATTATTAAAAGTAGTGTAGAAGATAATATTGATTGGAAATCCCAATATTTTGGATGATGTGTCAGTGTTTTTGTTAATATTATATATTCTCTGATTAAATTTTGTTGACTGCAGTGGAATTCCAACCAATTTATTTTCATTGTGTGAGTGTTTTTCCATAAATGCAGATTTTAGACTTAAATCGGCAAAGAACAATATTGTTTAGTCAAAGTAAATCGAAATTACAGTCAAATAAAAGAAACTAAAACTTTCTTTAATAAATATTCATTTTTAACCATAGTGTTTATCGCTGACCACTATTTTTTAAAATTTTCTTAAAATTACTGTATATTTACGCAACACCTGCCAATTATATAATTTACAAATTACAACAACTTTGATTGTAATATCAATCGAAATCTAAGATGAGTTAAGCTTCCGAAGACACCTCAGCGATCGGTTCAGGTGTTTAAGATGCGAAACACCCTGTGTAACAAAATTTTTTTGACTTTCCAGTTTTCGTGTGGTATTGCTTGTCTCTTGTTCTTATTTTTTCGGTTGGGAGTACCGAATTTACGAGTTTACAGCAACCAAATCAATTTGGTTGGATGAAAATCTGTTGACACAACCGATTTTCTTATATGAATGTATGACTAAAACTTTAATTAGACTTTTAAAATATTTTTAAATATTATTTTATATGATTAAAAGTATTGTTGGTCCAATTACATTTTTAAATGTAGAGCAATTCCATATGAAAACGATCAAAATTGGCAAATTTTTGGACGACCCCTCTCCGATTTTAAAATAAATAGTCTCAATCGATTGCCCAGCAAAAAATAATGTACCTACATATTTTTTTTTTTTTTTTAGTGACTGGTTTAGTGGTGGTGTGCACCACTGTCATGTGACAAAATTGAAGAATTCTTCATAAGGGACCTCATTGAAAGTTGTTTTACTACTAAAGCGATCGCAACGAGTGATAGCTAGTTGGAAAGGTATTGAATCAGGCTTTAATTGAAAAATAAAATTTTCCTAATTTTTCTCAGAAATTTACCTTTTTTCCCATGAAAATTAAATTTTCCCATGAAAATTAAATTTTCCGATTTTCCACAGAAGCTCCTAAATTTTCCGGCTAATTTTATTTTTTTTGGATTCCTCATAATTTTTGCTTTAAGAATCAGCAATAAAAAAATGGGCCCCGACTCCTTGTTTGGACAGGAGAAGAGCATTTAAGAGACCACCTTGTTCTCATTGTTTTTATATTTTTTATAATTGAATTATTTTTAATTATTTAACAAGAAAAATTAGGAAAACAGTTGTTACATATGGGAAGATGTATTGAATGCTCGTTATAAATCGGCTTGAAGCAATTTTTGCAAGCCTTTCGAGTTTTTCTCTGCTTCTTTGTAAGCTTAGAGCATACATAGGTAACAACTTCCCACAACCACAATACGGCCATTCTGATCTCGATGTTCTACGTTAGCAACAGCTGTTGTTGAAATATCTCGACCCAAACAACCTTTAAAAATATTTAAAAATATATTTAAAGGGGAATCCCATATTGAAATGTTATCTATGTAGAACAAAAGAAAAAGGGAAACCCCCAATACATATATTTATTGTGTGCTCATACATTTTATGGGGAATCACAGAATAAGGCATTTATCATACACTCAAAATAAGCATAAAACTTGTTGACTTTAGCAACATTTTTGCTAATGTTAACAACTTTTTCTGCAAGGACCCTCAGAACAAACAAGTTGATGAATTAAAAACTTTTTTTTTTTTTGAGTAGGATTTTAAAAAATATATGAATCTTATTCATTAACCGTCGACACTTTGTACAATACAAGACAAAAAATTACATTAATCATACAATTTATATGTAGGTATCCAGGTAACTATTCACGCTATAGAAGGTGTTAATTTTTCCACACACGTAAGGGTTAGTTAAACATGGTATTATGACAGGGCATCTGATTAAATTTATATTCTTAGATATGGTATTTTATATATTAAAAAAAAGTGGTGGGCTTGCCCTTCAACATATCCCGATTAAAGTTCTCAAAGTCGAGTTCTATTTAAAATAATTTCCAAGGAGATCTATCAAGTAAAGGTCTTCTTTTTAAAATCAATTCTTTGTTGAAGGGTTAATCATTCCTCAAACTAATGTATCAACCAACCTGTTGCACGCTCTTATTGTTATTTGCTGCTGCTGATTATCTGGAAATGTTAACTCAAGGTTCATTGTTTTTATGGCTTTTTTCTTCTTTTTAGTGGCTTTAGTGCTTTTTAAACCAAAATATTTTTGTGATTTTTCTTTAAAAACTTTATATAGTACATTTTGGCTTTTTTGAGGTTAAAGGTGAAGCAGTTAAGAACTTACTGTTGTTTTGAAAACTGTAACAACCATATCAACTTTATAAAAATTTTATTGCTTAATATGTTACAGTTACAGTAACGAACATTTTTTTTAAACTAAAAAAAAGAGTTAAAAATATATATAAAAAAAAATAATTGTTATAACAAAAACAATTGACATTAATACGATTGAAGACAAAAGGTGGGTCAAACATTTAAATGATACTAAATAACTGAAATTAAAAGCAAAGAAATGAAAATTTGAGAGAAATGCAATACTTCCTAGCAATAATTTTCATTGCCAAATAAGTGGTTATTGAAAATTCATGGATTTGCTCAACGCAGTGTAAAAACGGCAATGATGTGTCATTATTTTTCCTACTACCATTGATGACACCAATACTTTAACACAAATAATATGGATAATACTAATATTTATTTTTTCCATTATTATTTTTTTTTTTTTTTTATTAATTAATAGCACGGTGCTGCAGTGTAAAAAAAAACTTGGAAACCGACCTAGCGTGGGTTATAGCTCTTGTTGAGTACATTACAAATTGTGTCCAAAAATTTCAGAAACACCCTCAAATTCAGAAGTTATTGCAAAAAAAAAACGTTTTCAGTGATGTTCGACAACTTATCGACCTGTGACTGAGTTTTGTCCGATTTAAAATTTTTTAACGGGGTTGGAAAGAAAACTAATTACGCTTTAAAATAGCGTGCATTTTTTGATACATTTGTAAGATATAAGTATTGTTTTTGTTAAGAATATCTACAAAAAAAAACGACAATTATAAACTTTTTTGATTTTAGTAGCTTTTCATTGCTTATTTTAAAATGAAAGCTTATAAAAATGTATACCAACGTATAAAGAATATTTAGTTCTTAACAAAATATGGTTTTCATTTTTCAAATCGGATGAAAATTGTAAAAGCTATTCAACTTTTCATTAACACCTGTTTTTAGTATTTTCTCCCCCAGCGCATGTTAACTTAGGTTAAGCTATTTGTACAGTTTTTAATTTACGTTTGTAAGTCAAGTGGTTTACCAAAAGAAAAGTCTGCAATCCCAAAAATTTTACTTTAGAAAAAGTTTAGTAACTTTTACAAATATAAACCGATTTTAACAAATAACATCTCGTTTTCTTCTATATAAAATTGTCTTCGAAATACAGTGCAAAAAAGATACGTTTTTAGAGAATAAAATTAAAATAACTCTTGTTGAATTTTAAAAATTAGGAAAAAAAAATAAAAAAACATGAGAAACTTTTGATAAACACTTACCTAATTTATTGGAATAAATATTATATGAATACATTTCATGAAACTTTAATTCTTTGCCTTTCCAAAACTTTTTAAAATTTTGAAATCGGTCAAAAAATGTTTAAGTTAGAGATACTAAAGTGCTACGACCTACCTTAAAACAGTTTTTTGAAAATAACTCAAAATTTTGAGAAATTTCAAAATTTTTGAAAACGGTTTTTGTGTGTCCTTGCCTACTCCTACAACCCCCACTAGGTCGGTTTACAAGTTCTGACGAAAAGTGTTTTTTTGTAGCAGTGTGTAATCATATAATTACAAATTATATACTATTACCCTAACCGAGCACTAGCTACAATGGCCTTCGGCGCGTTGTAGCGAAAACAGACCACTGCCTCTGGTGGGAATCGCACCCACGACCACCGCACTGATAAACGATCACGCTACCAACTAGCCTACCGGGGCGCACAGCCATTATTTTAAAACAAAAAATAAGTACTTATTTTTATCAATATATACAATATAAAGTAAAAATTTAAAAATTTTTTGAAAATCTATTTTTTAGACTCATTATTTTTTTCAACTGTAGTAAGTACATACATAACTACTTATTTCTTAGTTTGTGTAAGCTGAAAAATAATGACATTTTGTGCAAGCTAATCATTTCTGTTTTTATACCCAACCAAAACATGGTAATGACTGGTCATTACCATATAGATTACAAAGTTATAATAGGTCAGTACATATTACATTATTTTAAAATACAAAATAATAACTTACTGATAATGTGTTACAGAATTACTTTAATTTAATTGCAATATAATTAGTTACTGGTAATTGGTTACATAAATAGGTATCGATTTGACTTTTTTATATTTTAGTAGATACAGTGTTTATTAATTTGTTTTAACATTTTTTACAATCCAGCCAGCAAACGGGCTCAAAAATCAGTCAAAAATGGGCTCAAAAAATATTAGTAAAAATTTAACACAATCTAATAGTTTTGCTATTGATGCGATTTTTTATTTTTTTGTTGAAAATTTAGATACTTAAAAGTTTATCGTTATTTGCGGAAATCGGACCTTTTGGTCTTAAATTTCCTTATAGTTCCGACATTTCATTTGGGTATGATGATTTACTTAATTGTTCAATGATATTTAAAAAAAAAAACTTTGGAAATTGCTATAAATGTGATATTTTAGACATTGGTCTTGGTACCGACTTTGGATGACTGAACACTTTGCAACACCAAACAGAGTACAACAATAAACTATTACATTAAAAAATGGACTCAAAATTAGCAGATAATACTCACACTATGATGAAGAAATATTTGCGCTAAGATGGTCATACTCCCAGTCTTTAACCTACCAACCTGTTCTCTTAGAACACCATATTTAAAATGAATCCTAAATCAAAGACACCAACCTACCTATAACAATTAACTGTGACAACTACCAATTGATCCTCCTTCTCCATCCTTTAAAAAAAAAACTAAAAAGACAATTTTATCAAACAATTTCACCATATAGTGGTGCCACCTAAAGCAGTTATATACCTATTACACAAATATAATTTGTAAATTAATTTGTAAATTTTTTCAAGTTTTTGGTTTAAGACTTTTTGGAATTTGAAAGTCGAAAACTTAAAAAAAAAATACGTATTTGAGGTTTCAGTGTGATTGTAGTTTTATAAATATATATTTTTTTCAAAACATACGAAATAATTTAAGTATTTTTTTTTTATAAAAATAGAACATATTTTGATTTACTTGATTAAATTGATTAATCGATCAAAGTTTTTCGAGTTATTCTTTACTCGAAGTAGGAAATTTCAATTTACTCGAACAAGTGATTGATTGAAATTCATCGATTAATCGAGTAACGTTTAACCGATTGAACACCCTTATCCACAAGTAAATCGTTTTAACTCAACATGCCAGGTGACGATTAAAAAAAAATTGTTAAATTAAAAACATTAAATTTTAAATAAAAATAATCGTACACTCAGAATATTATGTAGCTTACTGTTTCTAGTTTAATAAAAAAATAGTCAGGTGAGTTAAAATTAAAGAACACACATTTATTTTTCAAATAAATACTTTTATCAAATTTTTGATTCATTTGTTCGAAATAATTTGCTACCATTTACCAATTTTTTTAGTTTCATTTACTATTTTTAATTTATAATGAGCTTCCAAACTCCGTACATTTACCAAAATAAAGCAAATCAAACATATTAGCTAGGTTGATACTAGTACCCAGCAAAACCACACATTACCAAATCATGGGTAAAGTAATGTATCGCCATAGGGCTTCATGCATTACTTTACACGTTACTTCACTGATGAATTTTACAGGCGATGAGCCTCAAAGTAACTCATTACCTTGTAGTGGGTAAAGTAACTGGTTACTTATATGGTTACATGGTGGGAAAAAGTAATGTGTCTATAAATAGATTTTCATAAAAAAAAAGCATAAAAATTTTTTTTACAGATATTTTTTTTTAATTAAATAAATAACTTTTTTTTTTTTATTAAATGAATAACTTGGTCATGCTGGGATTCGAACCCTGGGTCTTTGGTATTTAACACTTAGTTAGGCGAGAACTCTACCAACTGAGCTATCGATACATACAATATTTTATTGCTTAACATGCACAGAAAAAAAAAATCATTCAGAGAAAGAATTTTTTCATAAACTGTATCAATCGAACATGATTTTTTTTTCCCAAAACTTTTTCATTTATAGTATGAACTTGTTCATACATAATATGAAACCAAACCTGAATAAGTTTCCAAAAAACTATTCATTCGAGTTATGAATGTGTTCATACATTAGATTAGATTAGATTATATGGCACTATGCACCGCGACCAACTTAGGTCTTTTGTGCTGCCTAAAGTTACCCTAAAGATTCAAGCTACCTATAAAGCCAATGATCCTATTAGGCAAAATCTTCATAATGTCCGAAGGGGAGACAAAGCGATTGCCAAGAAACTTGGCACGCCTTTCACATAGCCTCGGACATTCGCAAAGAACATGCTCTGATGTCTCAGCTACCAGTTCGCAAAACCTACACTCAACCGTGTCCGAAAGACCCCTTTGGCGCAGGTGGTATCTGAGATTGCAGTGTTCAGTCAGGTAAGACACCAGGGTTCTCAAGTCACCCCTCCCGAGGGACAAGAGTCTCCTCGATCCTGCACTGGAAAAAGAAATTAATCTCTTAGCCTGTCGTTGGTCAAGAGAGTTTTCCCAATAGAGAGAGAATTCTGACTCCCTCCACGACCCGAGCTTCTCCCTAACATACCCCAAAGGTATACCACAGAATGGTTCAGGGCCAATAAAGGGCCTTCGGGCCCCGCAATTAGCAAGACAATCTGCCCTCTCGTTGCCCTCATGCCCCTCGTGACCAGGAACCCACCCTAAGGTAAGCGAGTTGCGCCTGCCAAGTCGGTTAAGAGCCAGAATGCATTCCATGACCAGACCAGATGACACCTCATAGGACATTAAAGCCCTTAATGCCGCCTGACTGTCGGAAAGAATGTAGATGCGAGATCTAATAGTGCCCCTTCGTAGACACTCCTCCGCGCAGACACAGATAGCGAAACATATTTATAATATGTATGTACCAAATTTATCTATATTATGTAATTTTCATAATAAAAAATATTTTTTAGTCTATTTTCCCATTATAAGGTATAAGTATAAGGTTTTTTTTAGATTTTATATGCATAATAACTGCATTTTTATTATTATTGTTTTTAAATACAAAAAATTGAAAATAAATAAATTAAATAATGTACATAAATTACAAACTTGTTAAATAGAACAATACCACTATATCCCAGGAGAAAATACTCATGATTTCGGATCATAATTAGATGAGTTTTTTTAAACGCTTTACTGAAATGCTGCCTCGAGGATGAGATATCGTAATGACGAATTAATATATTTTTTTTTGATTTAGAAGCACTAAAGAGAGGTTCTAAGTAGGACATCGTGAACAAAAATCATGGATTTTATCAGCAATAAAGCTAGCGCTTCCACAAAATTTCCATTTTCCATGAGTACAATAAAATTCACCATTGGTTTTCGACTTATGCACACTTTTTATTCGCTGTTGTGCAAATTTCTTTGCACATAAATTTCTTTGCACAAATATCCACAAACATTAAATCAAATATCCACAAACAATACTCCCTCTTTCCTCCTTCCCATACCCTATTTTCCTGATCAATACAATGCACTGCATGCGTAGGGGCATCCCCTGAGTATTGGTAAAATTAAAAAAAAAAAACAAAAAAGTAATATTGTCATTTATTTGTTTCCATTACAGTTATTATAAATTATTTTTTTTTTGTCAAAAAAAAATTTTTAATAAATATGTGTCTGTTTTTATAAAAATGGTTTGATTATATACAAAATTATTTCAATTCAAATTAGAATTAGTAGAATTTGAAAAATTTTATATATGTAGTGTATGTGTACATTTTGTAAAAAAAAAACAAACCAAAACTGAAATAATTTGAACTAACTGAACATAACTTTTATTTTTACTGATCTGCTAGTTAAAGTTTGAATATTTATTTTAAACTTACTATTCATTTGTTCTTATGGATTTGATTTTAATGATTGATTTAAGTGATTTATCATTTATGTTTTAAATTACATTTTCAGTTAATTTAAACTACAAACTATTTTGAGTGTACACAAAATCCCTACAAATTAAAATACGCTTGTTAAGTCCTGACAAGGCGTTTCAAATTTCAGTAAGTGTGCTTAGCCAGTTGCTACTACGTATATCCAAAAACTACCAGATACACACACCATCAGCTAGCTACTTTTGAACTGATTTATTACAACATCTGAATGCTACATACATTCATAATTCTCAATTCTTTTCACTAAAAAGTATCTGATTGCATTCAAGCGAAAACTAATTTTTCAGCTCAACAATAGTTTATATGTATGTTGAGCTATTGAGAACGATAGTGGTGGTAGTTGGCTCAACAAGGGCGCAAGATATTTTCTTAATAACAACACAAAAATTCAAATTAGTTTTAAGAATTTTTCAACAGACATTCCATAAGGGTATATTTTTGATTTGATAATAAAGGACATGTGCTAGTGTTTTATTTAAAAAAAAAAAATATGTTTTTGTTTATATTTTAATGTTAAAATTTTAAATCTTTTCTGTAGAATACATCTGCCTTTTTGTATGATAAACAAATGTACTTGTTCTACAGCGGTTTTTTGTTTAAAGTTGTTATAGGGAATTTTAAAGTTTTTCAGAAAGCTCCGTTTACTAAAAGAATGAGAGATATTGTAATTAAACCAACAAACATTTTGACTCTAGAAAAATTTCTGAAAAAATTAGCTGAACGCCGATATCGAATAACAAAGAATGTCTCCTTCCATAGACTCTCAAATCATGAATGGATGGTATTCCTGTATTTACAAACCGATTTTGCTAAAATTTGGATAAGTAATAGAGGAGAACAAATTAATGAACTACATGTATAAAACGGCGAAATAACCCCAAAACCATCAAACAGAAAAGCCCCAAAAAAAATAAAAACGCTGAACGAATATGGTTGTGTATACGCTTGAACAACGCTGGGACATATTGCGACATTACTTTGAAAATCATGGTAATGAGCAAGGAGTGGCCGTTACAGTCAATGGCGATCGTTATCGGCCATGTTGAACGAATTTTTGTTCACAAAATTGAAGAGGAGGATATTGGCAACATTTGGTTTCAACAGGACGGCGCTACGTGCCACACAGCCGAAGCTACACTCGATATTTTACGCCCTGTTTTTGAAGATCGCATTATCAGCCGCAGAGCTGATGTCGTTTGGCCACCTCGGAGCTGCGATTTGATACCGTTGGACTATTATTTGTGGGGTGCCGTCAAAGATAACTGTTACGCCAACAAGCCAGAGACAATTGACGCTTTAAAGGACAATATTCGTGAAGCCATTGGTGAAATACAGCTGCACACAATCGATAATATGCTTAAAAATTGGACCGATCGTGTAGGCTACTGCATGGCCAGCCGAGGCAGCCATTTGAATGAAATTATTTTCCATTATTAACCGGAACGATTGTACTTTCAAATAAAAAAAAGAAATTTGAGAAAATATTCAGTAGTTTTTTTTATATGTTAGGGTATCTAAAATTGCTACTAATCCCCTACAAAATCCAATTTGAATTTTGAAAAAATCTTCATTTGTCACAAACATATATTTAGCAACATTAACACATAGCATGTGCAAGACGTGAACAGACGCAAATCATGAGGTGTTAAGAAGTGTCTATCACTGCTTCTCAGTGACAAATAAAGATTTTTTAAAAACATCGAAAACCTATCGTCATAGAGCTGTTCTGAGTTCAGATTAGGAGTCAGCACATCAAAACCCTTTGGGAAAGTATAGATATGGTCAGACACTTTCATTAAATTTTGACCGCATGTGTAATTTGAGAAAAGGATTTGAAAATTTTGTTTGGTGAAAAAAATTAGTATTTGCTTTGTTTTCTTAAGTGCATAAGCATTATGTATAGTTTATAAAAAGCTTATCAAATGATTTTTGTACGAAAATAAGTTTAATAAACAGTTTATAAATTTCCAAAAACGATTATGCATATGGTCATAGTAAATTAAAAGAAAAATTAAGGAATGAACAGCTGGCGAAAACAATTTGGCACTTGCAGCGCTTTCTCGTAGTATGTTTTTTTTTTTTTCATTAAAAATATAACAAAAAAAATTTGCTCACAAGGACACAATATAGTAGTGAATTCGCAAATTTGAATGAAACCTGCAATGAGAGAATTATCTTATGATATCAATGAATTTCTGCATTAAAATGTACACCCAAATAACATAAACAACACACATTTATCCTTATAACTTTTTTTTTGGGATTAATTTATACATTTCTTTATTCAGTAGACTATGTATCAGATAATAACATTTTTTGATTTGTCAAAATTAATTATATAGTTAGTTCACAATAAATAATCAAAAGCAAGTGCGTAAAAAAGTTTTTTAAATTTTTCCAATTATCCAATTTAGACTTAAAAAAAAACACGAAAAAGTTACACGTATCCAGTCAGCATGTTTTAAATGTGGCAGTACAGTTTAACTAGGACCTAACAATTGGCTGAAAATCTGAAACTGGTAAAACAAAGAAACCCAGGAACTCTTCTAAGACCAAAAAGGTGGAGAAGATTTTGAGAGCTGATCCAAAGGTTTGTGGCTGCGAAGTAGCACTACGCCGCCGTGTTCGAAACATTTTGTGCACCAAGTTAAAAAAGTTTGTTGGGCTTAGTACATTTAAGAAAAGAAAAATACTAAAGCCGAAAAACGAGCAAAACTGCTAACACAAATTTTTTCAAAAATTAAATTGTTGTATTATGGACAACAAAAGTTATATATTTACGGATTTTTCACAGCTTCCCAGACGAAAGTTTTATGTAGCGTCCAGACGTCCCAAAATAGTACCAATTAAAAAAACTACCGGAATTTCCAAAAAACAATTCTCAAATCTATTTCCAACTTTCGGTATAAGTGGACAACAAAATCACAACAGAAATTGCTTATGGGAGGCATAACAGAAAAATTAATCAAACGCTTACTTTTATATAATATGGTATAGATTATAAATCTGTACAAAGTTTGAATTAATAAAATGTTTTATTTTAAACTATCACTTAACTTAGTCACTATTAATGTATCATTTTGTGTGCTAGCTCCAAAAATTACTCAATTTGACGTTTTTTAGTATATTAATGTTAATATATTAGAGTTTCTTTGGAACAAACGTGCAAAAACTGACTAGCCCATTTTTGACCCCACCTTTTTACCCATAAAAGTAGGGTTCAATAAAAACTTGACAAATGTTATTCTGTAAATTTCCTAGTAATATGTCTTTTCTGGTCAAAAGTGAAAACATTGAGCCTATATGGATCAAAATGCAAAAAAAATATTTTCATCAAGTGAACATTGTTTTTTTTGATTCAAAAGTTTAACGATCTTGTAGTCATAATATAAATTAATTTTAATGGGCCTTTTTTGTTCCCAGGCCCCTATGGTTAATATATTTTTTAAATAAAACCAAAGATAATTACAATCTAATCAAACTTACGTAATAGTTTTCAGAAAATTATGGAAACTTTTTAAATTTTTGATAATATAATCAATATTTATAAAATGTCCTGGAAAGTAGTAGCTCCACACACAAATACAAATTCTAATATTTTCAATTTTCAATTTATTATTTTTTTTTTTAGATCCATTTTATTATTAAAATAGCAATAGACATCTCCAAATCATGGATTTTATGAAATCTATAAAATTAAATTAAAAAAATTTTTGCATTTGCGTCAAATTCGTAGGCCATTCATAATTCCAGGCTAAAGTGGGATAGCAAATATCCGATCAAGTCAGAGTTCCATATCTGAATAATTTTGAGAACATGGAGGTTTTAAACCTTATCGGTGCACCTTTTGAACAAGGGTTTTTCAAATTTCATTAAACTTGGTATTTATATTCTCCTTGTTAATACGGAGTTTTTATTTTTTAAAAATTCCCTGCTCAAAGTTGGGACTTTGAAGAAATGTGTAAGAAAGATAAAATGTTTGTATTAATAACAATGTTTGAACTCGTCAACAGAAAATTCAGAACTTGGTCTCATTTCAAAAATCAAATACTATTCCTTAAACAGTGTTGCACAAAATTTAATTTTTTACGCGAAACGGATAACGAAATTGTAAAAATTTCCTTAATTCGAAAATATCTCAAAAAACATATCATTAATTTTTCTGTAATTTATTTTGCAATTAACTCAAACTATCACTTACAATATATACAAATGGGAATCAGAATGGATCAAAAATAATAAAGTTTTTCTGAAGGTAAAATTGTATATATTCACCTAGTACATTACAAAAAGATGTGAATGTTAAACAGTAGACCACATATAGTTTAACTGTAAAATTTTGAAAATGTCCTGTAAAAAATTTGATACTTCAAGGATTGTTTTAAATAAGTTCGTCAGAAGAAAAAAATTATGTTAAAGAGTTGGCCGTTCTGTAACACATACTCCAATATTCGACTTTTAACTTAATTAGTTTCGCAATAACAAGGGTTTTAATTTTCCATGTGCGAACAAAACTTTAATATATTCAAGTTGATTCGACAATACTCGATTCACTTTGTCAGTGTTGACTTCTCACTTTCACCACCCATGATTCGATACATACTTAAATACTAAATTATTTACCATCTCTAAACAAATACGCTAAAGCAGAGCAGAAAAAGTATAAAAATAATTAAAACATTTTAATATATTGATAATATTGCAATGTAATAAATCGAAAAATTGTTCAAAATTAAAAAATTCTTCATGTTAAATAAAAAATAATTTTCTCGTCAAACGCGCTAAAGTTGGCGATGTAATATAATTTATGAAAACGCGCATCAAAAGCGTATTATGGAATGTATCGTTGATCACCAAAAAACCTACGTTTTCTACACATCACTAGCGTATTATAGAATGGCTATGACAAGTATTTGAGATGAAAGTGAAAATAGGAATTTAAACGATTATATTAAATTTTTATGTTAGATTATTGCCTTTACAAAGCAAATTCAAATGTTTATCATTGCTAAACTACAAGCGCTCGAAAATGCAAAATTTAAAAAATTGTCAAATAGCCAAAAACGACAAATTATTTTCTCTGGTTTCAAAAGAAGAAATGTTCCGAATTTTATTTTTTTTTAATTTTATATAAGTGTTTAACAAATTTTTTTTCAGAATTTATTCGATATAAAAATTGTTTATTTAACGGTCACACTGATGACCTTAAAATGAAAAATTACAAATTTCACACCCATACTTTTACTGCAGTTAAAGAAGTTTTAATTTAAGGTCATCGAAAGTAAATAATTGGATCCACAAATAATTCTTGAAAAAAAAAAAAAAATGTTGTATTTCATATCCTAGTTTTTTGGATAAAAATCCATCTCAGAGATCCCGTACCCCTTCAAAAAATCTAAAATATTTCGTCAATTGTCCTAAAATTACCAATCCTGTGACTGGTAAAGGGAGGACATACCACTTAACCAGAATGCTTATTAACAAGAAAAAGCCAGTTGGCCAGAAATTTACCCATTGGAAGCTGTTTAGTTTTCGTTTATTTTTTAAACTAAAAATTATTAATTTTGTTTTTTTCTTGTCGATATTTATGTTTTTTTTTTTGGATTTATTAAAAAATTATCGGCATGCTAAAATTGACCTAAAAGAACCTGGACTGCTGGAAAAGGACTTATCGCAGGACTAGTATTATTCACAATTGATGTGAGTTATGTAGTGTAAATTGATCTGAAAAGACCAGTTCCGTGACTGGTAGAAGTATTACATATCACATAACTGGTATACATATTGACTAGAAAAAGCCAATGAGTTAGAAATTTATTGTTTAATTTTATACCATTTTTTACATTAAAAATTATCAAATTCTTTTCTTTTGCAATTCATGTTGGGAGTTTTTAATAAATATTTCTGTGTATACTCAAATATACGCCTTAACTACCGAAGATTTTGAAATAGTTAAAAGTTTTTAACTCCAAAGTATTAAGGCAAAAAAAGCATTAACGCAAAAAAAAAAACGAAAATTCAGTGGGTTCAATAGTAATCTTAAAGACCAAAAATATCTCATAAACTTGCCGTATGAAAAGTATTTATGAAGCATTTAATAAAAGGGAAATGGGGCGTGGTACCTCCCATACAACCCCAAATGTGTTTAATATGTTGGCTGGAAATTGCAAGGAAGAGTGCCATCTTCCGTACAATACCAAGGTTTGGATTGTATGAGAGTTACCACGCCCCCTTGCTCTATCCCGGTCACATTGGTATTAGATGTTTTTATATAACGTTTTGCAAAATTTTCCTCCGAAATGTCCCTTTTGCGACAGTCTTGTGGTATGTCCCATCTTTGGTTAGTCCTGTGGCATGCCACTATGTGGTTTAAAGCACGACAAATGACCCCCTCCTATGACAAGCCAATGTTAAAGTTGTCTTGTAGGGTTTAGCAGAGGACCGGTCTATGGCACGAAAGGAGCGATCCTGTGGCACATGCAGGACCGGTCCCATTCCCCATAGGGAGTCTTCATAGAACTACACGTATATAAAATATTGGCATCATGTCCGTCTATTGAAATCACACAAGGGACCGATCCTGTGGCACACGCAGGACCGGTCCCATTCCATATAGGGAGGCTTCATAGAACTACACGTATATAAAATATTGGCATCCGTCTATTGAAATCACACAAGTGTCCTTTTTTTCTCTCTGTTAAATATTTTCGTTGATAGACAGGTGATGCGTTTTTCAATTGATCGTTTTACCTATAATTCTTACAAATTAAAGAAAAAAATTTGATAACAAAAACTGAAAACAATTTTGCAAACAAATTTCACCAAAAAACCCAGATATAAAAAATCACAGTACACAATTGTATTAAAGAAATCCCAAATGAACCAAGTAAGGTGCATACAAAATCATAGGATAAGCAGATGTAATAGAAAAATACACAAATAAAATTAGAATTGAAAAGAATTTCAACTTTTTAGTAAACAAGATAAGACAAAAAAAAAAACAAAATGAGAAACATAAAATAATTTTTTTTTTTTTATATACGCTCAAACAAAAAAGTTAGTAAAAAAAATAGTAAAATATTGTATATCACAATTTATAATTTTTAAACTTATTTTTAGTACAAAATTATTTGTTAATAAGAATCATATTCTCAATACAAATTACTTTATTTTTTTACTAGTTTTGTTGCTGATTGCTATATTTATTTTATTTTAGTAGTTGCTTACAGGCTAACGCTTTTAGAAGTTAAATCAAAACAAACCACGAAAAGAGGTAGCGCTTACGTAAGTTTTTATTTTTTATGTTGCCACTACTTAGTTTTTTTTAAATGGATATATAATTTGATTTTTTTATAAAAAAAAATGTATAGCATAAAATTTAAAAATATTATTAGTAAATAAATACTAAATACTATAATAAAATATTTATATGGAGTAATGATTGGAGAAAATGAAGAGATTTCTGATGATTTTTTTTGGAACTGAGATGCACTGAGTGCAAACTATAAATAATATTTTATAATCTTATCAATAATATAGATCTAAAAACTATTTAATTTAATTTGTTATTAATTTTTTTTAAATTAATATATTGTGGGGTAGTAAACAACCCCACTGTAGCGTTTACGTTATTTTTTTTTTAATGATAACTTTTAAGTGATATATATAAGTTAGGATGTTCATTCAATTAACGATTTGTCCACTTTCGTTCATTACACCCCCAGTTTGCTTGCAAATGCTTCCAAATGAAAGAAACAGAATACTTTTTTTTGGGAAACGTTAAAGCGTGCCGCAAGACGGACGAAAATGGCGCATTTTGGAAAAAATGGGGATTGTTATAACAAATTTCCAAAATTCGAAATTTTGAAAAAAAAAAAATTTATTTCAAGTTATTCAGAGGTGGAATTCTGATTAAATCGGAAATAAATAACACACTTTAGCCAGGCCTCCAAAATGACCCACGAATTTGACAAAAATGCAGAAACGTCTTTTTTTTTTTATTAATTTTAAAGATTTTTAAAATGAATATTTTGCAGATGTCGATTGTTTTTTTTTTAGAATATAATAGTTATTATTAATTAACAAAAAATATTGAAAATTTGATAATTCGAATTTGTATATGGACCGACTCCTTTCCAAGACATTTGATGAAAATAACTTTTTTTTTTTGTCAAATATTGAACAAAATTTTAATGTCTTCATCAAAATTGGAAAAATTTTATGAAAAATGTCACTTAAATTTATTAAGACTATAATTATCTTTACACTTATTTGAAAATCTTTAACAGTTATTGGCCCGGGTGCAAAAAGGTGCAATCAAACTTAATTTTAATTATGACTACAACATTGTAAAGGTTTTAAATTGATAAAAAAAAATTTCAACTTGATAGAAATAAGTATGTTATGCTAATTTACAGGATAACATATTTCATAGTTTTTGTAAAAATATCACTTACATTTGATAAGACTATAATAATATTTACTTTTATTCAAAAAATATTTGACCCTTATTGGCCAGGGGACAAAAAAGGCCAATGCAACTTAATTTAAATTGTGATATCAAAATCATAAAGCCTTTTAATGGATAAAAAAAGAATGTTTTTCCACTTGATAAAAATAATTATTTTGTGTAACTTGATCCATATAGGGTTAGTTTTTCACTTTTCACCAAAAAGACCCACTAGAAAAATTGCAGAATAATATCTTTCAGAATTTTTAGTAAATTCGTATATGCGATAGAGGGCACACAAGTAATGAACAAGCGCAATTCATATACTCCCAATCTTATTTTTAAGGGTGACCAAATGTTAAAAATATTATTCTTTAAATTTCCTAGTGAAGATTTTTTGGTGAAAAGTGAGATCATTTACCATATGTATTTCAAACTACACAAAAGAATAATTTTTATCAAGTGGAATTTTTCTTTATCCATCTAAATATTGAAATCATAACACAGAAAAAAAGACGATTATGCATTTTTGTTGGGTCATTTTGGATTCCTGCATGAAGTGGGTTAATGATATCCGATGAAGTCAGAATTATTATATCTGATTAATTTTGATTTCATTAAATGAATAAATGAAATAAAAGTACATATTTTCGAAATTATTAATAGTAATACACTATTATTCCAAAGTGGGACATTTTCGGCAGTCTTGATTTCTTCCATTTGTAACCATTTGCAATAAAACTTGGGGCTCTAATGACAAATCAATTTTAAAAGATTTCAATGACGTATAATTCCAAATTTTCAACTACAAATATATGTATTTGCAAAAAGTTTTCCTATCAAAAACTTCCGTCGTGGTACATATATATAAAAAAAAGCGTTTTTTTTTTTTTGTTAGAAAAACTTCTTCAAATATAACCTTTTTGACTGATTTTTTGTACATATGCTTTTCAAATGTTTTCACATATAACATATTAAACTCTGCGTTCATGTCGAAAAGCTATAACTTTTTTGACAAATCGCGAGTTTTGCATATGAGGGACCGCATTGAAATAATTGTTTTCTTCCTGAAAACCCTCTTCCTAATAGGATCTTCCTACTGCTTGACCAAATCTTATAGTCAATTGCTAATTTAGCGATATAATTCGCTTATATCGCAAAAATTATGAAAAAATTAACCTGCAGCTCTGTGAATCAAATAAAGGGTCCGCCAAATAACTTTTTTTTTTTTGAAAATGCTATAAAAAAAAAACTACTGAATATTTTCTCAAATTTCTTTTTTTATTTGAAAGTACAATCCTTCCGGTTAATAATGGAAAATAATTTCATTCAAATGGCTGCCTCGGCTGGCCAAGCAGTAGCTAATACGATCGGTCCAATTTTTAAGCACATTATCGATTGTGTGCAGATGTATTTCACCAATGGCTTCCTGTTCCGTCCTGTTGAAACCAAATGTTGCCAATATCCTCCTCTTCAATTTTTGTGAACAAACATTCGTTCAACATGGCCCGATAACGATCGCCATTGACTGTAACGGCCACTCCTTGCTCATTTTCGAAGCAAAATGGCAATTTTCGCACACATTCTGCAACATTACCATGATTTTCAAAGTAATGTCGCAATATTTCCCAGCGTTGTTCAAGCGTATACACAACCATATTCGTTTAGCGGAAGGATAAAACTAATTATCTGTCAAATCAGACATGAGCTAAGTGTACCATTCACGAAATAAGCACTAGTTGAAAAAAAAAACGTTAGATGGCGGACCCTTTATGTACCTCAAATGAGATTACAAGGGTTGTTTACAAAAGAATTGAATCAGATTGACTACACTTAGAATACTATGTAGTCAAACACCACTGCAAATGTAGTTAAAAACAAATTAAATTTCACTTAAAGAAAGGACGACAAACATTTCAGTAAATTCAACTAACATTGTCAAATTTTTTTATTTTATTTTTTAAATATCAAAAAACAACTGTAAAAACGGAATGTAAAATCATAAAACAGTCATTTGATGTGGTTTGTTTTTTTTAAATGAGCTACATGGTTAGTAAAAAATTAAATTTGTTCTACAAATGACTGACATTTAAATTAAAAATAAAGAAACTATATTACAATCCAAACAACTACATATTTTTATAGCAGAAGTTCCCTGAGTGTACATTTGAAAACGTTATAGGTAAAAATATACATTTACATGCGCCAACTTTTGAAGTAATTTTGTGGAAAAACTGTACCATAGATCGAGAAATAAAGTATATAGGTTTGACGGTCATAACCATATTATTTTTTTTAACGTTCTAATTTTGTCCTCCTGTGTAATCTTTTAACTTTTTAATTTTCTCCCATAATGTTAAAAACGATCAAAAATAGACAAACTTCAAAGACTATAAAAATTTAATTCGTGCTAATCTTACAAAAACCTTTGGCGGTTGTTCTCTACTAATAGTCTACTTTTATTTGCCGCTGCCATCGTAAAGGATACAATTCCTTGTTGCACAACTTTTACAGTTTTTTTTTATGTGAGTGTAGTTTTTGGTTTTTTGCATGGTGTTTTTGAGAAATTTATTGCATCATAGACAACAAACTGGAAATGGATAATCAAGTTAGGAATCTTTGCACATGAATGTGGCTGGTGGTGGACAGTCTGTAACATACTCGTAAATTAGAAAAACAAGGTGCGGGTGTTTAAAAAAAAGATGTAAGATTTGTAAAGGAAGAAACAAGGTGCTAAAGATATGATCTAAGATGTTATGCCTTGTTTCAGTTTAAAAGGCGTGTGTCGATATAAACGTTAAGGATAAATATCAAGGTGGTATTCAAAGAATTATGGTTCAATAATAAAATGAGTAAATAAAAAATATCATACGATACTTAACATGTGAGGTCTTATCTTTTGTGAAATAAACATATTTTATTCAATATTATTACAAAATATTAATAAATTTTATTTAGGTCGTCATAACTCTTCTTAACAAAAGATTTTTCGTTTTTTTTTTAATCTTCTTTTTAACCAAAATATACTAATACTTAAGTCATAATTTTGTCTATATAAATTTAATAATTTTAATTGATTTTTATTTTCAGTTTTTTTTATTCTGCTTTTTAATCCGTTTTCATTTATATATTTAAGATTTCATAACCTCCTCTAAATACATATAAAACATCTTTTTTTTGGCTTTGTCTGCTTTAATTTCAACGGAAGTTTCTTGTTTATGGCACTAGATGGGATTTTATAGTTTTAGCCGGTGTATCCCTGTTATTAATTGTCATAAATCTTGATAAAGTAATAAGCTGTCAGTTTTTGTATGATACCTTTTTCATTTTGAATCATCATATTTAAGTGCCAAACATATGAGAACGATTTCGTTTAACAAGAGCAGAGTATTTATCTAAAACTTTGTATTTGAAGGTTAGTTTTATGAAAGATGAAAGGGTTAAGGAGTTAACCTGCTATTAAAATAATCAGCTTTAATATAATTTAGTTTATAATACAGAAGAAATTTAGAAAGTTGGTATTTCTTTAGCAACACTTTATGGAAAAAATAAAAAACAATTGTCTAGTCAGAGGGAGAATTTAGTAAAGCTGGAGTTTTTCGAAATAAAACTAAACAAACCCTAAACATTACGTCTGATTTGAAAATGATTAAAATATTAATTTTCGGCATATTTTTCTCTCAACTCTGCTGTGAGATTGTTTAAAGATTAGGAGTAACATACAGTTCAATAGAGAATGTATGAAACCCTGGTCCGTTATAGGAAAGTTTTCTATTTCACATAATTTTCGTGGATAAATTCTATTACCAGATGAAAGTAACGATGCATGATTTACCTCCAGTAATATTGGATGAATACAGTAATTAAGATGAAACGTCTTAATAATTCGATAATGATTAGGAGATAAGGGAGGGAAAAGTAGAGATAAGTTCGCAGCTGCAATGACTATTGGAAATCAAAAGGATATAGTTGATCTATATGTTGAAGTTTCTTCATCAACTTTTACTGACAACGCTGGACTCCCGGAGATGACAAAGAGTGTAGGTGATCTCTCCACTGTAATGACTTCTGGTTATCAACCCGGTCCTCACTAAAGCCGACAACAGTGAGTAAAAGTTGATGGCGTTTAAAATATTGGCATCAGGTTTGTTTATAGATGGAATTACTGCGCTTTGTATTTACTAAGGATCAAGATGCCGGAATGCCGAGAATTCCGCTTAACAGGGCTCTGATCTCAATTTATACGACGAATCTGAGCATTATCCTTGATGCTAACTATTATGACAACTATTGAACTACAGGTTCTTGGAGCCAAGACCCTACATCTGAAGGGGACTCACATCTGAAGGGACAACCTGACTATTTCACTCTGAGAATCGATCCTGACAGGTCATTTAACCCCAGAACACTAAAGTTATTTTTTAAACAATAATAATTAAGACAATATCTTAATGAAGAAATATAGAGTATGGCCTCGAACTTGAATAATTTTCATTTTCAAGTTTTGAAGTTTTCAATATCTATATATGGAACATTAACACATCTAATAAAGGTTGATATTTGGTTCTGCTCACAACAAAAAAACAGCTACAAGAGACTTGGGAGTGATCGAGCAAAAGAAAGAAAAACTGTGTGTAAAAATGTAAGTATTGTTAGTCAAACTGACCAACGTTAGTGTTCTAGGCTTAATGTTAAATACCTTTCCAGAGGGGATAGTGGTAATACTTATTACAGGCTACTTCGATATTTATGTTTACAGTGACGGCATTAAGATTAGTTGCGATGTTGGATGCGATATCTACTCTAATAGGTTTGATATTGCAGATATACTGCCCGACGATTCCAGTTATTTTTAGAAAGTACAATTAGGGAGGCATGTAGGCCACTTCTTCAAAAAGAAGTATTGGCAGTGTTATCGACAGCCAGAAGGCTCTCATATATTTATATTCTTACTTAAAAACCTACATCTTTGTTATGCAGTGCAACGAGGAACTATACAAATTTTCCACCACCACTCGTATATGGGTCCCTCGATATAGGGACTCAATCCTCTTTGAGCAATTCATGTTCTGCGTTGGATGTGTACCTATTAGTGTCAGCTAAAGCGGCGATACAAAGCAACTCCTATATGAAATGACACCCAATATATATTCCCAATGAAGTAAGTTCCACCAAAAATTAAATAAGTAAGATTGGAAAAAATTACCTAAATCCCAACAAAAATGAAAAAACTTAAACCGGCGAAATGAATGAATGAAAGTCCTAATGAACTTTGTTGTCAAAACTGGTGTTCAGTTTTCAGAGGAAAAGAGAATGGAAAGGGGTACAGAATTGTCCGTACTCCAATTCCATTTTTTTTTGTCATCCGCCTGGGAAAAGAGGCGGCATACCAGTACACAGCGCAATTCGTCTCTTTACTGAGATAATTATCTACATGATATCAATGAATTTTTACATTAGATCTATGGGTTGTTAGTGGAACTCATACATTGAAACTTTTGATTAAATTAGTGTAGATTTTCATAAATTTGATGCAAAATTTCATATTATTTATTAAAAATTTCATACAGCTAATGATGAAGTTTCATTAAAAATAGTTTTTTCTAAAACTATCAAGCTATTTCATGAAGTTTAAGAAGTTTTTCATTCACATTGTGAAGAAAACTTCATTGGATTAGTAAAAAACTTGCATTAAAACTCGTCCAAGGAATTCTCTCTGTCTATACATAGTAACGAATGAATTATGGGATGCATGAAATATTTAAGAAAGCAGGTATTGGGTTGGATGATCTGATTAGATATCTCGTTACTTCGGTTTGGTTCTCTTACTCTCGACATTAGCAACCTCAGTAAGGTGTGGTATTTCAAAACGAAGTAATAAGCAATCGTCTTATTTTAATTAACTTGAGACTTATCATCTTGCGCAATAACAGTGTTGCCGTTTTAAAAGCCTTTCATGCTTTGAAAGCCGTAAATTCGGTTGCGATGAAATCATAGCTTGAGATCGATTGTATCAATCTATAAGTCATCTTCAACGGCACTCGGTCATTCTGATATGGGTCTCATAACACAATAAGGGCACAAGCAAATGACTGCATTATAAATGTACAAGTAATATTTCTGAAGCGGCTAAGGAGAAAATACAAACGGACGTATATGTTGGTTAAACTATACGGTATCTGGTAATGTAACGTATCGATAGACAAGGATAATGTGGCCATATTTCACTACCTGTAAAGATTGATATTAGAATCCGGTACATAACAATTATTAACGTTTATTAAAGAAATTTTAAATTAAAAATAAAATTAAGCATTTATTTTCTTTTTTGCACCTTTCTTTTGTTTTTCTATAAATTAAAAAAAAAAGTATATAATTTATTTTGATTAAATTATACATAATAATAGAGTATTAATAAAATAAAATTTTCAGCACCTTTCAAATAATTAGCTGTATTAGAGAAACACTTTATTTTATTACGTTTAAATGGTTACGAACTCACAAACTCTATTTTCAATGTCTAACAGAAATCAAACTAGAAATAAAAAAAAGAAACATTAAATACTACCCTGGAGTATTTAACAATCAACGCGTGCATGATGGATGCATCATCATCATATGTCAGTTAAAGACTTTAAGGAGTACTAACTAAAACTAATAGTTAAAGTAAGCAAAACCGGCGATCAGTTGGACTTTAATCATCATCAATCTGAAAAAAACACACATCAAAGAGAAAGAGGTATTAACGATTCAAATATTAAAGTGGTGTTATAATGCCATTATTTAGACACACAGAGTAGAAAAAAATTTCAAAAACATTTTCGAAAAAAACTAAACATTATTATATACTAAACACATACTTATAGGCTTGTCAAATTTGATGGACATGATTAGAAAGAATTTAGAGAAGAAAAAGAAAGATATTTTACATCAAGCTAAATGTTAAAGCAATAAAAAACTTCAAAGTGAAGGCCACAGGCAAAGACGTTTTTTTATTTTTCAGTTAGTGAATGAGTGATATTTTCGATATTTCAAAGTGTTGTTGCATAAAGAACAGTGTAACACATTCGACTGACATATAAAAAATGCATTTTTTTTTGTAAATTTTATTAAGAAAAGGGGAAGGGATTCTTGTTTAAACATAAACGACAATAATTGATGAGCTTTTTTTTTTATGTAATTTTTGGTTGTTGTTCACAAAACAAAAGGGTTCTCTCCTCGTTTTTTTTTTTTGGGTTGTCGTGTGTGTGTTTTCTTTTTCAAACATGTTAAAACATGTTTTTAATGATGTTGATGATAGTGTATTTGTATTTTTCAACAACAAACAATAATCACAGTGCATGATTTTGGTAGGCGCATTATAATTGTTTGGGGAAAATATTAAGGGTATTCACTTAAGGGAAGTAAGAATGTTTTACTTTTAAATTTTAAGAAATTAAAATAAAAGCAAGATTATTCAAGTTCAAGATCATTTGTTTTTTGTTAAACAAAAACCCGTGCAATGTTTATTGGTAATTAAAAAATTTTCTTCATTCGCTAATTTAAAGCAGAATTATCAACTGACAGATAAAGTCTGCTTTAAATTAGACGCGAAATGAAACATGTAAGGACCTGTCAGTAGATATTATTTAATTAATAAATAAACATTGCACGGTTTTTTATTTAACAAAAGACAAATGATCTTGAACTTAAATAATTTGCTCACATCACAATTTATGATGAAAGATCGAAAACAAATTTTGGTTTTAATTTTTTTTAATTTTAAAATAAAACATTTGAAAATTGCAGAGTACGGCAAAACTGACCTATGGCCCTAATACTATAGTCAGAAAGTGTTGTTGTTTATTCAATATACAATAACAACACAGTCTAAATGCACAATTAGGTTCCGATAATACAGGTCGGGAGCATGTAATGAGCAAACACGCACTTGGAAGACTTACTGAAAACGGTAGCCTCTTCGCTGAAGCATGCAGCAACGCCAACCTTGTGATAGGGGCACCCTATTTCCTCACAGAAGGGCTCATAAAACCACTTGGGTTTCTCCAGACAGTGCAACGGAGAACCAAATCGACCACATAGCTATAAGCAGGACCTGGCGCAGAAGCCTTGTGGATGTGCGTTCGAAACGTGGTGCGGATGTCTGAGGCCACCTGGAACCTCATTCTCGAAAAGACTTAAAAGAAAAAATAAATGCAGCCAGAACACGCGGTGAGAAGTCCTCGCTTAGAGGGTCATATTCCCAACAAGACAAACTGGTCAAACGTAGCGCCATAAATGACAAAAGAAGGTGGTATAACCAACTCGCGTCTGATGCACAAAAAGCTTCAACAGAGCATATATCTAAGGATCTATATAGTATTACCAAGAGGCTTACCAGTAAAAAATTTTCAAATCAAAGACCTCTTAAGAACGCCGAAGGAGATCTAGCAACATCCACGAAAAATCAGTTGGAAATTTGGAAACAGCATTACTCCAATATGCTTTCAATGACAACCTCCAACTTCCCAAATATATGTACCTGTGATTCTCATGTAGTAAGGCAAGATATCTCCGTAGAATGCCCAGCCTTAGCAGAAGTTATCGCTGCAATAAATTCTTTGAAATCAAATAAGGCCCCTGGAACCGACAATATATCGCCTGAAATGCTTAAAGCCGACTACCATATCACAGCCAGCATATTGCTTCCCCTGATTCTGATTTCTGGCGCACACATGAACTTCACTCGAATTTAAAAGAAGGCCTTATAGTTAACATCCCAAAAAAAGGAAACCTGTCGGAATGTAGGAACTGGAGGGGCATCACCATCCTTAGTGCAGTTAATAAAGTAATAGCCCAGATAATAAACAAGAGAATATACGACACTGTACTTGGGGACCTTAGACCCGAACAAGCTGGCTTCCGGCCCCAAAAGTCTTGTGTAGACCACATCAATAGTCTACGTATAATTTTAGAACAATCCACAGAACTTCGCTCACCGCTTTACCTGGTATTTATCGACTTTGAAAAAGCTTTCGATACAATAGATCAAAACGCTATATGGGGCGCTCTTGCCTGCAAAGGGGTTCCTCCTAACATCATTAGCCTTAAACAGTCTTTATACCGTGATGTTAAATGCCGTATTGTCCGCAATAATGCTCTGAGTAGCAATTTTAATGTCATGGCTGGCGTCCGCCAGGGCTGTGTGTTATCACCCTTGCTTTTTAACATCGTTCTAGATGTTATAGTTCGCAATGCTACTAGAGTAAATAGAGGTATCAGCTGGGGTCTCAACCAACAACTCGAGAGCCTTGAGTACGCAGACGATATCTGCTTACTTTCCCACAGCTATGAAAATATGAAATCTAAGCTGAAGTGCCTCGAAACAGAGGCAGCAAAAGCTGGCCTGAAAATAAACATTGGAAAGAGTAAAGTAATGCGCTGCAATACCGTGAACAGTAACAAATTTCGCATAGGAAATATTGAATTGGAAGATGTAACGTCATTTTGCTACCTGTGTAGCATTTTAACAAATACAGGTGGTTCCAGTAAGGATGTTGCGTATCGAATATCTAATGCCAACCAAGCATTCGGTACCCTCCGGTCGATATGCAAATCTTCTGCATTATCCAGGTACACTAAGATAAGCATCTTTAACTCCTGTATCAAATCTGTTCTGCTTTATGCATGCGAGACATGGAACACAAAAGAACACGAGATAAACTCCCTACAAGTGTTTGTTAATCGATGTCTCCGCAGAATCCTAAAAGTTGTTTGGCCTAACACCATATTCCAATGGAGAACTTTGGAGACGAACAAACCAGCGGACAATCCATATAGAAATAATGAATCGCAAATGGCGTTGGATTGGTCACACGCTGCGCAGACCTCCAGGTGACGTTGCTAGAATCGCCATTGAGTGGAACCCACAGGGTAGGACGAGAAGAGTAGGCAGACCGTCTCACACATGGCGCCGGCAACTGAATACAGAAGTCATATCATTAAATCATGTTTTTATTTTACTTTCTTTCCATTTTAAAATAAAGACATATTTTAAGAAAAACTAAATAAATTAATAAAAATTTTGAGTTTTCCAAATTTTAAAAATTTTGAGAATAAATAAAATAACAAACACAAAAAAAATAAAAAAACAAAATGTTATGTTTATATGTCATATAAAAAATGTATGTATTTTCTGTTTTCGTGTCTTTGAAAGTGCTAAGATCTGGTACCAGATCTGGACAAAGGGATTTCGAAATCTTTTTAGATATGAATAGATCTGGCACCAGATATGTTTCATTATGACCAGATCTGTTCATATCCTGGCACCAGATCTGGTCAGAAAGGGTCACAAAGTGAAATAGATCTGGTCAGATAGGGACACATAGTGTAATGCAATATCATATCGTATATGATCAGATTTAGCACCAGATCTAATTATGTTCAATCAAATATAATCAGATTCAATCATATCTAGTAAGATCTGATTTGATCTAATCTTTTTTACACGGGGTGTTAAACATTTCCCAAGACCTGCTAACTTATTCTAAAATAACTAAAGGAAGTCCTAACAATAGCTATAAGTGTCAAATTTATATGAATCTCTCAAGAGGCCGAAGGGTTCAAGCACACAAGGCTGTGTAATCTTCGGCTGCGATTTAAAGAATCCATATCTTTATGTACATCCATCGTGTGTTATTTTTCAGGAGAACCGGCTGAAAACGTTACGTGAATTTTCGTTCTTTAAGTCTCCGGTTTTAGATGGAAACTATCTGTGTTTGGTATATATGGGGACCTGCTGAAATGGACAATAACAGGATTTTATTTGCTTAATTATCCGTTGTCATGATGTGGGATCTACCTGTGTATAATATAAAGGAGAAAGGATATAATTGTCTTACAATTTTTAAGAATATTTATATCTAGTCTTTTACTTGGTTGAAATCAGGATTAATAATTTATATATATATCTATTTTTGCTATATTTAATTTTTTTTTATTCTTTCCTTATGATCTCCATAATTTATTAAATTGTTTTTTAGTTGGACTAACCAGTTCTAAAAAGTTTCATTATAAAAGTTGTTTGTCCATATAATTTCATTTTTATTAGGGATGGTTAGCCAAACGTTTATATGTAATTACATATTACTTTTAATTTAGCTTTTTTGTGATTTTCTTTAAAAGAGTTGTATATTTAAAGTATTTCGGTTATATTTTTGCTTAACAAACTTCAATCTATGAACTCTAAAGTATTGAAACTGTTAGAAAAAAAAAGAAGAAAAAAGAATCTTTTTTTTTATCTTATTCTTTATAAATATCAATTTAAAATGAATATAAGTTATAATTTAGGCCCTATTTGTAGCGATAACAGTTATTTGAGTAGTTGTGTTGGAAATTTTTGTAATGACCTTAAGGTGGGTCATTTTAATTGTCAGAGCTTTAAAGTAAAACATTCTTCATCTAAATTGAGTGAAATAAAAAACATTTTAAATGAAAGTATTTTGAATGTTGTAGGGATAAGTGAAACTTGGCTTAAACGTAACATTCTTTCAAATATTGTCAATATACCGGGTTATAATTTGTTGAGAAATGATCGAAGATATAGACGTGGTGGTGGTGTAGCAGTTTTATTATCCAAGGGAATTAAATACAAAGTGGTGTCGACATCTGCTGAATCTAGGTTATGTGAATATATTTTTTTGGAGATCGAATTGGGTTCTTTTAAAATTTTGTTTGGTGAAGTTTACCTTCCCAGTGGAGACATTGTTGCTTTTGAGGAAGCTGTGGGGGATATAGTGGTGAAGTATAAAAATGTGATTATAACAGGGCACTTTAATCACAACTTGTTTTGTCCAACGAAGTCAGCAGTATTGCATGCCTTGTGTAACAGATTAAATCTTTCCTATGCTCACAACTCTTTACCGACACACTTTGATGTTAAAAGTAATTCTACATCTTTACTTGATTTTTATATTTTAAGTCCCAACTTAAAATTCCTTGTGTCTTCTCAAATGCAATGCCCTGGTATTTCGAGACATGCTTTCATTTTTTCCGTAATTAAATTGCCCTGTATAAGACAGGTGCAATATGTTAAATTTCGTAATTATGATGCCATTGATATGGATAGTCTGAATCGGGCTGCTTTGTCATGTTGCTTTGATCCGATATTCCGGACCAATGATGTTGATGTTCAATTTGCGAATCTCATGTCAAATGTAGATGCCTTGCATGATTTAGTACCAACGAAGAGACGTAAGATTTTGGATTTCGATGATAACAAGTGGTTTTCATCAAGGGATATAACTTTTAATATTTCTCTTCGTGATCTTGCATATAAGGCTTATATTGATGATCGTAGTACTGAGAACTGGAGGATATTTTGTCGAGTAAGAAATAGAACTAAAACTATAATTCGAAAAGCAAAAAGAAGACACCATGAACAAAGGTTTAAGGGGCTGGATAGTAAACATATGTGGAGAGTTTTAAAGTCGAATGGTTGTGTGGAATCACGAGATAATGTCAATGATGTTGACCGAAATGATATAAACGATTTTTTTATTACAAATCAGTCATATGAGTCAACAAGTGATTTTTTAGATGAATGTAACTTTGTTAATGAGGATTCTTTTTCTTTTCAAGGCATAATGAGAGCGAGGTGTATTCAGCACTTTGTAAAATTCGTTCGAATGCTGCTGGTCATGACAGTATACCGCTTAAATTTGTTAAAATAATCTTTCCTTACATCTGTATGCCACTCACTCACATGATTAATACAATTTTTTTGACTTCCAGATATCCCAGATCTTGGAAAATAGCACGTGTGGTCCCGATTAAGAAAGAGGGAAATTCAAACGCGTTGGATAATTAACGTCCGATTTCTATGATACCTATACTTTCGAAAGTTGTAGAACACATTGTAAAGATCAGATGTTAGGCTTTATTAATAAAAATAATTTGATTCACTCACATCTGTCAGGCTTCAGGCAAAATTATAGTACAACCACCCTTTTGATTGGGCTAACTGATTCAATTAGACAAAAGCTGAATGACAAGAAATGTAGTGTGCTGATTTCATTGGACTTGTCAAAAGCGTTTGATAAAGTTTTACACTCAAAGTTAGTGTACAAGTTATGTAGTATGTATAATTTTTCTAAATCAGCCTGTAAGCTGGTGCAGTCGTATATCCGTGATAGATCGCAGTTTGTGTCAGTTGATGGTAGGGAGTCATAGACCTTGGAGGTTACTAGTGGTGTACCTCAGGGGTCAGTAATTGGCCCCATTTTGTTTATGATGTACCTGAATGATTTTGTTAATATTTTTGATAATAACTCAATTGAGACATTTTTATATGCTGCTGATGTTCAGATTTTGTTTTTCATCAGATAGACAATTTTTAGATGTGTTGAAAGCCAACATTCATTACTTTCTTAACCAAATCAGTCCATGGATGCGGGAGAATGGGTTGAATATTAATTTTGGTAAAACTCGGGCAATGTGTTTTGGTTTAGATTCAAATGACTTAAATATATCGTTGGATAATGTGGGGCTAAATTCGTTTCTGAAATGAAATGTTTAGGCGTTTTTATAGATAATAATTTGAGTTTTGCAAAACATATTGATCATATATGTTCCCGTGTTAATAGTACCATTAGACGGTTATATTCATTAGATTTATATTTGCCTCTTCGCGTGAGGAAGCATGTTGCCAGTTCACTGCTCATGTCGCAGATTATTTATGCAATGGAAGTATTTTCAGGTACAAACAGTGTTGTTCTAAGAAGGCTGCATCTTACTTTTTACCGTATTATTAGATATATTTATAAACTGAGATTAAGGGATCATGTGTCTCCCTTTGTAATGGACTTTGTTGGATTTTCTTTTGAGAATTTTATTAAATTGAGAATTTTGTTACTTTTTCGAAAAGTCGTTATGCGAAATTGTCCTGAGTACATTAGAGATGATTTTAGATTTTCTAGATCAAGTAGAAACCCTCAGATAATATGTCACCGTATATCCGCATCTATATATGAAAGATCTTTTCATGTACGTATAACTAGGGTGTGGAATATCCTTCCCATAGATTTAAAATTATTTGCATTCACAGATACCACCTTTAAGCGTAAACTTAAACAACATTTTGATGCTCTTTAATTGATTAATTTACCCCCCCCCCCCCCCCCCCCCTGTTCTTTTACGAGGGTTTCCATCACTGACTATAATTTCTTATATATAAATTTCTGTTATAAGCTAGTTAGGGCCTTTAGTTTTTTGTATTTAGGTTAATTATATAACTTTTTAGTTTTAAGAAATTGTTTTTTATAAATATACTTTTTTTTTTTTTTTGATTTGTAATTTTTGATAATGGAGTAGTATTTGAACCATATTTGGCCTTATAGGCTTGGTTCTTAAATTTTAAATAAATAAAAAAAAAAAAAAAAGAACGCCTTGGATAAAGGTGTCCCTTATATCGAAGGAATATAGTAAATCCGAACAGGTGCGTAATTTGTATAGACCAATCAGCCACTATATTGGAAACACCTTCCTCAGCCGCAACCCAATACACATATCACATTTGGCATAGGTGCTACTAATAGGACTGTGATTGCGAAAAAGTGGTGTGTTTTGTTGCCATTATTATGGACATTGGTAATTGATGAGTTGAGCGAGGGATTTAGTTAGTGGACTTAGGTACCTTGACATTATTCTCTTGAATAATTAAGGCATAACAAAAAATAACATAATATTAAGCATGTATGCATATGAGTGTTTTATTTGATAGCGACATATGGACCAATCGAACTCGGAAGTCACATATTGTTAGAATCTTAGGCCCCAGATTCCAGAGTACACTACGAATGGAGAAATAATTCCACATTTTCAAGGCATTAATTTTTCCATTTGGGTTTGAGCGACGGAGTGCCTACGTATGTGCATAGTTAGGCAGTACATCTATTTCAGGCCCCTGTACACATCAACTCCATTCTGTAGAGTACCTAAGCGGTATGCTAGGGAAAATCTCATGTTGTGTAGAGTATATCGAAAATTAACTTGGACTACGCTAGGCTAACAGATTTATAGTGCTCTCCAGAGTCGACTTTTGGCCAATGACGGTAGGGACATATGCACCTTAACGGGGTACTTTTTTGAACACTTTGGTCCCATGTCCAGCTACACAAGTATAGTCAATCGACACTGATGTTTGTATGTTTCGCAAGAATGTCGTATTTTTAGTGCATGGAGACATAGACTAATGGGTTTTTGGATTATTCTTTTTTAGTCTTCACAATCATGGGTTTTTTGATTATTCTCTTTTAGCCTTCACAATCCGAGGCGACAAAAGCGAGACTTCAAAAGTCAGCCATCAACATGGAACACTTTCTTTGCCTGACATTGAACAGGGCGGCGTATTGGTGGAGGGACGTCATACAGTCGCTGGAATGTTTGCGGGATATTGGTTTAGGGAAACTATAGGTCTACTTGATGGATTTTAAATTCTTCAAGTAGACCTGAATGCATATGGAGTACTGCGAAAGCGCACGATATGCCGATTCTCTGGCATATGTGCTTGTCATCCTATGAATACACATGAAGGGAAAACTGTCCTTCCTTTGTCAATTCGAACAAGCTTTTGTGTGATCGTCGGACATTTCGAATATTGTCCTTAAATGGAAAATTAGCATTATAATTCTAGGCAGCCTAAAATACCTATGGTGATTGAGGTGCATAGTGACACTTGATTTTATGCCCATACAATGCCCAAAGATAACGTTTTTATAAATTGTGTCTCACTAACTTAACTTAACTTAATACAGATAATGTGTTTTTATTTCAAGAGTCAGACAGTTCGAAATGTGTAACTTAATAATCAATTTGACAACTTTGAAAGATCTCGAGCCTAAGTTATCGATAAATGGAAGCATAAGACATGGAGATTTAACTCAAATGCAATTTAGTCCGAAGCAGATTCTTAGATGCAATGCGAAGACCAACATTTCAAATCTCTTAGAGTTTTCTCCTTAATTGTCGAAATAATCGCTACTTTGGTTCCTTAATCGAAAACATAAATTGTTAAACGAACCGTACCAGATCTTTCCATACATAAAGAGAAATAAAGTGCCAACCAACCGAATTTAAAAGAGTATTTTAATAGTGACAACTTATACATTCAGTTGAATTAACCAAACTTTGTTGTGAACGCTAATGTTCAGTTGTACCAAACGACTGAAATTCGTAAAAACCGAATTTGAGTCCTAATAACCAAATTTCAGTTGGTAAATAGCTAAATTTGTCTCTGTGTGTACAAATTGGGATTTTAAACAGCTTTTATATCAAAAATATTTTATAAATAGTTTCCAAGTGAAATGAATATCCTCTTTATGTTAGAGTACAAAACGGAAAAAGGTGTTAAACATACACAATGTGCGTAAATGCCGACAATAATGAAAAACTGTAAAACACCACAAAAGAAAAGAGTATACAATATAAACGCATTCGAACAAGACAATAAATGATGAAGTTTCTTTTTCAAATTCTGATGGATCATCATCAGCAACAACTCTCAACAATACCGACAACTACGTATAACAACAAACCTAATATTTAACAAAATGATTAATCATTTGGCAGGTGGCACTAGGAACGCAACCAAAATCAACTTAACTCTACTATGAATCACACACTCTTTTTTTTGTCTAAAAAATTTTGACTTAAAACGGTACTTACAAAAAGGGTTTGACCATTATAATACACCAGTTATATACTCAAGAAACTCAAATGAGGTTAACAAGAATGTATTTAAATGTTAAATATCTACACATGCATATAAAAAACCTCAAAGTTTGTTTCTTTTCACTTTTCCTTAAACATCTGATACTGTCAAGTGTTTAAAATTAAGCAAAAGGATACAACAAACCGTATGTCGAGACCTTAATACAAAGCGCGTTAATTATATGTTAGTGGACGATAATAAAATAGGGTGTCCCTTAAAACAGATTTGCCAGTACACCCCCCAGCATTATACAAATGCCAAAAATTATTAATAACTTATTAATATTTATTAATATCAGATATGTAATTCCGACTTCATCGGATATCATTAACCCACTTTAGCCTGGACTCAACAATTACCCACCATAAAGATTTTTTAAAATGCCAAATTTGTATAATATAATAGTTGTAATTAAAGAAAAACAATAAATTGAAAAAATTAATGTATGGATCGACTTCTTTCCAGGATATTTTTTATCAAAATAGACTATTTTGTCAAAATTTAAACAAAATTTTAATATTTTTATCAAAGTTTGCATAATTTTCGGAAAAATATCACGTAAATTAAATTTGACTATAATTGGGAACATTAATTTGGGAAGCCATTAACAGTAATTTGTGTTAAGACTGGGAGAGAGTCGGTCCACTTAGAAATACAAATTATCATTTTTATTTTTTTTAATTACAAGTATTATATCATCAAAAAAGCAATAATTAAAAAAACACGTTTATGCATTTTTATTAAATTTGTGAGTAATTTTTGACTCCAGACTATAAATGGTGAATGATATCCGATGAAGCCAGAAATCCATATGTGCGTTGATGGAAATATAAATGATGGGAATATACTTTCGCTTGGAAAAATTTCCGTTTCCCATGTTTCTAATATAACATGATTGCTTGCATATATAATTATGTTTGGCTGTAAACATATATATATGTTTGGGAAAAGTGAAAAACGGTTACCGGCAAACATATATATGTTTGGTTGCAAATATTTTTAGGTTTATTATAAGTATGTTTGCATGTCCCAAACATTATATCTAAAATTTAAAAACTGCAAATATATCTTTGTTTGACAATTTATATAATTTTAAACATATATATAATTACATACAAACATATTCAAAAGTACATATTTTCTGCGTGTATCAAAGGGAGTGATAAAATAAAAAATTAAATTATTCAAAATTCCGAATTTTGGGACTTTTTAATGACAATACACTTTTTTTTAAAGTGAACCGATTTCAGCCGAAATTCGGTACTGGTTAAGTTTTTCCAAAAAAATGTATTTCTTCTAATTGGAACCATTTGCAATAAAACTTGGTGGTGTAATGTAATAAAATCGACAAGTCGTTATTTTAAGGGACATCGTATCATGCAACTATGTACGTAAGAGTACCCAAAAAAATAAAGTTGTTTTTCTTGCTGCCCGCGCATTTTTGATACATTGGGTGTAAAAAATTAGATCTACGAAACAACTGGATTTCTATCACGCAAACCGGACATGACCAATAATCATTTAATAAATGGACTTACATTATATGATAATAAATAGTCTTATACAAATATATAATCATATACAGTCTATATATAATTCATTATCATATTTTACCTGAAAAATGGCATATATAACCTTATCTCATGAGATCCCATGGGATCTCATCTAATTTTGATATAACTTCATAAAATTCTTTGGAAATCGGCACTGCAATTTTGTTTCACATTCCAAATAACAATGAAAATTTATAAATCAATGGATTGGAAAATTCGACGGGATTTCAATTTGATTAAGATGCGGTACAATATACAATTATATGTAAAAGTAACAGAATTCTGCTTGTTTATATCATATATGTTTATATAATTATCAAAGAAGACAAATTATGTTTTTAATTTTTTATGTGTTTTTTTTTTTGCTTTATTTGGATTTTCCGATTTTTAGAATTGATTTTCTGATAATTATATTAAGTGATAATTTGTAATATGTATGTTTTATATAGTTGTTTATAATAGTGATAGAATTTTTAATTTTAACACATATGTTTATGTTTATAGAATTATATGTGAAGACATATATTATTACATATAAAATAATGGAATTTTCTATATACTCATATACAACTTTATATCATTATATATATTCGTATATGTGTGTCAATATATTACGATATACATATGTTCATATCTTGTACTTAGATTATGAATTTTTTTTAATATGGCGTAATACATCATTGTTTCGCATGTTATATATTATAATATCTTGTATATCTGACCATATGAAATAGATATAGATCTATATATGACCATATATCCCATTATAAATGATGATATGTAAGCTTATATGGTACAATTAATCAAAAAACTTGTATATATAATTATATATGGCAAAACATATCATTATATATAACTATATATAGTAAAATTTAATGAAAAAAATTCTATCACTTTTATATATTTTTATATAATTAGAATACAAAAGAGTTTCAAAACTTACTGCTAAAAAATAACGGTTTTTTTGTTTTGCAATAGTTATTATTTTCTTATTAAAGTGCTAAAAACAAAGTGACAATTATTAAGTTTTAAACCAACAGACTTTTAAACTAAAAAGAACCAAGGTATTCAAAATCTGTTAAATTTTAGATACCAACAAATAGGAGCCCATTACCAAATTGTGTACAAAAAGTGGAAAAATAATGGGTACTCATTACCCTCTTGCTGACAAAAATACCCAAAATAATAGTTACCCTTTACGTTTGGGACATTGTAAAAAAAGTATTGTTTTGAGTAAATAGCCTGGTTGAAGTCCTGTTTTGTTGGGTTATTTTTATTTAAAGGTAAGTTTTTCTCTTTGGGGATTTTTGAATTTTTATTCATCGTCTTTTTAGACAGTGTGCAATTAATACTATAATTAACATGCACATATTTTTCAATTGTTTTTCTCATTTCTTTAGAGTTATTCTGTATGAAATCACCAAATCGGCAAAGCTGGCATATCTTAGATTTTACTCAAACTAACTGGAAATGATATTTAGGGTCTGAAAACCAAAAATCCAAGAGGATTTAATTTTTGCACACGGCACTACCGGTTCACGCAAAATAAAAAAACTAAAAAAGTCTTGTTTTTGTGCGTAGTGTTTTGAGCTGTTAAAATTTTTCTGCTAGAGATATCTACATGATGAATACATTGTTTTAAAGCTGAAGGATTATAGTTTCTATCAAAAATATGAAATTTGACTTAATTCATACACCCGAAAATAACGCGGTATTGAAAATAAGCACATCTCATTGGTTTTTTGTGTTTTTCAATGTACTCCAGTGTCGGCGCTAATGAATATAAAGGCATAATAATTCCCAGATACAAATTAGACATGTCGGAGAAAAATACAAAATTAAAATTGGCTCAGTCTGGCAACTCGTTATGAAAAAATCGTTACTTGAAATTTGGAATTTTTGAAAATTTGCATATTTCAGGCTACAATTTGGTCATGTTTGTTAGCAGATACGAACTTGAAAATTACAGAATATTTACTCCCTACTTTTAACTTTATAACACTTCAAGACCCGTTTAGTTATTTTCACTCCTCTCGGATTTACAGGGTTTTAAAGAAAAGCGTTTTTGATTATTTGTATGTATTTTTATACTTCCCGCAATTATTATATACAGAGAAATTAAAATAAAAACAAGTAGTATTATAAGAAATAAAGAATAATTACGGACTAAAAAATTTATTTAATAAATTCAGTAGATTTTTTATGTTTACAAAAATTTTACAAAAATTTTACAAAAATAAAAAAATTTTTATCAACATTTGTCATCACAAAGACGATTTCGGCTCAGAAGCTGAGTGACACTTTTTTGCCACTTCTCACGGCAAAAGTCCTTGTGACGGACCAGGAGGTACAATTAAGCAGACTGTAAGGAAAGCAAGTCTACAGCGAACTGCGGATCATCATATCCTAACACCTACAGCAATGTTTGATTTTTGTTCCACCCAAATTCCTGGTATAAATTTTTTTTTTTGTATCCATTCCTGATGTTGATGCTATCGAAAACTTTTTGTGAAAAAGATTTATTGATGTTTGCATAATTAAAAATACAAGAAACTACCACAGTTTCTCTCCGATTTCTCACAGTCAGTTAAAAGTACGAAAGTTTTCAGCTTCTGATAACTTTGAAACTCCTAATATTGTAAGAACAAATACTTTATGAAAATAATATAAAACTTATTCCACGATTCTTAATTACCCACATTTAAACTATAATTTTTTACTTTAAATGATAAAAATATACCATTTGCCTATTTTTTGCCACCACTGTAAAATTTTTTAACATCAAAAATCTACTGAATTTATTAAATATATTTTTTAGTCCATAATTATTCTTTGTTACCTCATAATAATACTTGTTTTTATTTTAATTTCTCTGTATATAACAATTGAGGGAAGTATAAAAATACATACAAAAAATCAAAAAGGCTTTTCTTTAAAACCCTGTAAATCCGAGAGGAGTGAAAATAACTAAACGGGTCTTGAAGTGTTATAAAGCTAAAAGTAGGGAGTAAATACTCTGTAATTTTCAAGTTTGTATCTGCTAACAAACATGACCAAATTGAAGCCTGAAATATGCAAACTTTCAAAATTTCCAAATTTCAAGTAACGATTTTTTCATAACGAGTTGCCAGATTGAGCCAATTTTAATTTTGTATTTTTCTCCGACATGTCTAATTTGTGTCTAAGAATTATTATGCTTTTATATTCATTAGCGCCGACACTGGAGTTCATTGAAAAACACAAAAAACCAATGAAATATGCTTATTTCCAATACTACGTTATTTTTCGGGTGTATGAAATAAGTCAAATTTTATATTTTTGGTAGAAACTATAATCCTTCAGCTTTAAAACAATGTATTCATCATGTAGATATCTCTAGCAGAAAAATTTTAACAGCTCAAACCACTACGCACAAAAACAAGACTTTTTAGTTTTTTTATTTTGCGTGAACCGGTAGTGCCGTGTGCAAAAATTAAATCCTCTTGGATTTTGGTTCTTGGAACCCTTAGGAACATTTCCACAAAATTTTAACAAAATCCAAAATGGTCCAGCAACAATTTTTCATTTTTTTTCGGTGTTTTCATAGAGAATGACTCTTTAGCAAAAGTTTGTTTTGAAAACGAAAAGAAAATTTTAAATATCATTGGTCATAAGTGATACTTTTTTTACAATTAATGTTATAAGTTATATAAAATTTTTTTTTCAAGAAAAAGTTAAGACTAAAAAATTTAGTTAAGAGATCTCACCTTATGACCATTAATTTTTTTAAGACACTTTTAAAATATATAAATTAATATAAAATTTGATCTGCGATACCTATTTTTTAAGATATATGTTCCAAAACTTAATTATTGACTAAATAACTGCTTGGTTAAAAAAAATTAAATTGGGAATAAAATCGAGACTTTGAAAAATGTTAATACTTAAATAAAAATATCTAGAGTACACGACAGGACATAAAACAAGAGCAAAATTTCCCATTGTTAGTATTTTGTCATTTCGGCATGGAATAGACGATATATTTAAACCCTCTAACGGGTAAGGCTGCATCAGAGCAGTCTTTATAAAATTTATCACAAATGCGTCAAATGAGCGTTTTATACTTAGAAATTAATATATTCCCATAGAAAACTAAATTTACTAAATATTTTGCGAAGAAATTTTTCGTGCGCAGTCCACGGTTTGGAAGCGAGAAAGCTTCAAAATCAAAATTTCGTAAAATTTCAAAAACTAATTATTTTAAAAAAATATAGTTTTCAAAAATCTAAAAAACCAATTTAATTTGACTTAAAACTCTTTATAAGAAAATATAAGTAAGATTGAAGCTTTATCTTTAATATAAGTCCTTACTCTAGCCCAAGGATTTTATCAGGACGAAAATCGCGGTATCTTCTTAAATAGGTAAGAGAAATATTTTTTGTTCAAAACTTCTCTTTTATATGCTTTAGTTTTCAAAATGCACCCTAAAATATGTTGGCTCATATCGCCTGAATTAGGGCAACGATAAACAATTTTGTTGAAGAACTTATTATTTGTTTTTCGAGTGGAGCACATGGTATGAATTTCGTTGCACAACATCGTTTGCCAGTTAGAGGGTTTAAAAAAACTAAACCTTTGCTAAAACTGCAGTTAATACTCTATTAGGTGATGTGTAGCAAACAAATTAAATTAGAGCCTTTCAAAATTCTTTTTTTGTTTGACTTCGATCTCGAAAAACATCTTGATTTTTCATTTGTAGGTCAAAAATATCTATGACAGAAATAATTGCTGTTTTATTTTGCATACTCGTAGTAACATGTATAACACTTTTGAACGAAAATCCATTATTTAAGAAATTGTAGAACAACAAAGCTATGAACAATTTTATTTTATTATATTTATAACCATGTCATATTTACTAACCATTTATTGGGTAAAACGTCAAAATGGCATCTTCGGTTTGCGCGATAGAAGTCCAATTTTTTCTAAGAACTTAATTTTTGAACTGAATCTATCATAAAATGAGCGGGATCCGAGAAAATAAAACAACTTTGCAAATTTCATATATTTCATGGGTACTCTAATGAGCAGTGTTGCCAAGTTTGTTGAGCAGAAAATCGACTTCTTTTACTAAAAAAAATTTTGTTTCCTTCATCATATATTGAAAATTAAAAAAAAAAAAAAATCTTCAAAATAAAAACAAATTATTATAAGTGGAATAAGTTTGAATAAAAAATTAACAGCCAATAAAGTTATTTACTTTTTAAGTGCTAACGTGATATTGTTGTTCTTTATCACGATTTTTGTCACTTTTATATGGTTAAAAATTTTTATAATGATAACACTTGACCACTCAAACTCTTAATTACTTAAATTTATTTTCATCGGGATAAACATTAATTGCATTTATAGTAATTAAATGTGCTAAAGTCCCAAAACTTATTTAACAAATTGTGAAAAGCAATCTGATGTAGGCGTGTCCCTATCCGGATTTCATTCCTGCCTAAGGAAATCTTCAGGGGACTTTGTTATTATAATTTCTAGAGATATTTGTTATGTTAAATCACAAACTCAATGAGAATTTCTTGTCCTCGTCTAGGAGCGAGATTCAAAACTTAAAATATCAAAAAAAAAACAAAAACAACAACAAAAAATTGTCACAATTGGCTTTGTCATCTTCCAATACTACTCTGTTTTTTTGACAGACCTAGCAATGTAGTGACGTTTATTCAAGTAAATCAACAATAGAAAATCATATGTTTTCTATTAGTGTCAGTTACATTTAAATTTGCACAAGCACCTGCATATTTGTTATTTAAATTTATTTTCATCGGGATAAACATTAATTGCATTTATAGTAATTAAATGTGCTAAAGTCCCAAAACTTATTTAACAAATTGTGAAAAGCAATCTGATGTAGGCGTGTCCCTATCCGGATTTCATTCCTGCCTAAGGAAATCTTCAGGGGACTTTGTTATTATAATTTCTAGAGATATTTGTTATGTTAAATCACAAACTCAATGAGAATTTCTTGTCCTCGTCTAGGAGCGAGATTCAAAACTTAAAATATCAAAAAAAAAAACAAAAACAACAACAAAAAATTGTCACAATTGGCTTTGTCATCTTCCAAATACTACTCTGTTTTTTTGACAGACCTAGCAATGTAGTGACGTTTATTCAAGTAAATCAACAATAGAAAATCATATGTTTTCTATTAGTGTCAGTTACATTTAAATTTGCACAAGCACCTGCATATTTGTTATTTAAATTTATTTTCATCGGGATAAACATTAATTGCATTTATAGTAATTAAATGTGCTAAAGTCCCAAAACTTATTTAACAAATTGTGAAAAGCAATCTGATGTAGGCGTGTCCCTATCCGGATTTCATTCCTGCCTAAGGAAATCTTCAGGGGACTTTGTTATTATAATTTCTAGAGATATTTGTTATGTTAAATCACAAACTCAATGAGAATTTCTTGTCCTCGTCTAGGAGCGAGATTCAAAACTTAAAATATCAAAAAAAAAACAAAAACAACAACAAAAAATTGTCACAATTGGCTTTGTCATCTTCCAAATACTTCTTTAAATATTGCGAAAAATATTTCAGTAGCACACTTTTTTAAATCTTACAATTTAGAGACTCTTTAACAATATTATTTGCCTATCCTCATTTTCACAATGTCCCATTAGCTATTAACTGTAACTTTAACTGACACATTTATGTTTTTTTTTTTCACATAAATTTTAAATTTAACTCTTTGTTAAATTTTAACTGGACATTCTGTAAAGAAAATAACGATGCCTAAATTGTAAATATCTGAGATTTCACTTTGAAACCAGATTAATTTTTAATTTATTTTAATTGTCAAAAACTCCATGATTTTTTTTTTTGTTTTTTATTTAAAAATACTTTATTTTTATATAAATCTTAAGGCTCCATTACTTGTTCCGTTCCGTGACGATTCTGTAACGTGCCGTTCCGGATGGCTATTTTGTGTGGTTAGTCTATTCCGTAGCAAGCTGAGTCAGGGACGATAAATGGGAATTTCAAAATGTAACCAACCATCATAGAATATAGTACTTTTTCGACCCCAATAGTACAAAAAAAAATATTACAAATTACCAAACAAAAACGTAAATAAAAATTTATTTGTATACAAAAACAAAAAGTTAAATAATGTTGGTTACAAAAATTATAAAAATTTATAGATTTTTTCTTAAATTCCTCAAATTTTTAAATTTTTTTTTTAGTACATATATTAATAAATATTAATGAATATATTATTAATAATAATATATTCATTAAAAGATTTCTAAATCGTATTAAGGATTAAATTATTTATAAGCTTTTTTTAATGGGACTAAAAATAATAATATAGAAAAATTTTAAAATAGTACTAAATGGATCAAAGGAGTACCATAGTACTTTCAAGGTTAAAATAGTACCATACAAAGTACTATAGTACCACTTTATCAACCCTGAGCTGCGTATTTTTATGTGAGAGTAATCAGCTGTTTTTAGCTGTCACTTAACTGAGTACAAGAATTCTGTTTTTTTTACAGGGTTCGTCCGGCACGGAACATAACATTACAAACAAATTAACCACACACACTCATTTTCATACATCAAAAACAAATCAGCTGATTCGTCACGGAACGAACGTACAACTAATTCAGCATTTAGTCTCATTTAATATTAATAAAAATAAAATATTACAAAAATGAAAATAGAAACAAAATTAAGCTAATACCAAAATTAATTAATTAAATAAATAAATCCGTTTTGAATTTTAATTTGTTCTAGTTTTTGGAAGTTTGCAAAAAAAAAAAAATATTAAATTAGTTCTGGAAAAATCGTCATGTTGGAAGCAAAAAGTCGTTTAATCGTCATTTATTTTTTTGGATACTAAAAATCGCCAAAAAATGATGATAAATCCTCATACCTGGCAACACTGATTATGAGTCAGTTAGAAATATATAAAGGATTCATTTTCTTACCTTTTGAATATAATTTACTTGATTGTTTAGTTGGATCCACACCTTCTCTGTTTTATATATAAAAAAAAACATTGAAATGTGCATTTTGTTTATGTTGTTGTGGTTAAGGTGTTTTGTTCAACAAATAATTTTGAATTCCTTGTTTTAACAAAAGGCGCCTTATTATTAAGGTAAACATGTCTGCTTTTTTTTAATTGAAATTATGAAAAAAAATATATATAAGGGTCCGCCAAATAACTTTTTTTTTTTTGAAAATGGCCCGATAACGATCGCCATTGACTGTAACGGCCACTCCTTGCTCATTTTCGAAGAAAATGGCCCAATTATGATCCTGGACCAAAATCCGCCCCAAACAGTGACTCGTTTGGGTGTATCGGCACACATTCTTGCAACATTACCATGATTTTCAAAGTAATGTCGCAATATTTCCCAGCGTTGTTCAAGCGTATACACAACAACTAATTATCTGTCAAATCAGACATGAGCTAAGTGTTACCATTCACGAATAAGCACTAGTTAAAAAAAAAACGTTAGATGGCGGACCCTTTATTTCACTGCATTTATTATATAATTTTGTTGTTACTGTTTACCGTTTTCCTGTTTTGTTTTATTTATATTGGTGTAGTATGTTGGTATATGTTAATTATATAGAGGCATATCTCTTAACTTAAATCATACTTATCAGACATTTTATTGGCGGCTTGTTAAGACTTTAATTACTTAAGACAGATAAAATACATTAATATGTCTGTGCATTTGAAGGTGTTTAAATTACAAAATCAAAGGATCATACGCAAATGATCTGTTTATTAATTCTTTAATAAACAAATTTAAAAAGGTGGTAAAATTTATAGTTTTAAGAGAAACTAATTTTATAGTTTAAAGAGAAAACTAATTTTAACTGTATCCAAATCAAATAAAAATCATTTGTGAATACGCTTTAAAATATGAACATATCGACCATTTAAGGCAAGACTAACATAATTCAAAAAACACGATTTGCAGAAAACGAGTCTAAAGTTTTCAATCCATATCGGCCTCGCTCGATCCTTTCTCTATTTATTTGGTCACGTTTTTGATAAATAGGGGGGTTAAAATGTATTTTTTTATTCGCTAATTATCCAGAGACCCGTGAGTAGCACAGTTTCTCTATGAAGTATATACTTAAAGAAAAAATAAAATATATTATCCTCTATCTCAAAAAGTATACATGATATTAATATGAAATTTTTACACAACATAAAGCATTATTTAACTAATAAATCTGTATCACATTTTTCGACTTATGGTAGGCTTGAAGTAAATGAGCGATATGTTCTCAAATGGCCATATACGGCTAGATGCACCAAGAAAACAGACTTGGTGGTAGCATCCATATTTGTTGCCAATCGAATGCTCGGCTGTTTGCATCTGAATTTTTCGGTTGTGACTAGAATCATTTGATTGAGATAACAAAAAGTCTGTCACTGCACTAGAGTTTTGATTGCCTCAAAAAAAAAAATCGGCGATAACTACCAAAAAATTCAATAACTGCAACCGAACTATTCTATTGGCTACAAATACGGTTGTTACTACCGAGACTGTTTTCTGGGTTTGTGTAATATATGAATGGTATATGGTCATATATTGTTTCATACATTTAAATCAAAGGTGACCATATATTACCATAGCTTATAAAGATAAAGACTTAATTTTTTGTACTAAAAAGTGTTTTCAAATGAGATGCAAATAGCATCTCACTAACCCACTGCTTCATTTAGACTAAAGAGTTATTCTAATCGCACAGAGAAATAAAGTGCCAACCGAATTGAAAATTGTATATTAATGGTAACAACTTATAAATTTACTTAGTACAACGACATTACACTCGACGTCTGAAAATTTTGGGTTTAGTTAACAGAACTTTTTTTGTAAAAACTAATACAAAGTTGTGCCAACTGTCTGAAATTCGTAATAACCGAATTGAGTCGTACCCTTGATTTCAAGGGTATTTCATATTTTTCTTTTCAAATAAAAACACGGCGGAATTATTTCATATCAGTGGTTAATTCATAACTCCCAAGTATGTGAAAAAAATATATTATACCATATAACTTCTATAGGCCTTAGATATTGAATGTAAAAGTTTCACGGACATTGGACAATGCAATTGAGGGTCATACGTTGTAAACGTAACGAAACAAAATGTTTTTTCATATTCCCTGGTTTAAATTAACTGGCAAAAAGTATAAAGAATCACGAATTACTAAATTTTAGGTATAAAAATATGTTCAAATACGGATGAAAATTGTTCCTGAGGTAAAATGAGATCAATAATAACTTAAGTTAAATAAGTGATTTAAATTGGACCAGTTTAACAGACTTTTAAAATTAATTGTTTTATGGGTGTATATTTAACAAAACAGCATGGTTGTTCGAAACAATTCGGGATGGTATCCCGGTTAGTAACATATAGTAGCCATTTTATATAATTTATTTTAATTTATCTATTCTGAGCCACACTTAGGTTCAATTTTCACGATTTCCCTTATAGCTTTTATGTCATTCGACCAATTTCGTTAATTTTCAACATATAAATGACTCATAACCAAGGGGCCCAACATAATTATTATCAAAATTTTGTGAATCGAAAAAATTGCCTATTATGAGCAACATATAAAAAATGCGTTGCTCATAACTATTTTTATCCAATTTTTATTTTTTTCCACACAGAGAAAAATAAGATTGAACATGATTGTCGACAAAAATTATCATATTATGATCCTAAGAATCATAAACATGATTCTGGCTGATCATATTATGATCACTGCAAATAATTAATCATCATCTAGAATCATATTATGATTATGGGATTATATTATGATTGTTACGTGTTTCAATTATAACATGAAAATTGTTTGAGCTATTCTACAACGTGTACATGTGTGCAAAATTCTTTTAGAAATATCAAGCAGAAGAAAGCCACAAATTGCACTTAAAAATTTTATTTAATGGTTAAGGGTATATGTTAAAATTTTATTTGTAATTTCTTAGATTTTCTAATAAGGAAAGCACTAGTAACATAAACATTCTAAAATAAAAAAATGTAAGATCGATCTCTCTCGGCTTTTCGGCCATCTCGCGATTTTAATGCGTCAAAATCGGGTCCAAAAATTACCTTTTTTTTTTGCTTTCTAAGGTATTTGAACCTAAGTAACTATATGCAAATGTAGTATCATTGGAAGCGGATTTTGAGGGCATTTTCATGGTAGCTGTTTTTTTAAATTTTTAACACAACAAATTTAAAAAGCAAAAAGTATCAATAATCGCTTACCAACAATAAAGTTTGTATAAAGTTACTTTTTTTGAAAAATCCTACCTTAAAAAGCAACAATAAAAAAAATGAATTTCATTAAAATTTTACCGAAATACTTAAACACTCTTATTTCCCGCTTAAAACAAAAATTCGCAGTTTTTATTCTATTGCAACCTAAGTTGTAAGCGATTAACCATGTTACATTTAATCATTAGTTTTGCATGGGTCGAAATTCAAAATAATAGTTAAAAAAGTTTCATTATATGGATATACCTATACCCTTTTTTCTTTCTTCACAATTAATATGTTAATATTTCCGATTAAAAAAGTGTTTTTGGAAATTTAAATATCAATACTTTAACTTTGGAATATTATTAAAAACATTATGTATCAGAAATGCTTAAAATTTGGTAAACAAACATTAGTGTCAATGCAAAATACATCAGTGGCATTCCTTTAAAATTTCTGAAAATAAAAATATATATTCAACAACAGTCGTGTTTTAAGGTTCGTTTTTTGAGAGAAAAATACAAATGCGGGCGTTGTGATTCCACGTGACGACAACCTCAATTAGAAAAATAATATGTATGAGTTTTCTATCACTTATATGTATCGCTGCGACCACCTTCGCTGTTCCCATAGCACTTAACCCCACCGAAGTAAAATAATGAATCGGGGCAAGGAAACAAAAAGCTTCAATAAATTCGCCAACTCTACATCAGGTGGCGAGCAACACCTGTTGTAAGACTTATCTACTCTCGCAATTACAGTGTTGCCATGTTTGAAGCCCTTCATCTTTCACCACCTTTCATCTCTCCACTATAACCCTTTCCAAAGAAAGCAACACATTAATAAATAGGAAGAATTTCCTGAGTGTTGATTCTCTTTAAAAAAAAAGGATAAATCAACTGCGCTGATGTAAGTTCTTACTATTACGTAGTACTTTGAAGCAGCAAAAGTAACAAATAATTTTCGTATAAAAATAAACAAACAAAAATTTTGAGCTTACGGTTTTCCCGAACAAGGATGCAGGTTGTAAACAGCTTACCCTAATCCATTATAAGGATGCAGGTTGTAATGCACAAAGTTTCATATCGTGTATTATGAACGATCTGTACCAATTTTCCCGAGTGATTTCTTCTTGTGTTTGCTGCACACAGAGAAAAATTTAGCTATTTGCCAACTGAAATTCCGGTACTGAGACTCAAATTCGGTTAATACGAATTTCAGTCGGTTGGTAAAACTGAACATTTGTTTTTTACAACAAAATTCGCTTAATTTAACTGAATTTTAGTTGCAACACTCAAAATATTCAGAAATCTAATGTTGATATCGTTGTCCTAACTGAATTTATAAGTTTTTAACATTAAGATACACTTTTTAATTCGGTTGGCACTTTATTTTTCTGTGTGTGTTTTTTAGTATTTAAAAAAAAAAATATTTAGTTCTGAAGAGCTAGAACGTGAAGCGGTAAACAAAAAAAAATAAAATGATTATGCCAAAAATTTTAACGACAAAAAATTAATGTCTGTATAATTTTATGTAAAATAAATTATGTATGGTATATTCATGTTGTTACTTTTAAGCGTAATTATATAGACATGAAATGTGATTTTACTGCAAGCCATGAAATCACAGCTTTTATGAGCACTAAAATGAGCGCTTATGTTTACCAAAAGAATTGCTTCCAAGTGGGAATTCGCCATATAAAAATCATAGCATATGTAAGCAGGTTTGTAAGGGACTTTTTTTTGGCTTACTCCGTTACAAACCTGCTTACATGTAAGCAGCGTTTTTTACTGGGATATTTAGCAAAAATACGCGTTTTCAAAAAAAAATTCTCTTATATCCATATTCGAGAGAGGACTTAAATTGATAACTTCTGAAATACAATTGATAACTAACTGAAAACTTTTGAAAATGGTGTAGTGCAATACATAATTCATTTTCAATTTGTTGACATTATATGCAAATTTAAGACAATCCTTTTGTTTCATTTTTATACGTAGATGTCAAAACCATCTTACACCTTAGTCAAGTAATAAGTAAATAGCGTGATTTCAACAAATTTTATGAAAAATTCAAATCAAGAAAGTTAAAAAAGGCGTTACTTTAAGCTAACCCTTTAAATAAATAAAATTTAATTCAACTTTAAGGTATTTTTTCTGAGAACAATTATAAAACAAAATCTAAACAGTTACAACTAAAGACATTCCCAGTAAAAAACGCTGCTTACCTGCAAGCAGGTTTGTAAGGGAGTAAGCCAAAAGGAATCCCTTACAAACCTGCTTACATATGCCATGATTTTTATATGGCGAATTCCCACTTGGAAGCATTACTTTTTGGCAAAATAAGCGCGGGTTTTAGCGCTTACAAAAAGCTGTGATTTCATGGCTTTCAGTAAAATCATATTTCATGTCTCCATTATTACGATTAAAAGTAATAATATAAATAATGTATAATTTATTTTACATAAAATTCTACAGACATTAATTTTAGACATAATATAATAATTTTATTTTTTTTTTCCGCTCCACGTGGTAGCTCTTCAGGAACAGTGAAATGACTAATTATTTTTTTTAACATACTCGAAAACACCAAACACAATCAGAAATCACTCGGGAAAACCGGTTCAGATCGTTTGTAATCCACGACATGAAACTTTCTGCATTACAACCTGCATCCTAGTAAGGGATTAACGTAAGCTGCTTACAACCTGCATCATTGTAAGGGAAAACAGTAAGCTCAACAAAATTTTTTGTTTATTTTTATACGAACAACATACTAGTAAGCACTTACTTCAGCGCATTTGTTTTATCCTGCTTCTAAAAACACGAAAATTTTTTACTGGGATTACTAGACTGATTAACTAAGAATATATTTTATAAAATTGGTAAATATTTTGAAAATTTATAAATTTATGTATGTATTTTCCAGTCACCTGTTGTAACACCTTTAGTTTTTTTTTTTTTTATTTTTCGTTATTTGTTATTTACCTGTGAAAAATGTTTAAGCACTATTTTAAACAAGGTATATGGTTTTGTGGATTTAAAACTCCAATAATTTGTGAACATTTAATAGACAAATACTGAAGTTCAGGTGTCATGTCATTATGTCATTTAGTTTATCTCTTACTAATAATTTGTACTTCATAATTGTTTACTTTTAATATCAAAACTACAAATAAAAACATAGTTTACATTTTTAGAGTCGAAAAGAAAACCACAAAACAGATAATCATTGCTGGGTAAAGTATTATGTCCAAAAGATAATCAAATGTTTACATTATCCTTTCATTTATTAGTCTGTAACTGATAAATTTTTATGACATATTTTTTATACAATTATAAACCAAAAAATACACAATATGATTTCATTTTGGGTTTTTTAACAATTTTTTTTAAGTACACTCAGGAAATTAATGAAACTGACAGTTAAAATGACTACAAATGTGATCAAAAATGACTAACCATGTAGTAATCTTTAAGTATTGATAAAATAACTACAATGGAAGTTAAACGACTATCGCAGCTGTCAAAAACAACTAACCTTAAATGAAACCATACAAGCGAGCAACAAAACGATAAACATAAAACGACTACAAAAGTTGTAAAAGCTACCCATTTTATTAGTTATTTTCTCAGAATTTTAAAAATATTTTTTAATAACAAAAAGCCCCCCTATACTACTACTTTGAGGTGATACGGAAGGGATTTCCCGAAACCGTTAACCAGTCATGGAGGAGCAGAATGGATTGCAGGGTGCCTAGGGCGTTATGGCCCGCATTGGACGCTGGGGCAACCAAGGTTCTTTTGGGACTGGACAGGGATGGTCTCAGGACCCTTGCGGGGTTCCTGACCGATCATTGTTCTGTCAGGGCTTTCACAAGCAGATGGAACAGGGACATACCGGACTTTTGCAGGTTGTGCGAGGACGTTGAGGAACTGGAGATAGTTGAGCATATAATGTGCCACTGTCCGAGGTTGCAGGGTCTCAGACAGAAACACCTAGGAGAAAGATTTCACGACGAATTTGGGTGTGTCGCTGGATGCAATCCAGTAGATTTGCTGAGATTTGTCAGGGAAAAAGTACGGCTGTTTCTAGTAAGGGGACGATAGGAGCTTGTTCTGGGGAGTATCTATCCGGTATTCTAGATCTTTCTTTCTATCTATCTTTCAATCTATCTATCTGTCTATTCCTATTTTTTCTTATTTTTTCAATGAAGGGATTCACAATGGACCGTATTGGTCTCCGAGTGGAGATGGCACATAACCCTTCCTAACCTTACCTAAATTAACTAAAGCAAAAATGTTCAACCTAGTTTTTTAGTTTTCATCAATCTACTAAGCAAAAAAATTAGTTGATTTTAACAAGTTGATTTTCATTAGCATTAAACTCATTATCAGCAACACTATTTGCTAAATTTACTAATTTGTAAATTTTACAGATGTAAGCAATTTTTCTGCAAGATACTTCCAGCAAAAATTTTGCTGACTCAACTAACTTTTTGGCTAACTTTACTAACTTTTTTTTGGAGTGAACATTTTTTTTTTTTTTTAATGACTTTAAAGTTTGACCCATCTTCATTCTGTTTGTTATATACAAAAATTTTGCAAATGTTATCAGATTTCTTTCTGTTGAAATCTAAGGACTATACCATTAGTAATATTTATGGTACACTCAAAAAAAAAAAAAAGTTAGTTCAAAATTTAATTAAACGTTTGAAGACATTTATGGATTTGGATTAAGATTTTGTTCTCCTGTGATATTAATGTTCAACATTTAAATTAAAAATGTCCGTATTTTTATTAACGCAATTATTTCGTATGCACTTATTTGCTTAAATAAAGGGTAAGCTGTACTTTCTTTTATTAAGTTCGTGCATTTACATTGTTGCAATTATAGTTTTCTTGTCAAAAGCTATTAATTTTTGCAGTAAAAAGTCAATTTTAAATTTAAACCTTAATTACAGAAGCTCGATCATTCTTTCTTAATCTTTCTCTTCGCATAAAGATTTAAGGGATCAGCAAAAAAAAAAAAAATGTCTTAAGAAATTATAATAAATTCGAACAAGTTAATATGATAAACTACCAACATATGTTAACATAAAATTGATTTTGAAAATGTTAAACAATTTTGTTGTCATCTGCCAATAAGAATGATTGTGATTAAAAAAAAATAACCTTAATTTTTCAAAATACAAACTTATATTTTCTCAAGTCTTTACAAAAACCAGGCCTCATAAAATAATTTCACTTTTAAATTTGGCAGAAAGAAAAAAGAAGATTACAATTTTTAACAACACTTGTTGTTAATTCGTTTAATTTTTTTTTTCCGTTTCTCAGTTAAGAAACTATAATTTTAAGATTTTGTATTTATTTTAGTAGTTATATGGTTTTTAAGTTGTAACCACCTTAAAGGTTTCAATTTATTGTAAGTATTTTGTGTCTGTGTGCTGTTGGAATTGTTTTTCTTAAGCTGTCCTTTTAAGATTGTTATTGTCGATTTTTAAGGGCTTTTTGCGATTTATGTAAGCTTTAAACATTAACATGATTTTGGTGTGTTTTCTTCATATTAAAATTTTTAAGAAATATACTACAATATAATAAAACAAATCTTATTACATGCGTTTTTTTTTTTTATTATACGTTTGTGTGATGTCTGTTTCTGGAGGGTGTATTAAAACATTTAACATCGTATTATATTTACAGCTTTTGGTTTTGTACCATTGACCCTGTTATTTTGTGATTTTTTTTTTTAATTTTGTGGTACATTTGGTACATTAACACAACTGTTCTTAAGCTTTTTTTTTTCTTGGTCTCAACTTTTGACAATACTCATTAAATTGTTTTTCGATTTTTATTTTAACTTGTTGTGTTCACAAAAGTCATAAAAATGTTTTATGATTTGTAGCGAAATGTTTTTATGGTATTTTGAAGGATATTTTTTTAAAATCGGTAATGAGAACTGTTTTGTTTTCATTTTTTTTTTTTTAATTTATTAATTAAAATTAATAGGGTGTTAAAAATTTTAATTTTAATAGTAAGTTTGAAGAGAAATTTTTTAGGAAACTTTCACTAAAAAAGTCTTAAGTTACACTTCAATTTTGTTGGTCAAATCATTAGTAGTAACAAAGGGCATTCAGAAAATGGTAGTTAAAATAACTTAATTTATGTAAAAAAACTCCCAAATAGCAGAAATTACTGTTTTTTTATAAGAAAACTTTAAGAACTTCCTTTATCCCCCCTATGAGGAATAGATCGGCTTACCACAAAACTCTCGCAAAGGACCATGTCGTATAAAATTAACGAAAACTAAACAGCTTCCAATGGGTAAAATTCTGGCTAACTGGCTTTTTCTTGTTAATAAGCATTCTGGTTAAGTGGTATGTCCTCCCTTTACCAGTCACAGGATTGGTAATTTTAGGACAATTGACACTGCTTAACCCACTTCAGTATGAAATTATCCCAGTCCTGCGATAAGTCCTTCTTTAACCAGTCACTATTAGGACAATTGCCTCCTCATTCCCCTTTAGCGAAAGATAAACATTTTTTTATTGATTTTTTTAACCTTTTGCAGTGGATATTTATTTGATAAATACATTCCAGTCCCATCGTAGAAACGATAATGACATGTGATTACTTTTTTAACTACGAGTAATGAAACTAGCTTACTTTTTGCATTACTTACAAATAAGACCCTAACCATGTGTTTGAATGTTAAGAAGACAAGAATATAGTAAAATTGATGATTAATAAGTTTTTTGTTAAAGATCTGCCTATCCAGGACGCTCTAGCTTTCTAAAACATCGGGTTCTGATAAAATCTTTACTCATATCGCATTTATCAACCCAGCTAATATATATACTTTGCTTTATTTTGTAAGTATACGGAGGTTGGAAGCGCGCTATAAATAAATAAAAGTATCATAAAAATAATCTCGGTGTGTATAAAAGCGAAAAAAACTATAAAAAAGGTTGCTTGAACCAGAGTAAAACTAAATTTTTTTAATATAAATAGAACACTTTTAGTCATTAAAGTTTAGTACCGTCATGGTGATTGTTAGGAAAGGCCCCAAGCCACGTGTTTGAGTGCTAAAAAGAGAAGATTCGAGAAAAGTTGGTGGTAAGAAAAATTATGCATTACCAAACATTATTTTAAATTGAAAATCTATTTTTAGACTTATTGTTTTTTCAATTCTAGTAAGTAAATATATAACTATTTATTTTTAAGCTGGAAAGTAATGATATTTGGAAGCAAGTAATATATGTTTCTACACACAGGGAAAAGATCAATTGGAATTCGTTCGATATTACATTATTTAAGTTGTTAACAAAATATTTTAGCTGTGTGTGCATACAAATGTTAAACACGACCAGTTATTTTGTCTAGCGCAAGTTTAAAAATGTGCTTAATAAACTAACTTTTTTAGTGACAGACAATTGGTTGATTTCCCTAATTATAAAATTTTAAATATGGTTAGAACAACTACTAGTCTATGCAACCATAGAAAAAAAATCTTCAGTAAACAGAGCTATTTAATTATAATCATAACCCTTGCTCCCAATTGCCGTAACTATCGTACCTTGTCCCAAACAAAATAATTGTTATTTGCTACTTGTGTCAAATCAATTATTTAAAAATAACAAAACGAAAATTTAAACAAAAAAAATTTAGTAAAACATATACTAAGTACAAAAATTTTAAATGCTTAGAAAATACGGAATAAAAATTAAACAAACACCATGGAATAATAAGCAGAAATCAAGAAGGAGATGCTAATGTGGTAAGATTAAATTTTGTGTACATATAAACAAAAATTATTGTATTATTGTATTTTCTTTCAGAATTTGAAAAATATTTGTAAGACGGAGGATAAAAAATACTTTAAATATGGGGTAAAATTGGAGGAAACTAACATGTTAACAGCAACTACTTAGCAGCGGCATTGCTCTATCTAGCGAAGTTGCGAAAATATGTTTCATAATTTTTAAGTAGAGCCTACGGTCTAGACCGGTATCCCGGGTTTCTCGGTCTTCGGTCTACCCGATTAGACCGAAAGACAGGGTGGAACGAAAACCCGGGAATCCCAGAAAACCCGGCTGCACCGAATACCAAGTAGACCGGTCTACTCGTAAAAACCGGTCAGCGCTATTAAAACAAAGAATTTTTGGCATTAAAAATATATGATTTTTAATCACAAAAGTAAATTTTTTAAAAAAAGAACCTTTTTCAAAAACAAAGTACTATTTAAAAAAAAATAGTATCTTATTTTAAAAAAGTACATTTATTTCAAAAATCACCTTTTTTAAAAAAATACTCGATCAAAAAAGTGGCCTTTTTCAAAAAAATTAAATTTGTTTAAAAAAAGTCCCTTTTTTAAAAACAATGTAACTTTTCCAAAAATAGTACTTTTTTCACAAAAAAATTCTTTTACAAAATGAAGTACTTTTTCAAAGAAGTTCCTTTTCGAAAAAACTACCTTCATTCAAAAAAACATTTTTTTCAACAAAAGAACCTTTTTCAAAAAAAAAAAAATACCTTTATATAAATAAAAAGCTAGTATCTTTTTTTCAAAAAAAAACTAACCTTTTCAAAATAGTATCTTTTTCAAAAAAATTACCCTTACAAAAAAGTACCCTTTTTAAAAATAATACAAAAAATCCCTTTTTCAAATAAATTACTTGTTTTCAAAAATAAATTGTCAAAAAAGCACCTTAAGGAAAAGTATGTTTTCAAAAAAAGGGTTTTTTACAAAAAAAGTAAGTTTTTCAAATAAGTTAGTTTTTCCAAAAAAAAATTCTTTTTCCAAAAAAATTAGATTTTATCCAAATACTTGCTTTTTCAATAAAAAAGTACATTTTTAAAAGATACTTTTTTGAAAAAAGTACAGTTATTGAAAAAGTAACTTTATTTTAAAAAATATGCTTTTTTAAAAAAGCCATTTGTTTAAAATGGTAATTTTTTTTGAAAAAGAATTTTTGTTATAAAGAATATTTTTTATTAAAAAAAGTTATTGTTTTAAAAAAGATACTTTTTTGGTGAGATGTACTTGCTTTGAAAATGTACTTTTTTGAATCAGGGTACTTTTTTGAAAAAATTACTGTTTTTGAAAAAAGGTGTTCCTTTTATAAAGGTATTTATTTTGAAAAAGGTACTATTTTGAAAAAGGGTACATTTTAAAAAACTTGTTTTTTTAGAAAATACTTTCGTTTTGTGAAAAAGGTACTTTTATGAAAAGGGTAGTTTTTTTAAAGGGTAGTTTTTTGAAGAAATGTACTTTTGAAAAAAAAGTACTATTTGAAAACAATATACTTTTCTTTTTTAATAAAGAGTACGTGTTTGTGAAAAAGGCATTTTTTTGAGAAAAGATACTTTTGCGTTTATAAAGGGTATGTTTTTATGCAAGAACTACTTTGTTTTAATATCGCTGACCGAGTTTTAATAGTAGACCGGTCTAGTCTTTATTTCTATATTATTTATATTGACTGTAATATTTATTTAAATAAATAAAATAAAAACATTGGATACCGTGTAATACTTAATTAAATTCGGTTAAGTAGATAATTAATTCAATTGTGACAAGAAGTATTTTTTTTTTATTCCGTAGGTATAATAGAATAGTCAGTACTCATAGCCAAATTTTAATGACTTCAATTGAATTTCTAAGTAAAAAATATATTAGTAAATGTAACTATCAAAATTCGGTTGACAAAAAATTCGGTTGCAGCAATTGGTTCTCTTTTCTGTGTGTATCAATGGAAGCAAGTCATATATGTTTCTATCTATCAAGTATAACATGTAGGGAATGCTCAGATGGTAGAGTGATTGTCTGATAACCTGGAGGACAAGGTTTGAAGAACAAAGTCCTGAGTCTGAGTCTAACCTATACAGAAGATTCAAGAATTGTAAACCAAAAATTTCGCAGCCGGCAGTTGAAAGAACTGGTAAATGCAGGGTTATCTCTTTTAATTGCCAAGGCGACCATGAACTGTTCCATATTATTGCAGATTTTCTGAGAGACAAAAAATATAAATTTTCAGAAAGTATTACTAAAGGTCGTTAATGATGTGGCAGAACGAGGAGAGAAATTAATTACAGACTTAAATAACGTTCTCACCAAAGATGAGGAGCAGAAACAATATGTTTCACAAGTAGTAAACAAATGCCGAAAGCTCCACACAAAAAATAAATTGTTTGAAATTCCATGTAACCAATTATTCAATAATTTTAATTGTAAGTACTTAAAATTCAATATCATAATAATTAAATTATATTGTAAACAGAAATTATAAAAAATTAACCAAAACACAGTCATATCATTTAATCTAATAGTTTTTCTTACCAATATTGAAAAATCACTACATTACCTTTAATACTAACAACCAACAACTTTTCGGAAATTTAATTTTTTTTTTATTTTTCTTATAAATACAGAGCTGTATTTTAGTTGTATTATTATTTGTAATAAACATTTTCACGAATTAACTAAAATTAGTAGATTTTAAAGTTTTTTTTTTGCTATTTTTATTTTACTTATATTTAGCAAAAAGATTCTGCTAATTTTACCGCTATTTTCTGCAACGTCATTTTCAACTAAAAATGAAGTAACCTTTTCTGTGATCTTTACCAACTTATTTGTATGAGTGTATTATTAAAAACTGTTATTAAATACAGCTGTAAACAATAATATTTTGTATAAGAACCACACACAGTGTTCAAAAAATTTATTCCACAAAAAACTAGGTGAACTTGTTAAGAAATTGATTAAACTCAGTAGGCATCTTTTTTTAGTCTCAGAAATTTTTAAGTAATTATCATTTACAAAAATCAATGTTTTCATTACTGTACACAACATGATTTACAACTCTGAAATAACCGGCATACAACTGGTCCCACCAGAAAAATACCTTTAGAATTTGTACTAACAATAACATATTTTTTGTTGTACAAAGTGTTTTGTAATAAAACCATTAAAGGTCTAATAACATAAAAATTCACATCACATACTGACACATATTTGTTTTTTGTTGTTTTCTATTTTTTTCCTAGATTTATAAAACAATTGGTTAATTTGTCGTATTAAACAACAGGATATTTAGACACACATACTAGTACACGGAGAGAATTTTCTAGGATGAGTTTTAATGAAATTTTGTCACTAAACTAATGAAGTTTTCTTCACCAAGTAAATGAAACATTACTTAGACTTTTTAAAAAAAAGCTTTATAATTTTTATGAAACTGCCCAGACAGAAATTGCCGATGTTCAGAAAAAAGTACTTTATTTTAGTACCATTTCCAGAAATTCAAATTATTTACAACGATTTCCGTACGTTGTGCTTTGCCATTACTTGATTTATTAAATTTACAACCGTCAATAAATTAAAGCACTGGCAAAGTCCTGATTTAGAACGCTTTACCAATTTTAGTAAAAAGTGCTTTTAAAGCATTGATTTTAAAAAAGTTTACAACACTGTTAAAAAAAATTAGTAAATTGTGCATTTTTTATGTTTGTGAATAATCTTTTTATTAACCAATTTTTTTTTTTTATTTTCTAGCGTTGGTAAGTTACCTGCAACAAACGTTACGCCAAGTGCAATAACCTATTAAGTATTATGTGTCTTGTTAGCTCAGTGTGTAATGCTCTTGGCTACCAATCTGTGGGCTATTGTTCGAGTCCTGCCAGGACCAAACAAATGTTAAATGTTTTTTTATCTATTTAGGAAAATCTTTTCTAGTTTTTCGCCAACGTTGAAAATTTTTGTTTACCTGGTGCTTTGCCAGCGCTGTAAATAATGATTGTCCAAGCAATGCCCAGTGTTATCATTTTGAGGTTTGCAAAGCACTTAAATCTACAGAAATCCAACAATCGGCCAACGCTAATACCTCCGTTAAAAGCCAACGCTTTACCATTCGTATTTTTCTATCTGGGTGTTTTTAATGCAACTTTTTCATTAGACGCGTAAAATCTTTAATAAATAAAATAAAATTTTTAATAAAATTTTGAAAAAAAAACCGCATTAATTAAATGAACAGTTTCAAAGGACATATTCCATTAATATATCATAGATCTAAAGCAAAAAACCATTAATATAATGTAGATAATTCTCTGAGTGTACTACATGTTTAACAACATACTTTGTAATTACTACTTGTCTGTCCATCTTATTAACTCTCAATTGGTTTTTTGGTTCCTTAACACACTATGTGTCTGTCTGCCGGACTTATGTATTTTCTGAGTCTAATTTCCAACTGTAGTTATGGCGACGTGCAAATTTTCTAACCCGCATAAATTAAAAGATAAGATAATGAACACAAGATTTAGTTTTGAGTTAACTTCATTTTGGTTTACAATAATGTTGTGAAAACAACAACACTAACCGATTGAAAATTAAAAACAAAAACTCGTTTTTAGGAGACCACTTAATTACCTTGTTATTTTTGCTTGTATGCCAATTACATACAGAACTAGTCTAGATAATTTATCGTTTAAACAGAGATGTTGTCTATAAAAGACCACACAGATTTAAAAAAGATATGGTACAATATCAACCGTATTTATTTATAAAATAATAATTATAAAAAATTTCTATAGCATTGCATAGTTAGGGTGTCAAATTCCAGATTTTTTCCAACTCCTTAGAATCTGGACATTTATTTAACCACTCCCGTTAATTCCCGGAAATACCAAAATAATTTAAAACATATTTAGAGAATAAACAAGGCTATATTTATTTATATATATAGCGATATTGGATTTTAGCAATATCTTACATTTTAGTTCATAAGAAATATTTTTTGTTCAAAAATTTAAAAAAACGTTACAAATTGTCACTTATAAACAAACTTTGCTAAATTCAGTTAGAATTTCTGAGGCATTTTCAAAGTTTTCATAAGAAAAATATAAAATATTTAATTTTACTAAAAGAAAAATTTTCAGATTTTGAAAACAAATCCTAAATCATAAAGCTAATTTATATTCAAAAGACTTTTTGTCCTATGATACTAAACATAAAAAAATCATAAAGCACGCTTTCAACAAAAATTATGTTTTTTCCCAGGAATCATGACGAAAATTCCCGGTATTCGGGAAGATTGATATAATTTCGTTTGGCAACACTAAAAATAACATACATACAAAGTCAGGTAAAAATTAACGTTAAAAAAATGCTGGAGCTGTTTGCTTATGTCGAAATTGTTCTTGTTTCTCCTATGCTGCGTAATCGGCACCACTGACAAGGTTAATCTTTTAGTTGTCAAGTTACAAATTTAACTTCAAAAAAATGTATATGTAAAAGATTAAGATTAAAAAGATACGCTTAGAATACTATTTAGGTAAAGACCACTGAAAATGCTCTTGAAGACTTATGAATTTTCACTTTAAAAACAGAACGACTTACATTTCAGTAAATTCAACTAACATTGGCATTTGTTTTTTACTGTTCAAAAACTGAACCACAATTGTAGTAAAAATTAACCACATATGCAGTAAAAAATAATTATTTTATTTAAATAAAACTACTGCATAAAATGAATGTAAAATCATAATACAGTAATTTTATGTGGTTTGTTTTTTTAAATAAACGACATATGTAGTCAAAAATTAAACTTCTTCTACAAATGACTGTTTTTTCACTTAAAAATAAGACACTGTTTTACAACTCAAACAACTACAAATATTTACAGCAGAAAGAAGAGAACTTTTTTCAAACATATTTTGGATGCAATAAATAATCTATTTAACTTTAAATTTTCACCCATAATGGAAAAACAGTCTTAATATTTACAGAAAGTGCACTCAAAAAAATAAGTTAAGAGAAAAGTTAGTAAAACATCTTGTAAATCAGGTATACTATTTTTCAGCAAATTGTTTGCTAAACTTATGTTTTAAACTAAAACTTTAGTTATACTTAGTCAGCACTTAACTGTTTTGACCTAATGTTTTACTAATATTTACTAATATATTGGCATCACTTACAACATATGGGAAAACAGTGGAAATTAGAGTGAGGTATTTTCTAAAAATAGAACTCTTGTGTTGTTGGAGTTGTACTTCTGAGATTATGTATGCAAGAACAAAAACAACCGTGAATTGAATAAAACTAGTTTTAATCACAACAAAACTCGACCTGACATAGATCAGTGGGCTACAGCGCTCTGTCTAATGTGTAGTGCGAGTGCATGTGGCATTAGAAATCAGTTTATCTATACCGCGGTCAGTGATTGCCACAGAAAATTTCATATAGACGCAATCGAACAAATAAAAACATCACAAATATTACATTGTTTAAAAAAAAACAGGGTCACTGACGAAGGTGCAAACAAATTGTGGATTGGAACAACTTAAATTTTGCGTTTTCACCGGCTAGTGAAAGTAATTGTCTATTAATTAAATAAAAGGCAAAATAAAATATTTAAATTTAAAAAAGATTAAATGTATATTTGTAGTTAAATTGAGTGGTCAATTTGATAACAAATATACAGCAGGTAGACAGACTAAAGCGAAAGACAAATACATATATCTTAGGTTAATTTTCATTGCAAAAAAACGGGTTGTATTGTTACATTCTGTTATTTTTTCGTTTAGTTTCTATAATTTTCTGCGGTATTAGCGTTCCTTTAAAAGATAGCATCATTGAGACAACCATTGATGTAAGTAGTTGAAAGATAATTTTGTTTATGTTATGTATAATTATTTCTATATATTTGCAGATATTACATTAATTCATGTCGTCAATGTGGGAGTATGAAAATTTTTATATTTTGTAACGTATTGTAAATTATTTTAAAAAGAATCACATAAATATGTTTTATGATTTTCAGCAAAATAAATTAACTAGAGTAAAAATTTTCTACAAATTTTTTGAGTTTTTTTCAGTCTACTAATATTCAGCAACAATTTGATTAATGGTTAGCAAGGGTTTTTTAATTTCTAATCCACTAAGTTTTAGCAAAACTTTTGCTGAATCTAAATTTTGCTGACTAAGCAAAATTTTTTGTTGACTTTACTAACTTTTTTATTTGAGTGTGTGTCAGTCTGTGTATTCGTGTTTCTTTTTAATATTTATCCTGTCATCAGCATTTAAAGTGCATTTTGATGGTACGGTACTCTATTTTTTACACTGCAATTACATTTTTTATGCAATTTATTTTTCAAATACGTTTTTCTAACGTTGGCCACTCTCGACTTAAAAAAAAGAATGCACATTTGCCTACAAACCAAAACTTATAAAAAAAAATGCCACGTATAAAATTTTTGGCTAAAATTTTTAAATTTTAGTTTTACAACCCAACATAAAAATATTACATTAAAAAAAATAACTTATTGCAATTGTACTAGAGGTAATATATGGTTGCAAGTTGTGCAGAATCGACATGCCCTTGTTAAAATAATAAGGTCTGTAATGGAAAAGTAATCAGTTACCGACTTTAATTTCTTATTCCCAAGCTTGTTACCAGATACTATAAAGTTTCTGCTGGGATATTTGATCAAATTAACTTTTCTCTGCCTTTTTTTATAAAATTTTCTGGAATAAACACATTGGAAAGCCTTCGGATGCAACAACAAATAAACTGTGCAATAAACAAAAAAGAAGACAAAGATAAAACAAACGCAAATTATACAATAGCGTTATATTAGTTTCTAACTTCAACTGTGATACTAGTTTTTAGAGGATTTTACTGTGATATTTACTTTTATTTATTTTTTACATTTGTTTTAAATTAATTTATCTTTGTGTTGTGTATATGTAAAATATATTGTGAATTAAATGTTTAAAATTTGACCAAAAAGACTATATGTAAGTAAAATAGCTCTATAAAAATGTATCAGGTGTTTGATGTTTGTTATTAAGTTATTGTTCTTTTTTATATTTTCGCATAATGTTGCCAGATTAATAAAAATTATCCCTGAAGATGTTGGGAATATCCAACGAAACGTCAGATGAAAAATGAATAAATAGTCTTTTATTTATTTTGAAAACAAATGACCTTAGAAGCCCACTTTAGATATTTCTAAAAATCTTAACATACAAATTTAATTTTGTTATTTAAATAATAAAAATTTATCAAATCGATAATCGCATCATAAATCCATGAAATGTTTTAATTTTTCAAATATTCAAACTAATGTGAATAAAATAATTGTTGTTTTAAACAAGAAATTTTGTCAAAAGTTAACAAAAATTTTATGTTGATTTCATTTACGACTTTTGGCTTAGTGTAGTACACAAAAATATATTTTCTTTACAAATATTTGTGTATTCCAAATAGCTAATAAACAGGGTTGACTTTTGGCATTATTTATACCAGTGTTTGCAATAAAGTGTTTTAAAAGTGCAACTTTAAAAATCGCACAATTTTTTTTTTATATAATAAAAATAAAACAAAAAATTTTTATATAATAATAATAAAATTTGTGTTTTACTTTTGTCTTCCATTAAATAATAATAAAAAAAAAAATCTTTCTAGAACAAGTAAAAACCACTATTAACGTTAAGCACACGAATGACACAGTAACTGTAAAAATATTCTGAGTGTACAGTTGTCAATAAAGTTGAGTTAGATAAAACCTTGAATAATCCATTTAAAAATTATGGAGACCATAATTCTAACTCTACAGACACAGATGTAGGTACTACTTTCGGTTGTGTTAGCATAAATTTCAACTATGATTTGCACGGGCTTCCTTATAAGTGTACAGAACACTTTCTTCAGGCCTTTCTAAACTGTGATGTTTCGAATCGTATGATCTCACAAAGAATTGCACAATAATTGCCGTAATACCACAGAGAGAATTTTTATATCTGAATATAGGAATATCTTAAAATATATAGTGAAAATTTCACGAGCGGTTCATAATTAACATATTTCCGTAAAATAAATCTAATACAAAAACCTCACAGTTTAAAAACACCATAAAAATCCTCTAAACATAGAGTTAATTTTATTTTACTTCGATAAGAAAATTCTTTTAATTTCTAACACCTACAGTACCAATAATGACGTTACTCTATTATTTTAAGTGGCACACGCCAGATGTATCAATGGGCCGAAATTTATATACCACTCAACATCCTTAACACCATAGTGTGCAACATGAGCTTCTCAAAGTGTTACGCATGCGCACAAGTTGCATACTAAATGACACAAAAAAAAAACAACAAACAAACATTTTAAAAATATAGTTATACCAATGTTTTTATTTTTAAAAATAACCCCTAGTTGATGAAGAAAATCCACCCCTTTCAACTATTCATGTATGTGTTTCTAAACCATTCAGTAGTAACATGGATGTCATTCATCAACTCTCCGAATAGACTTTCAACTCTATCATCATCATAATTTAACACAGTCGCTAATGTTAACATAAAATGCAGTGGAATGTGTTTCATTAATACCAACATCATTCATGTGAGTACATCATAGTAATAATCAAGGCAGCGACTTTCATGCACTAAAAATCGAAAATATGCGCTTAAAATTTGCACTAAAAACTAAATAATATGCATTCAAAAATATGCACTTTAAATTTGTCGATTTTTAAAAATCGTATTGATAACTAGAGAGCGATGGTGAAAAAAATGTGTGTAATTGCCTTAGTTGACAATTTGTTGTTTCTTATTTTAATTATTTAGTTCTGTGTAAATGGTTTTAATTTTATTTTTAATCAAATCTTTATTTTAATTCCAAATAAATATGCAAAAATATGCAGTTAAATGGAAAATAAGCAAAAACATGAAATGAAAATCAGAAAGAATACAAAAAATATGAACTTAAAGGTAAAATATACATTTATAAAAGTATATTCAAAAGCATGCAACTACAAATCGAAGTGAATTGACGTCTTCAAAATTTAAACGTATAAAGTCTGCTACTCTACAGTCTGGCAATTTAAAGCTAAAATGTGCATTTTAAAGAAAAAATATAAAGAGAATTTTTTATAAAATATAAGGTAATGTGTCAGTTACCGTTTTAATTTACATATTATATTTGCTTAGTAGGGGTATAACTTTTTTTAATGGCACCATGTGTGGCAAATACCGTATTAATTTTTCTTTGGCAATTTTAAAGAAAAATCGTCCCGCACAGAAAAATATTAAATTTGTTGGTAATTTCTAAAGATATTTTTAAAATATCATTGAGATGTCGATCATTTCCAGAGGACACTTGGCCGCTTGGTTTCAGCTTGAATGATAAGGCATAATTAATATGTTTAAAAAAAATATTTATCTGGAGGTAAAATACTATTGGTTAGGGTTATAACTTTTGAAATATAAAATTTTAGCTAACCTATAAGTACATTACATCCAAAATTACAAAGAAATCCGCATAAACCTTTTTGAAGTTCGAGACAATTTTTTTGTTTAACTCAACTAAAATTAACATTTCGCTAAAATTGAAAGAGAAAATATGGTTTGGGACATATTCAAAGAGCACCATACATTTTTGGATTATTGATTGTGACAACCATGTTACTATAGTTTTTGCTACCATACTCTTATCTTTTTCTTTATCATATTACCATATTATGATTCCCAATTGATATCATTATTATCTTATTATGGTTATGGAAATGTTAATAAATTATCATATTATGATTCTTACATTATTCTCCCAGTATTATGTTGCAGTTGGATTTATAATAGTATAATCGTTTATTTATTTGTTTAATAATTTACTTATTTAAATAAACTTATTTTTAAATAATGTAAGTAATCAAATTGTCTTTGCTTCGTCAAATAAGATTTGTGTTATTAAATAGTAACATACATCATTATTTTGTCGCTATGCGATGTTTAGATAATTTTTTTTATTTTAGTATTTCAAAAAGCAAACTAAACTTTCTCTGTTTCAGGACAAATCTTATTTTGTCAGGAAAAATAAAATACTGAAAATTCCACAATACATTTATAATGAGCATAACATGTCGGTAGCAATCATAATGTTTGCACTATATTATAGTCCTGGTTATCATACTATGATCATGGAAAAGAGTTTCGTAATCATTTATTACCAAATTATGATTATTGCAAACATATTATTATTACATCGTAGTAGACTTAAAAGCACATGTGTTTTCGTTACAATTTCATATATCTTTTAGTTCGTTCAAACTAACGGTTGGCCACTGTTATCAATTGGGTAACAGGACAATACTGTCAATATTGTTAGTCCCACTTTGGGTGCCACAAACCGCCACAAAGTAGAGTTTTATGGACTTGTTTAAACAAATATTACTTATGGGCGATATTCAAGTGCTTTCACATAAATGCATTTTTCCTTTTTATACAATTGCAATATACGGCAAAGGAAATATCGGAAATTTAATTAATATTTCTTTATAAGTTGCGTTTCACTAACCTTAAAGCTACAGTTTTTTTGAAAATGCAAATTACTTATAAAGAATGTTTTGAAGTTTGGCGAAATGCCAATTCAAGTTCACAAAAGACGATTTTTGTGATTAGTCACGTTTTTTTCGAAGCTTGGACTAGTCAATGATGAAGGAAGTGAAAAGTGTAAAAAACTTGAAAAAACCTTAAAATTGTTGTGTAGCAGATTCACCAAAAAATGGAGCGAATGCAAACGAACAACACAAGTTTTTGAACGAAATCACAAGGAATGGTTAAACACAAACATTGATTTGTCTTTTCTTGAAAATGACGATATACCGGGTCCTTCACAATACCGAGGACGTCCATGTAAAGCCTTCACAGAATCAAGCGACGTATCTAAAAAACTGAAGGTACCTGATCTTGTAAAAACTACAAGTAAAGAGGAATTGATTTCGCTACCAGTGTAAGTCTTTACAAATCTGGTAAACGGGATGCTGCAGGTTTAATAAAAGATATACAAAAATCTCCAGGAAGGGCATCCAAAATTAAAAGAGCCCTCTCCATTCCTGATAAAACTTGCATACCATATACACCTGACGAAGCCTTAGTGCTATATATAGACGGAGACTATACTAAAAGTTCGTATATGCTAACGCAATTAGGAGCTAAAAGTCGTAATGCAAACATTTATCCACCATACAATGTAATTCGTGAGGCAAAAAAAAAATGTTATCCCAAAGAGTCCTCAATATATGTTACAAACTTTCTGCAGAAGTCAGTCTTCAAGCTCTAGTGGACTACACAGCTAGCAGAATCGTAGAATACCAAAAAGACGTAATTATGAAATCGAGAAATATGTCATCGTCAAAAATATTACAATGATATACAAATGGGGTTGTGATGGAAGTAGTGGACACTCCACATATAAGCAAAAATGTCCAGAAGGTAAGTCTGATGAGAATTTATTCGCAATTTGCTTAGTCCCATTGCAACTTAAAGATAAAGATAATATTTTGTGGCAAAATCCTCGACCGTCATCAACCCGATTCTGTCGGCCGATTAAATTAACATTTGAAAAAGAAACAATTGACCTTATAAAAAATGAAGTAATAAAATAAAACATCAAATTGAAAGTATAATAGAAACAAAAGTTACAAACTTAGATCTGAACGTGGATCATAAATTCTGTCTTACCATGATTGATGGTAAAGCATTTAGTGCAATCGCAGAAACATCAACACAATCATGTGGAATATGCGGAGCTCCTCCAAAAATCATGAATGATTTAAATAAGATTAAAGATTTAAAGCCAAATGAATCCTTGTATGCCTATGGACTTTCCACACTGCATGCATGGATAAGGTGTTTTGAGTGTATTTTGCACATAGCCTATAGGCTTGACACAAAAAAATGGCAAATAAGAGGCGATGACGATAAATTAGCCGTTGCACAAAGAAAAAAAAAAAAATTATTGATGATTAAAAAATATATGAACCTACTTGTAGATATACGAAAGCCAGGGTTTGGAACAACCAATGACGGCAATACGGCTAGGATGTTCTTCAAAAACCCTGGCTTGGCATCATCAATTACAGGAGTCGACGAAAAATTAATAAGTAATTTGGGTGTTATATTGAAAACAATGGCCTGTGGTTACGCAATAAATACAGATTCCTTTAAAAAAATGACTGAAAGTACATCCAAATTGTACGTGGATTTATACCCCTGGTATAACATGCCATCCAGCGTACATAACATTTTAATGCATGGGGCTGATGTTATCAAATACGCGTGTTTGCCAATTGGAATGCTTTCGGAAGAAGCAATGGAATGCAGAAATAAAGATTTCCGTAATTACCGGGAATTCCACACTCGAAAAATGTCGCGTGAGAAAACTATGCAAGATTTACTCAATACACTGCTTTATTCATCGGATCCTTATATTTCATCAATATCAAAAAAGTCATCCATCAACTATCGAGCCTTGGAGCCTCTTTCCAGCGAAGTTCGTGAGCTGCTTTGTGACCCAATGATTCCCGATCAATGCGAAGAAGCCCAGGACTCAGGCTCTGAAAGCGAATAATTTGCAATATTTTTTTTTTCATGGAACAATTATTTTAAGTATTATTTTTTTAAGTTTTATTTATTCTTGAATGTAATTTATTTAGTTTAAAAAATAAAAATTAAATAAATATAAGTTTGAATTTGGTTTTATGCAATATTTTTTTTTTTTTTCTTAATTTGTATTATATATATTTTGATAATATTAGCAACGTTTTTTGTTGATCTTTAAATAAATAAAAATAATAATGAATGAATTAAAACTTAGTATATTAGTTTAATTTATAATGTCAACTTAAATGTTGTTTTCTCTAATTTTAAAAAAAGAAGGTTTGATTCTTTTTTGTTACGAATAAATAAAATTGTATATATTTATTTATTAAAAATACGAAAAGTTTATTTTTTAAAATTTAACTCATATCCATATTTGATAACAGTAATTTTTGATATAAATATATATTGCAAAATACTATTTCTGTGATTTAATGTAAATATAAAAAGGTTTTTAATTGAGTTTTGTTTAACAAAAAATTTTAATTTATTTTGTATAACTAAATACATTGCTCTTCGGAGCTACATCGTATTTGAAATGTTACTAAATATATTAAAAGCAACCCCTATCGGTGAATGATTAAATCTATCAAATTACATAAATGCAACATAGGGCAATACTTTCGGAAAATTTTCATACCAATTTTAAAGAGATACTAAATTTCAGTGTAATTTCCACTAAAACCTTCCTTTTGGTGCACCCTGTAATTAAACAGGGTGTCTACAAATACAATATATTTAAAGAAGACTCTATTCGCTACAATCGCTCCATACATTTCTAACTTCTCAGATCAATAGTTTAAGAGATACGATTTTTTATAAGCTAGATTGGTGATTTTTCCCACTGTGCAACGTGCCGATTGTATTTTCCTGGGTAATTTATGAATTAAATTTTAAACAAAAAATATTTTTTTAACTTAGATTAATAAGGCGATGATATTTTGTTAAACATTCTTTGATTTTGAAAAGTATTTGTTCGAAATCTATGTTGGGCTACTGGCTACAAACATTCATGTGCAAGAAAGTCGCTGCCCTGGTAATACTAATACAATATGCAACATAAACGACATGTGTTTATTAGTTGCATTTTAATGGGTTTGGAAAAGCCTTATGGTTATCTATGTTGGCAATTTTTGCATTAAGGTTTTCCAGCTCGAGGGGGTAAGTTTTCATTTGTTGATGTTTTCACTACATGTTTTAGAATATGTTATTAAGGTTAAGCCACATGATCATGCGTTATTTGATATTTGCAATTTTCATTGATGTTGCAACTAACGACCCTTAACAAATAATGTTATTATTTCAATTAAATTTTTTTTTTGTGTCTCTAAGTTATTACTCATCATGTCAATAATGATGACATCGATGGGTGAAATTTTTGGATTGATAGTTATTGTTGATTATATGTAAGCCTTTTTGGGTTAATAATTAAATTCGTAATGCATTTTTTTTTACCAATGGAGTAATTTTATATTATTTACAGAGTTTTTTTTTAGGAAATGGGGAACGCATTCCGAAGTAATGAAATAAGGAATATGAAATTTTTTTCTTTTTTCTTTCTGAAAATCAAAATAATTTAAAAGTATGAAATCAAAATATGATGTATGAAATCTGAAAATTCATATATTCAATTTAAAGTTAACCCATTATCTAAAAAATTATGTACAAAAATTTCGAGTTTGATGAAACTGAACAAATTTAGCAATAATTACTTTTGAATTGTAAAGAAAAAGCCTGATAGATTTACTTCACCGATTAAATAGATAAAATTTTTGCAAAATGAATTTCATTTTGAATTGGCAGGTTTGAGATCATAATTAAATGTTACACATAACTAAATGTTACATAATTAAATGTTACTATGTAGCTAAAGACCACCGCAAATGTGATTAAAAACAAATAAAATTTCACTTAAAGAATGGACGACTTACATTTCAGTAATTTCAACTAATATTGTCATTTGTTTTTTAATGTTCAAAAAATTAACCAAAAATGTAGTAAAAATTAATCACATATGCAGCAAAAAATAAACAAATTTTTATTTGTTTAAATAAAAAGAAACTACTGTATAAAATTAATGTAAAATCATAATACAGTAATTTGATATGGTTTGTTTTTTAGAATGAAGTACATATAAAGTCAAAAATTAAATTTTTTCTACAACTAATTGTTTTATCACTTAAAAATAAAGATTACTGTATAACAACTCAAACAACTTAAAATATTTATAGAAAAAGTTCCCTGAGTGTATTTTTACAAATAGAAGACATTAATTATTAATAAATGTAAGAGAATATGTAAAAAAATCTTGTGGGCATCAGCGCTAGAAGGAGTGTCGCACTTTCGACCTACGCGACTAGGTCATCTTCATCCTCATTCTAATACACCATCCACAAGAGACTCAAAGTTTGATCAAGTATTTTATATATCAACCCATCACAGAAAACGGGTGATGTTAATTGCCCCAACAACATGAGTTATTTTCGTCTTTTCTTACAAGTTTTGCCAATAACTTTAATTCATAAAACTTTTTACAGTTTTATTAGTTTTTTGTTTCTATGTACATCGAAATTATTTGTTTCTTAATTCTTAACGAGCTTTCAACCTCCGTATATTTTCAAAAATAAAATAAATCAAAATATTGGCTAGGTTAACAATAGTACTTCGATTTGGATAAAGGTCTCATAAGAACCCGAAAATTTAGAAAAGCTAGAGCATCCAGAATAGGCAGATCTTTAACAAAAAACCTATTAATATAATAATTAAATGAAATTTCACTTAAAGAAAGGACGACTTACATTTCAGTAAATTCTACTGACATTGTCATTTGTTTTTTACTGTTCAAAAAAGAACTACAATTGTTGTTAAAATGAAGCACATAAGTACAATTATTTGTTTTATATTTTTAAATAAAAAGAAACTACTGTATAAAAGAATGTAAAATCATAATACAGTAATTTGATGTGGTTTGTTTTTTTAAATGAACTACGTATGTAGTCAAAAATTAAATTTCTTTTAGAAATAACTGTTTTTTCGCTTAAAATTAACGATAACTGTACTGCAACTCAAACAACTACAAATATTTACAGCAGAAGTTCCCAGAATGCAGTTAAAACTAGCTTAAGTGAATTGTAAACCATTTCACAAAGTTTTGCACAGTAAAAGGTAAATCGTTAAAGCTAATGAATTTAGCATACACCAAAGTTTATTTATGTCATACAAAATTGTTTTTGTTTTTAGATATTTTGCCTCAAAGTGTCGAAAACTTTTGAAATTCCTCATATAGTGTATAATTTAATTAGAAAAAAATTCAATTTAGGTTAGGCAATAACTTTTTCGAAGATGGCTTTTTAACATTATTTATTTCTAATTTTGTTATTCATTGTAATATTCGTTTCAAATTTAATTTTCAAAATTGTATAATTATATTTTAAAGTGTTTTATGAATCATTTTGTTAATCGTTGTTTCATCACTTTGAAATAATTTATCGATTTTTAATGATCTTTTTCTGTGTTTACTAAAGCATTATTCATGGGTGGCGTATTTTAAAGATTCTTATTTAAAACAAAATATACTTGGGATGAAAAGGCTTATAGCTATTTGATAACTTAAACTGATGATACTAAATACACCCTAATTTACCAATTTTGTTTTTTTTTTATCAAAATAATCATTATTTAAAAATAACGAAACCAATCAGAAAAAAATTAAATTATTTAAGAAAATTTTTAACAAGACTAATGATTAATCTTTTATACAATCTGGGATTGAGAAAAGAAAAGAAAATAGATAATTTGTAAAAAATAAACTGGCGCTTAATTTTGTAGACTATAATATTTATCAGATTTTAATTTTGTGTATTAACTAAAGAAAATGTCTTCCTTGTTATTAATGTAAAATCCTACACAAGATCAATATTCTTTGATTTATTGTTACACTCACACATTCATATGTTGTATCATAAGGATTGTCATTTAATAGAAATTGGCACACTTTGTTCTAATCTAGCACACCTAGTTTTATGATCAATATAGATTCCACTTTCAAAACGTTGCCACCCATAAAAAAACATCTTTTCTTTGTTTAGTTGTATTTTAGAAAAAAAAAAAAATAATAAAAATCAGAAGATGCACAAATGCATTTTGTATGCGCAAATCTTTAAGAATAATCAATTTAACAGTATTTCCTCTTTCAAGTGTGTGTGTTGTTGTATGTATTAGTTATATCCTGTTTCCACGTGTATTTATGTTAATTAATTCACAAGACTCAAATTTCAATATTAAGTTTTTACAGTTAGGTATCTAAGGATACATTCCTTTTTGATACTTCCTATTTGCTATTTTATAACGTTTTTCTTTATATTCCTTTAGTTTTCCTATATGTAACTTAATCTTGTGTATCCCTAGTGGGGGTTGTTTAAATTTTCTTTTAGTAACAGTTGTATATATTTGGAGCAGCTCTACTTAAGTAAATAGTTTAGGTCATAGTTCTTATGCTTCAAATATTATTTGTATTTTATAGTTTTTTCCCAACATCTGTTTTATATTTATCCATATTTTCCCTAGAGTTCATTGGACATTGTTATTGATAACGGTTTTTGAAATAAAGTGGATATTTTTTTAATAGAGTGGATAACGGTCTTTAATATACTTCCTTTAACGGTCGTTATTCAACGAACTAAATTATGAGAAATATATACATATAATGACCTACAGTTTGTAATAAAACATTTTTATGCGGAAATGGTAACTTATTGTGGGAAGAAGTTAAAATGTTCTAAAAAAAATATTTCGTTATTAAATACAACCTGTAAGATAAGGATGACCTATTCTTATGATAGATATGAGTTGGATTCCTATGGATGTATAAAGTCAGTGCTTTATGGTTCAAGTGTTCTACAACTGGATGTAACTTATATGTCTCTATTCTAAGTTATTCAGCCCTTCTTACAATCTCTTTGGTCATGGACTCATACTATTATGTATATTTACGATCGACCTTACTTTCATAGTTACTCGTTGTAGTATAAAACTAGTCAAATATGTGGAATGAAATTTCAACAAATTTTGTAACGCTGATTAAAAAAAAATAATTATGCAACCAAACTTTTACCTTTAGTTTATGATAGCCGCATTTTTTCTTATATTACTACATTAAGTTTAGTAACGTTCGCCGCGTTACTGCCAATATACGGCCACAAATGTTGGAAAAAGCCATCGAAAATTGGACCTCCAGATTAGACTGCGTCCGAGCTAGTCGTGGCGGTCATATGCCAGAAATCATATTTAAATTATAATGCCAGAAGATTATTTTTCCAATAAAGTCAATGTCAAGTCAATTTAAAAAAATTCATCTTTGTTTTCTTCCTTTTTAAAGTTCTATACCTCTAAAAAAAACGCCCTTTATCAAGTAGTTATATTTAAAGAAATACACCAACGCAAATGTTTTGATTGTCTGTTTAATTTTTTTTATAATATAATTTATTAATTGGTAATTCTCAAAAGGTATATACTTTCTATTTTATAGTATTTAGGTTTCTGTATCTATAAGTATTTAGGTTTGACACCAGTCAAGTAATCAATTTCATATTTCTCTAAAGTTAATATTAACGAAAATAATTATAAGGTTATTTTCCTTAATACAAACGTTTTTAATGTAATACTTATTACTTAAGTTTTACTTCATAAAACTAAAACACTTATACATTATGAACTATAAACCAAATGAGAATTGTTTGAGTTTAAAAATTTAAACTTCTTAAACACAATTTTTAAGAAGTTATTATACTTAATTTAAAAGTTAAGTAAGTTGCGTATTTGTTTTTAGTTTTTTCATACAATTTTAAATTTTTTAAATTTTAGTTTAATAACTTCTTAAAATTTAAAATTTTTTTACTAAAAAAAATAAATTTTGTAATATTTTTTTAAAAATCTTAACCTAATTTAATTAAGAAAAGTTAAAGAAATTCGCTTGTTATTATTGAGTTCATAAAAAATAAATATGAACTAAAATTTAAGAAACTTGCATTATTTTTAAGCAATTTTATTAATGTTAAGGAAAATTTTAGTAAGGCGTAAACTTAATTTTGGTGCATACTTGTTTTTGAGTGCATATGAAAGTGAAACGTAGAATGTTTAAAGAAATTCTTACGATCACATAAAGTGAACTGCATTCGTTTTATAATTCAAAGATTTTTTTATTCAACAATTTGTCTTAGAATCATACGTAATTCGAGGTACCGTGAAATAACTCAAAAATGAAATAAGTCCCAAAAAAATAATGCGATTAAAGGCGCTATAAGCCGCGCCTATAGGACGCGAAACAAAGAGGCGCCGCATTACGCGAAATTCGGCCGCGCCGCAGGACGGAAACCGCATGTCATATGTCCAATGACATAATGTCCATGGACGTTATGTCACTCGAAAAGTGTCATAATGTCCATGGACTTTATTACAATTTGGGAAATGTCGTAATGTCCATGGACATTACGACATTATTTTTTTGGATATTATGTCACTTTCAAATGTGGCATAGCGCTTAGACTTTTTAAAATAAAAAGATAAATAATATTTAGTATATCAATACAATTTTTTTAAATATTCTTTATGCCACCTAAAAAGTGGCATAATGTCAATGGACTTTATGCCATTCCATTTGTGGACATAATGTCCCATTGCAGAGTGTCATAAAGTCCGTGGACATTATGACACTTTTCGAGTGACGTAAGGTCCATGGACATTATGTCATTGGACGTTATGTCATACCACCCTTTCCAGACCCCTCCTCCTTCTGAGATGTCTTAACTTTTCATAATATTCAATATGCACCAAAATCAATTGCTTAAAACATCCGATCGGAGCAATTGAAAATGTACCATCAATCAAAATCTTTTTATTATTGTTGTTGGGAATATTTTCAATTATTAGCTTGACCATCTTATCTGATTCAAAGACGCAGTACGCGAAGTCTTTAGTTGTTTTGTCACGACCTTCATGGAAAGTATATCCAAACTTTTTAAAAATATTTTCTTTTTTAAACATATTGACAACATCGATCGGAGTCTTTTGCTGTCAAATATTGCAGACCGCGTTTTACTTTGTAGAAATCAATGTTTTTAGTTGATTCTTGATTGCTTTATTACAAACAAGAAAAACATTGTTATCAATGCAATACAAGAAAGGCCTGATAAATTACTAATTTTCCTTACGCACACGTTCCGGAAATTCTCCCGGATTCCGCTAATAGCGCCCAAAGTACTTGCAACATCCAAACACTGATCTTTTATTTGGTTACGCTTCCGTTCATACAGCGAACCACTCGCGACTTGCAGTTTTCTTCGTAACACGTATAATATTTTCTTCCTCTAGCTTCCGAATTTTTTAAATAAATTTGATATTCTCATTATTTAAAATTCAAGATTTGCCATTATTTTTAATCACTTTAATACCTGTACCAAAATTCTAGCAAGAACTGCGTTCCTACACACAGAAAAGAGAACCAATTGCTGCAACCGAATTTTTTGCCAACCGAATTTCGATAGTTACATTTACTAATATATTTTTTACTTAGAAATTTAATTGAAGTCATTAAAATTTGGCTATGAGTACTGACTATTCAATTATACCTACGGAATAAAAAAAAAGAAATACTTGTTGTCACAATTAAATTTATTATCTACTTAACCGAATTTAATTAAGTAATACACCGTATCCAATGTTTTTATTTTTATTTATTAAATAAATATTGCAGTCAATATAAATAATATGGAAATAAAGACTAGACCGGTCTACTATTAAAACAAATTACTTCTTGCGTAGAAACATACCATTTATAAACGTAAAAGTACCTTTTCTCAAAAAAATGCCTTTTTCACAAACAAGTACTCTTTATCAAAAAAGAAAGATATATTGTTTTCAAATAGTACTTTTTTTCGAAAAGTACCTTTCTTCAAAAAAAACTACCCTTTCGTAAAAGTACCTTTTTCACAAACAAAAGTATTTTTCTCAAAAACAAGTTTTTTAAAATGTACCGTTTTTCAAAAAAGGTCCCTTTTCCAATATAGTACATTTTTTCAAAATAAATACCTTTATAAAAGGAACACCTTTTTCCAAAAAGTAATTTTTTCAAAAAAGTACCGATTCAAAAGCATCTTTTTTAAAAAAGTTACTTTTTCAATAACAGTATTTTTTTCAAAAAAGTATCTTTTAAAAACGTAAAAGTATCTTTTAAAAACGTACTATTTTTTATTGAAAAAGCAAGTATTTTGATAAAAGCTAATTTTTTTGTAAAAGGAAATTTTTTTTGGAAAACTTTACTTTTTTGAAAAACATACTTTTTTTGAAAAAATTTTCTTTTTTGAAAACAGATACTTTTCCTTAAGGTGCTTTTTTGACAATTTATTTTTTAAAACAGGTAATTTATTTGAAAAAAGGATTTATTTTGTATTATTTTTAAAAATTGTACTTTTTTGTAAGGGTAACTTTTTTTGAAAAATATACTATTATGAAAAAGATAATTTTTTGAAAAGGTTAGTTTTTTTAAATTTTTTTTTAAAATAAATGTACACTTTTAACATAAGATACTATTTTTTTTTAAATAGTACTTTGTTTTTTTAAAAAGATATTTTTTTTTTTTTTTTAATTACTTTTGTGATTAAAAATCATATATTTTTAATGCAAAAAATTCTTTGTTTAATAGCGCTGACCGGCTTTTACGAGTAGACCGGTCTTCTTGGTTTTCGGTGCAGCCGGGTTTTCTGGGATTCCCGGGTTTTCGTTCCACCCTGTCTTTCGGTTTAATCGGGTAGACCGAAGACCGAGAAACCCAGTATATCGGTCTTGATCGTAGGATCTACTTAAAAATTATGAAACATATTTTCGCAACTTTCGCTAGATAGAGCAATGACGCTGCTAAGTAAATTAGTTGCTGTTAACATGTTAGTTTCCTCCAATTTTACCCCATATTTAAAGTATTTTCTATCCTCAGTTTTACAAATATTTTTCAAATTCTGAAAGAAAATACAATAGTACAATAATTTTGTTTATATGTACATAAAATTTAAGCTTACCACATTATGCTATAAACACATAGACCACAGCAGACTGCAGAGCTACAGGACTGCAAATGCCGTTGACTGCAATCGTCGCCGTGTGGTCAGCTACTTATTATTTTGGAAACGACAGCAGCATAGTAAACAGCTGATCACGATTCAATTTAAAAATATCAACAGCTGTTTTTTATACAAATCAGGGATGTTAAAGTTGGTACAATTATACTTTTTTTGGTACATTTTGACCTTCTAAAGTACCGTGGTACTACCGCGACTCATTTGGTACAATTTAAAAATTTTTAATTTTTCCCCTTTTTGAATTTTTAGTATAGCAAACAAATTGTTATTGTGTCCTTTTTCGTTGCATTTATTCGTTTTATGTAATGAGCTTTAAAATATATGCGACTATATCCGCCAGATTTTACGATTTATCATCATTTTAAGGATTTTGAAGAATAAAGTTGGCAATTTTTTTTTTTTTTAATATCGATTAAAAATTTACGATTTTTTACAAAATTTATCTGGCAGCTCTTACATATATTGACACTTGTTGCAGCCAACTTCACTTTTATTTTGAATTTATTAAAATTCTGAAGAAGTGAAAATTGATATATAGATATGGCATCACTTATAACATATGGGAAAACAGTGGACATTAGAGTGAGGTGAGTTTCTAAAAATAGAACTGTTGTGTTGTTGGAGTTGTACTTCTGAGATTATGTATGCAAGAACAAAAACACCGTGTATTGAATAAAACTAGTTTTAATCACAACAAAATTCGACCTAACTATAGCTCAGAGGGCTAAAGCGCTCTGTCTAACGTGTAGTGCGAGTGCATGTGGCATTAGAAATCAGTTTATCTATACCACGGTCAGTGATTGCACAGAAAAATTTCATATAGACGCAATCGAACAAATAAAAACATAACAAATATTACATTATTCAAAAATTCAAAAAAAAAACAGGGTCACTGACGAACGTTAAATACCAGAAACTGCGCAGTCTGATTCAGAAAAAATTGAATATTTGCAATGTAGTTATGATTTTTAGAAAATACACTCATTCTTCTCTACCACGCCTTTCACAATTAAATTAAATAAAATTGCATATTAATTATAGTATTAACTGCAATTGTCTGAAAAAGACGTTACAATTCAAACGAAAATTAAATTATTGTTAAAGAAATGAAAGAAAATTCCAAACAATCTTATATATGTTTAATTTAGAACGAGCTCTCAACCTCCGTATATTTACAAAAATAAAGCAAATCAAACATATTAGCTAGGTTAATACTAGTATTTCGATCTGGTTAAAGATCTCATCAGAACCCAATGTTTTAGAAAAGTTATAGCCTCCATAATAGGCAGAACTTTAACAAAAAACCGATTAATCATTAATTTTGCTCCATTCTTGTCTTCTTAGTAAAAATATTACTTCAGCCAGAGTAAAAACTAAAATTTTTTTAACTGAAGTCGTTAAAAAATTAAAACGTTTGTAGTTTTTGGTCGGTAGTAGCTAATTTTCAAAATGAACTGAATGTCAATATGTTTCCAGACATTTCTAGTCGTTGCTGGAATTTTATCCATTCCACACTGGTCTGCAAATGTGGAAAGAGTTTTTTTCTTTTCAAAATATAGTAAAAACTAAGGAAAGAAACAGACTACATTAGCCAACATTATCAAGTCTCATACAGACTAAGGATTGGTTAAGAGCGACAAATTTATGCTGCTATGATGTAGAAATTCCAAATAGTTTATTAACTAAACAAATAATTCCATGATTTGGTCTCATATATTCATAAGACTTTTTTATGCCTTATTTTATTCATACATATAATGTATGTTATTGGAAGGTTTTGTTTTTTTTTTCTGTACAAGAGAATTTTTATGTATTTTTTTTTGTTGTTTTAATAAATTTAAAAAAAATGGTACCGTCAACGTCCAAAAAGTACAATTTTTTTTGGATGTTGGTACAAAATTGAAAACTCCATTTAACATCCCTGATACAAATGCATTTTTGTTTCAGTAGTGCCAATTACATCTTTTTTTTCTTTATTAAAATAGAACAACATGCTTGGTTGTAGACACGTATATAAAGTTCACTTAAAAATACAATTACTTATTTATAATACATTATTATAACGTGAAAATAAATTTATATAACCCCTCTTGAATATTAATGCAATTATACCATTTGATGTTGCGACGTTTTTTGTGTTTAACAAAATAAAATATTTTTAAGCACTAATTTGTTACATATTTTGTTTTATTGTCAACACTATTTTTGTTTTGCAGCCAACAAAAATAGAAATTAACCTAAGTTGACTACAGCGGCAAAAGTAGTCGGGTAGCCGTGTAGTTGTGTTGGTGCCAAATAATCGTTTTCATATAAACGTGTGTATTTTATTTTTGACAGGCTGTAGTCGTGTAGCTGCAGTCGTCTATGTGTTTATAGCATTAGCATCTCTTTCTTGATTTCTGCTTACTATTCCATGGTGTTTGTTTAATTTTTATTCCATATTTTCTAAGCATTTAAAAATTTTGTACTTATATGTTTAACTAAATTTTTTTTTGTTTAAATTTTCGTTTTGTTATTTTTAAATAATTCATTTGACACTAGTAGCAAATAACAATTATTTTGTTTGGAACAAGGTACGATTGTTACGGCAATTGGGAGCAAGGGTTATGATTACAATTAAATAGCTCTGTTTACTCAAGATTTTTTTTCTATGGTTGCATAGACTAGTAGTTGTTGTAACCATATTTAACATTTTATAATTAGGGAAATCAACCAATTGGCTGTAACTAAGAAAGTTAGTTTATTAAGCATATTTTTAAACTTGCGCTAGACAAAATAACTGGTCCTGATTAACTTTTGTATGCACACACAGCTAAAATATTTGTTTAACAACTTAAATAATGTAATATCGATCGAATTCCAACTGATCTTTTCCCTGTGTGTAACTCATCGTATTGCTATTATTTACTTTACGACAATTTTGAGAACCGTTACAAATGCATAAAATTTACCAAAATGTAATTTTAATAGAAATGAAATAACTTCCAACGATAAAATCACATTTAAAAATGAAAATGAAATAATTCCCAACAAAAGTGAAATAACTCCCAATGCCAAAAAGGAGTGAAATAACTCCCAACAAAACCTGCTTGGGAATTATTTCATTTGGGAGTTATTTCATTATGAAATAATTTCTAACAAAAGATTGTGAAATAAGTTCTATCGCATTGAGAGTTAAATTATAGTGAAATAAATCCCAATTTATATGGAAACTTTTTGGGAGTTATTTCATTTTGGGAGCTATGTCACGGTACCGTAATTCGATTAATATGGCTTGGAAACATTGCAATCAAAATTGCGTTCGAAGTAATTCCAACCGATTTGTAAGAGGAATTGTAATTATGAAGAAAGTTACAATCTAGCATGCGGCTAAGAGCAATCTATATATTGGAAATATAATACAGCTTATAAACAATATTAAAAGCTACTCTTTATATTTCATATGTATAACCTGATTATATATGTATAAGCTAATAACTCTTTAATATCAATTCACAAAGAAGCCTCTTAATTTTTAATAATTTCGTAAATAAATTTACTCTTAACCTGTTTCAATTCCATTTCATAACACCCTCTTAAGCAAAAAACTCTTATGAAATCAATAATTAATATCTCTTAAACAGTATTCGATTATATTGAACTCTTTTTATATCTCTTATTATGTATGTATACAACAACTAACTCTGTGCTTATGTTATCATAGTGATAATCAGTCACAGTGACTTTGTGTTTTAAACACAGACAATCAGCAAACAATGTTGGTTGGTTGGTGAGTGCCGTTGTTGTCGTTTGGTGACTCATACTTTATTCCTGTCGTTAAAAACGAAACGAAAGTTCTTATATTGCAGAGCTGTTGCTAGATTTTGTTAATCATGTATGTTTTTTGTAATCATAAAACATATACGATCTATTACGATCGCTGAGTTTTTTTTTTTGTTTCTTAAAAACTTTATGTTGTTGTTGTTGAGCGTTAAATATAAAACCACCAACAACATACACACAACAAAAATTATAACTCGTACAATATAAAATGCATGTTTAAACAGTTGATATGAATAAGATATTAGTTTTTGTTGTACAAAATAAAACGATTGTTAAACGAATAAGTAGTAGTTGTAGTAGTAATATGTGTAATAGAGTGGTCCAAAAAAAAAAATGATAGTTGGATTTTGCGATCTTTAAAATGTTGCACCTATTGCTTAACATCTCTGCTGCGTAAGACGTATATATATGTTTCATCAAAACTCTATCCTGTTTCATGAGACGTTTATATGCAATATGTGTTTTTCTTTCGACGCAAGGTTTTTTTGTTTATTTTGCTAAATTCGGTAACATTTAGAGCCCACAGAAAAGGTTAACTTTTAAGAATGTATAATACTACTCAACGGCCAAAAAAAAACTGGCTTTGAAACACATTTTTTAATAGACCTACGATGATTCCAAATCTTGGAACATTTGTTTTCCTCATTTGACGTTCAAGGAAAATCGTATTCTAGGGATCAAAATAAGAAACTTTGCCGAAGGAACCATACCTCGAATTCTGATGTCCCGACTTTTGACCCGTAGGGTCAAATTTTGAAAAAGCCCACTTTGATATTTCAGCAAGTAGGAGGAATCTCTCCAACATTATGGGAGCTACTTCTTCTCCGGGAGACACGCTAGCAGTTTGATGCATAAATCATCATTCTAGGTGACCGTTAGGTGGTTAAAATTTAAGTTGAAAGAGAGCCTTTTTAACCGTGTTTTTATAGCAAAATGTACAAATCTCGGGATAGAGATATTTCAGAAAGTAGGAGGAGTCTTTCCAAGATTAAGGTCTCTATTTCTTCTCTAGCAGATGCATGTATAAATTGTATTCGATTGGGGTTGGATTCGATTGGGGCACTCTAAATGGCAAAAGTTTCTTATTTTGATCCCTAGAATACGATTTTCCTTGAACGTTGAGCGATTTTTTTGCCTCCATACAAATCGACCCGGCCTAATGCTCACATATGAACTCGTATGAATCCTATATGGTGAAATATGGTTTCTTATGACTTTATATATGAGCATGAATGATAAATAATGACGAAATTATTTTCCATGATCATAATATGATAACTAGGACAATAATATGGTTATAGTGCAAATATTATGATTGCTACACAAATTTTATGATCAATAAAAAACTATTGTGAAATTGTATTCTTTACAATATTTTAATACGTATTTATGCTGTAATCACATGTTTCATTAGTTTTAGTTTTCCTGACAAAATGAGATTTGAGCTGAAAAAGAGAAAGTTTAGTTTTGCTTTTTCAGGTTCTAAACTAAAAAAGTTATGCAAACATCGCATAGCGAAAAAATAATGATTTATATTGCTCCCTAATAACACAAATCTTATTAGTCAGCTCAAAGACGATTGGATTACTTCAATTATTTTAAAATAAGTTTGTGTAAATTATTAAAAAATAAGAATAATGTTGGAATCATACTATTATAAATTATAAACATTTCCATAACTATAATATAATAACATTGAGATCAATTGGGAACTATAATATAATAAATAATATAACATTATGATTAGGGAAAATATGAGATGTCGCAACCATAGTAACATGGATGTCGCAATCATAAATCCTAAAATGTATAATGCTTTTTGAATATGGTTGCTCCAACCATGTAAAAAATTTTCTCTTCATATGAAAATATATTACTTACAACTGCAACTTTTGCAGAACCTGTCTTTGTAATTCATATTTGATAATGGATTTAGGGATTTGATAATTAATTTTAAATCTGGCAATGAAATTTTTAAATTGTATTTGTCAGTGAAAATATTATCTCACATAAAGGACATTCCACAGAAATATAATCATGCAAAATATACATTTTCGCAGCTGTTAATATATGAAAACTTCTTGATCAAATTTGCATTGAAATTTTCCATTTTCGCGAATTTAGCGACTCCGCTTTAAATTTCGATTCCATATTTATAATGAAAGCCCAAAAATATAATATATTTGATGTATCGCAATCATCATTATCTTTAACTTTTTATTTTTACTTTTTATTATTTTTATTTTTAATTAACTAGTACAATCACATAACAAATTCGTTTATGTCAAATTCGGTTGTGTCAGCTTATTTTATTCCAACCGAATTGATTCGATTGCTGCAACCTTGTAAATTAAGTTACCACAACCGCATTCGGTTGGATGAAAAGTTCAAATTTGTGTGAGAGTGTACAATTTTGAAACAACTTCAATTTCGATTAGTGACCTCTAAACATAACTTTTTTTTAGATTTTTTTGGCAGACCATATTTATTTTCATTATGGCATATTTTATGGATTGTGAGGCTCACGAATTCCAAAGTTTTCTTTTTTGGACCACCTTAAAGTGTATAAATATGAGTTTGTATTTTTTTGTTTTTCTAAAATTTGTTGAATATTGTTGCTGCGTTTAATAAACATTAAACAACTACTACACATACTAAATGAATATTGTCCAGGTGTTCATGTTCGTTTTTGTTTTTCTGGTTGTTTGTAGTTTTTCGTTACATATTATTTGTAGTATTACTAGTACACAGTTCCTTGTAGTGTATTTAAGTTAAGTTAATTTTATTTTTTTATTTTGTTAAGTTTGATTACAAAAAAAAAAAAAAATATGGAACTGTACTGTTATTTGAAATGATAAAAAATTGTTATTGAATATATAACACGATCACCAGTACCACCCTAAAAATTTAACATACTACGTTAAATTGAATATTAAGTAAAAATTAGAATGGGCTTTCCGGCAATTAGCTTTTTGTATGTGTGTTATAGAATATTTTTTGCAATAATTAAAATAAGGTCTACAAATGAGTAATTAAAAAAAAAAATTGTAATATAATACTTTTTCTATTACGAGTTTAGAGTCATGCGTAGGCTGACCACTTGTACTGAATGCGTCAGAACATATCCTGATGAGAAAACATTTGTACTTTAGTAAAACTTCTTGTACTGATTTCATTTTTAAGAATTTTTGCACTAAAGTATTTTTTTGGGGGGATTTTTTCTATTGAAGAGCTGAAATTCTTAACATTCACATTAATCATATGAGAGATCGACCCCAAGAAAATTAATTTGTTGTCACCCTGTTAAAGTATGTGATCACCAGCATGTCATAGTATGGCGACTCGAGGAGAGAAAGGCTTTGGAGCTTTTATATTTTTTACTAATAGGCCGATGATTTCAGACTATTAAGAAATCTGCTTGATAAGTTTAAGAAAAAAACCTGAGTTAAGTGATATTATATTTCTTATATTTCAAGACTAATTTGATCTGAAACATTTAAAGGTTTAAAGTATTAAAAGTATCAGAAAAAAGTACTAATAATTTGTTAAAATTTACGTTGCAAAAGAAACTGAAGAAATTAACAGATTTTATTTTTCTAAATAAATGGGGTTTTTTATACAGGTATAGAAATTGAAGTTGTCAACACTTTTTACTAGCGGCCATTTTGTCAGCTGTCAAGTGATTTATGTTTAGTATGGTTTGGCATTTCAACATGAATAGACCGACGCCTGAACAACGCTTCCAAATTGTTCAAATTTATTTTGAGAAATATGGTTCTGGTCGAAATACTTATCGCTCACGAATTTTGCGTATTTTGTTTAGCGACAAAGCTCACTTTTGGTTAAACGAATACGTCAATAAACAAAACTGCTGTATTTGAAGTGATGATAATCCTCAAGTGTATGTTGAGACACCGTTACATCCAGAAAAAACTGACTGTGCTTTATGGGCTGGTGAAATCATTGGTCCGTACTTCTTTAAAAACAATGGTGGTCAGAACGTTACAGTCAATGGTGACCGCTATAGAGCCATGATTACTGACTTTTTAGTTCATCAATTGAACAACCATGATGTGCAGGAGATGTGGATTCAATAAGACGGGCGCAACATGTCACACAGCTTGTGCCACAATTGATTTACTGAAGGAAACTTTTAGTAACCGCATATTTTCACGTTTCGTACCCGTGAATTGGCCTCCAAGATTGACCACTTAGAAGACAATATTCGCCGCGTTATTGCCAATAGACTTCCACAAATGTTGGAAAAATTCATCGAAAATTGGACCTCCAGATTAGACTACGTCCGAGCCAGCCGTGACGGATATATGCCAGAAATCATATTTAAATTATAATGCCAAAAGATAATCTTCGAATAAAGAAAATTTTATGTCAATTTATAAAATTCATCTTTGTTTTATTCCATTTCAAAGTTCTAAACCTCTATAAAAAACACGTTTTTTAGTGAGATAAAACCAAGCAAAAGTAACTTATAATTGATCTGAGTTTTTATTAATTTAAAATAGCCATTTACTCTGCTACACTCAGCGCAATATTTTGTATATAAAATAAAAAAAAAAGTAAAATTTAAGTAATATTTGAGGTAAATTTGATTATTTGAATTTAATTAAAGCTAGTCCTGCTTAAATGAAGAGAAATAAAAAAAAAATCAGGGTGAAAATTAATCTCATTATTTTTCTATAAATGGCACTATTTAACTAATTTAAACTTTTTGAAACAATTTTTTTTAAAGACTTAGGTACGCTGAATCCTAGCTCAGTTTTTGAAATATCGCGGTTTGTATATTTACATCATTCACCATATTCTTTCGCATATTTTACAAAAAAAAATCGTTGTTTTGACATTTTTTGCGTATTTTTAGCATGGATTAATAGTGTACAAGTGTAAGTGATGATACTTTAATTTTAATTTTGGTAATAAAATCTTTATTTTTGGACTTATGAGTTTAACATTTATGTAGAGGCATGAAAAATAAATCACAAATAAATTTTAAGATGATACAATAAAATTTTCTGATGATACGTTATTTTGCATTATATGTGACGATATATAACTTCACGAGTTTTCTTCTAAATGATAATTATACTAAAAATGATAATTATACTAAAATATATAATACACACTAAATACGCATAGAGAAAATATTGGTTGGAATTCGATTATACTCATCAATATTATTGAATAATTGTGTATGTTTTAAATAGCGCGAGTAGATGTTTGGAATTAAAAACATGTAAAAAGAAACTGTAACATAATTTCATAATACAGTTTTTGATATTTCAAATTAAGTAGATGAGTGCAGTTAAAGTAACCATTTTTTTTTGTGTATATGAAAATTAATGAAATCTGACATACTTGTTAAATAAATTTTAATATTCAAATACCATTATCCTAATCGAATACGCCATTAAATAAGTAATGAGTTACCAATAGTTGGTTACACAACGCATTACATTGTAATGTATAATTTGAAACACAAATTATACATAACAGCATTATTTTGAAACACAAAGTAATGAGTTAAAGATAATTGAACACTCATGGATTACATTGTAGTAATACCTCAATACCTTCTACAGTACTTCAGAACATAAAATAATGACCTACCCATCATCAATTACATAGTGACTGACTTATAAACGTAAAGTAATAACTGCGATATCTTTTTGAAAATCTATTTATAGACACATTACTATGTGTTTTTTTTATAAGCATGAAAGTTAAGTGCATATTTTTGAAATCATGAAGCACAATAACTCATTTACATCTGAAGCACTCAAATATTATATGTATTGAAATCTCAGTTGGTAGAGTTGGCGCCTAATAATTTGTTAACAGCCAGAGATGACAGATCCGAATCCCAGCGTGACCACTTTAATAATTAAATTTAAGAAACTAATAATAATAATCTTTTTTATCAACATTTTTTTATGGAAACCTATTTATGGCTACATTACTTTCCCAACCTGGCAACCATATAACTAACCAGTTACTTTACCCCCTACAAGGTAATGAAACCACATATTACTTTGAGGCTCATCGCCTGTAAAACTAATGAGTGAAGTAATGTGTAATGTAATGTAATGCGTGGAGCCCTGTGGTGATACATTACTTTACCCATTATTTGGTAACGAGTGGTTTGCCGATTTTTTTTTTAAATATATATATAATATAAATTATATTTCATATAAAAATGAAACACAATAAATTTGGTCAGTGATTTTTTAGCTCAAAAAATTATACTAAACTACCCATGTGAAGATGATCATATATAAAGTGTCATATATGTTCGGATCTGAAAATTGAGAGTATTTGGCCATATATGGCTCATATATGACCATATATTTTAGTTCATATATGTTCATATTTCAAATATTTTTCATTTATTAATTTGATTTTTGTTGCTTTTTTCTGAGATCCGATTAAATGAAAAATTATTAAATGATTTTTATTCTTTTTTTGTTTAATAAAAATCAAATAATAATTTTTTATTTATTTATTACAATTAGAAAAAATAATTTCTTCTATTTTTTTCATTGTGACGGAAGTTTCAAACATTTTTTTTTTTTTTTGAAAAAAAAAAACAACAAACAAAAAATATGGAAGGAAAGTTTTTCTATTGAGTATTTGAAATACATTATTTCTCGTATAACACAAAAGCTTCGTGGTTAAGAAAAGTGCGTAAGTACTAAAAAAAAAATGGTACATTTGGATATCTGAGTTTGTATAGCAGATGTAATCATGAAAAAAATTTTAACAAATTTTTGCAAAAATATAAATTGAATATTTTATTATGATTTAACCCAGTAAAATAGTAAAATCCAAATAGCAGGTTGCAGAATAACTTATACTGTATTATAACATGTTATAATTTCTGTTCTACAACCGATTCTTTTTATATGGATTTTGTCCTATTTGCAATGGGTTCTTTACCTCGAAACTATTTGAAATATAACATAATTTGAAACAAAACTTAAATCTTTTTATTAGCGAGTCAATTAAGAGTTATACGGTCATAAGACTTTTTAAAAATAAAATCAGTTTTACATTCTCCGACTTAAAAATCTAACTTTAAGAAACAATAATGGTTTATTTCTAAGTCAATGATACATGAACATATATTACAACAATAATTGCATTTTTGAAAGTCAATGTCATACAAGTTAATATATAATCATATATGAATTCACATAACAAAATTAATATCATGTATGGAACAATATTTTTCAATTTATTTCAATACATGATATCATACTTTACCATACACTCTAAAAAATGATTGTAAATTTACTACTATAAGGTGGCGCAAAAGAATTCCTCCTATCAGAAAATGCTATACATAATAAAAAAAAACCATCGGAAGATTATTTTTGCGCCACCTTATATAAAACGAGTAAAGTTTCATGTATTACTACGCAAATTCGGTAAATTTATACATAAAATGCGTAAAACTATTTTGCTCACACTTTTATATACAATAATACCCACTTACAGTATTTTTACCAATTATGTGTTTACAATTAAACACATTATGCCTAAAAGTATGTATTATTTTGTTAAATAAAATTTTTACGCACAAAGTTTGTAAATATACTAACTTATAACAGTAATAAATATTTTGACATTTTTAAATTGAAAAAAATTAAACAAATTAAAAAAGCAAAATTAAACAAATTAAAAGAGTTTATAGTTTATTTCCAAGTGTTTGCAGGCTAATTGTGGAAAAATATTTTCAAAATATAATATATGTACGGAGCTTAAAAGAATAAAATTCTTCATTCGATTTATTAGTCGGTTTTTACTCAATCGATTTAAAAATATCGCCAATATTGAAAAAAATTGCCAAAATTGAAAAAATCGCCAAAAAATCGCTAAAATTGAAAAAAAAATCTTTAAAATAAAAAAAAAAAAAAACGTTAAAATTAATAAAAAAAAAAAGTCGCTACAATCAAAAAAAAATTTAAAGAAAATCGCCAAAAATGAAAAAAATTGCTAATATTTAAAAAAAATCGCAAAAAATTAGAAAAATCCCTAAAATTAAATAAAAATCTGGAAAAATTAAAAAAAAATCGTTTACATAAAAAAAAATCGCCAAAAATTAGAAAAATAGCTAAAAATTAAAAATAAAAAATTGCAAAAGGAAGAAAATCGCCAAAAATGAAAAAAATTTTAAATTGGAAAGAAAGCTTAAATTGAAAAAACCAAAAATATTTCCGAGAAACTTAAAATAGTTGTAAATGTATCGGGTATTGGGGTTGAGTTTTGAACATCTCTTTTATTTTTTGAGTTATGGACGGTTTTTATTTAGTCAATTTTTAAAAGGTACATATTCCGAAAACTAATGGAACTGGCGGAAAATTTTTTCAAAACTCAACCCCATTACCCCTACAACGATCCTAAATTTCGATTTGATTGGCTGTATTCGTAAATCGCGTTTTTCTCGAAAAGTAAACATCGCAGATAAAAAGGAGTATTTATTTGAAACATCGCCTATGTTTCAAAAACTAACAGAGATAAATAAATGACAAACAACTTTTTCCAATTTGAGCTATATTTTATTATATTTTATGGTGATTTTTTTTAAATTTTAGCGATTTTTACTTTTGCCGTTTTTAAATTTTGAAGTTTTTTTTTATTTTGGCGATGTTTTTACTTTTAGCAATTTTTCTCATTTTTGGAGATATTTTTTATTTTTGGCGATTTTTTTTAATTTTTGCAATTTTTTTTAATTTTGGCGATTTTTCAATTTTGCCAAATTTTAGTGATTTTTTTTAATTTTGGAAATTTTTTTAAATTTTGTCAGTTTTTTCAATTTAAGTGATTTTTACATTTTTTGCGTTTTTTTTTCAATTTTGTAGATTGTTTTAAATTTCTGGGGATTTTTTTTCATTTTAACGATATTTTTTCAATTTTAGCGTTTTTTTTTCAATTCTGGCGGTGTTTTTCAGTTTCGCCGATTTTGGCAAATTGTAAATCGGTTGAGTAAAAAATAGATTGAATTTCGAATTATTGAATTAGCAATGATATAATTCCCAACGATTGACTTCCCAACGATTGAATTCCCAATGAATGAATTCAATAATTAATAATATCGAATGAGCTAAATTGATTGAATTCCCCACTAGTGAATTCCAAAGAATGAATTCTCTGCGATTGATTAAGAAAAAAATCATTCGATTTAAAAAAATCCGATTTGATTTTTTAAAATAGAATTCAATCTTTGAAGCTCTGTATATGTACAACCACTTATATACAATTATTTATTATTATACAAAATATTAATAAAACTCTTTCTAAAAATTAAATTTTTGTTTTATTTGAAAAATTTTTTGGGCTGTTATGATTTCTTACCGCAAGGTAAATATACGCATTTTTAGGGGGTTTTTACGCATACTTTTTTACTTTAAAAGTAAAGCATGTTTTTTTACCCAAAAATTCAGTAAAATTATTAATTTATTTCTAAATTTAATTACATTTTTACGCACTTGCATAGTACATCTACACACTTTTTGTTGACCAACTTACACGTATTGTGTGTATATTTTTCATTTACACACATAGAGTAAATTTACCCTACTTATAATAGGAGTATAGTTTCCTACTATAAGTTGGGTAAATTTCAACAGAAATTAATTAGAGTGTATATGAACTTTTTGTTTGCATGTAAGAACCCATATATGCTTCCATACATGATATGCATCTTCATACATGCTGATATATGAAACAATATATGCTCATACATGGAATCATGCATGCTCATACATGACCATATATTATTATTTCACATGCGTCAGATAATAATTTTGTGAAGCATTTATAAGAAAAAAATATTTAGTAAGATATCCGAAATAAACGTATTTTCTCAAATTACAAAAAAAAAATATTTTTAAACAAACTTCCCGTAACTGAATAATTCTGTCAAATAGTCGTATTCTTTATTCGGCCGAAGAGAAAAAACAATGCGAATACAGAATAGTTACTGAATATTCGTGGCATATCTAGTTTTTAGGCAAAACTTCGGATGGTTAGGGATGAAATCAATCAGTTTTTTTTGACGATATATTTATTTTTTGTCGAAAAATATATTAAAAATTTTACTTTAAATATAACTGGGAGAAATATTTCAGCGTAGATAACACAGGTCAACAGTAAAAAAAGGCTTGACTAACCACTATATAGATTTGATGCATCATGGCTGCCTAAGTACAAAAATGGTAAAATTTTTCAATTCTATGGATAATTTTTTTTTTAAAAATTTTTTAAGTAAAATTGACAATATTTTGAGACATTTCTCCACTTATGTTGTCATAACTCAAAAACAACTAGTCCGATTTTGTCAAATTAAATTTACAAAAATTAAGGTTTACAATATCTTTAAAGAACGTGTACAAATTTTTTTAATGCGATCAATAGTTTCAAAGTTATGAAACAAATTGTTAGCAAAAAAAATTAAAAAAAAAATGCTAAAAAAAAAAAAAACTTTGAAAAACAAAAATTTTGTAGTAAAGCTACATATCATGCGAATTAAACTAGATATGAATCATAAAAATCGATGCATGCTTTACATTTTTTTTACAATTAATTGAAGGTATCGCATATTTACAAGCACTGTAGAAAATTGTACCTACTATATAATGAAAATGCAGAACATAAAAACTCAGGTGCATTTTACGACACGCATTTTGGCAAATCCCCTTTGGGAAAAACCTCTATGACATTTTTATGATTCTAATAATTAAAAAAAAATAAGTAATAAACAAAAGATTGCTTTAATTTTTACGATTGCGGTAGGATAGTAATAAAACGCTCATAATGTGCGTGTACGCTGAAGTGGCTCTTATTTTCCGTTAGCTACCTGTAACGGATGATTTTTTTTTTTCATAAAAGTCCTTAATGTTTTTTAGGATTCTTGGGAATAATAAAAAATTTGCAGCACACACAAACTGTATCCACACAAAGGGTTATCCCAAATTATAGTATCAGTATTTATAAGATCTCCTTGACCCTTTTTATTTCATTCAAGAAGTGTTTGCGATAACGCAAACATCATTTAATACCTACACAAAAATTAGAGTCATACAGCTTAGAAGTTAAAAACAATTTTCAAATATTAATAAAAATGAGCCAGAAAGCCAGAACATTTTCATGTAAAAACGATCCAGATTTATTTTGTTATGTGTGCGGCCAATATATCACCGGGAAAAAACGGAAGTGCTTCTTAACTTCATTGCAAAAGTCATATCAAGATTGCTATAATATCTATCCGCACAATTTGAACCAGCATTGGACACCGAGTACTATATGCATTCCATGTCGATTGAATTTATCTATGAAGTCTTCTAACGTAAAGTAAGTATAAATTAATAGATTTGGAATATTTTATAATTACAATATTTCTTAATTAAAATTTGAATTCTTCATATTCCTGATTTCAATTTTTTTTTTCATTTTACAGACGACACTTGGAAATTTTGAAGCCTATGCTATGGAGAGAAACAGCGAACCACGCATCCGAGTGTTATTTTTGTTTAAGTACAAAAAGCGGTTTTGGAAAACATATGCGATGGTCTTACCCCACGAGGTCTGCTGATGGGTTTACACTTGCAGTTGTACATTCACAAGAAATAGAATATGCTCAAGATCGGGGTGCAAGCTGTAGTCATGTGCTTTCATCTTCACCAGGACACTCAACCTCAAGTATGTCTTACCAATCAGATATGTCAGATCCAGCACTACCATCTACAGCTGAAAATGACGAGTTCATCCCACACAAACATTTCTCGCCGAGACCATGGAATCAAGATCAGCTTAATGATGTAATTAGAGACCTTGGATTGTCGAAAAGATCTTCTGAATTACTTGCGTCCCGGATGAAAGAAACAGGTCTCATAACTAAAGAAACTAAAGTTTCGTATTACCGTACTCGAGAAAAAGACTTACTTCATTATTTTGCTGAAGAGGATAACTTTGTGTACTGCACAGATATTTCTGGTTTGATGACTGCCATGGGCTTACAGAGATATGATTCAAACGAATGGCGTTTATTTATCGACTCATCAAAACGCAGCTTGAAGTGTGTCCTTTTGCATAATGGAAATAAATTTCACTCCTTGCCGATCGCACATTCAACCAAAGTAAAAGAAGAATACTCTGTAATTGCATTGGTCATGAAGAAGATAAAGTATGATGAACATAAGTGGGTAATTTGTGTTGATCTTAAGATGGTAAATTTCCTCTTAGGCCAACAAAGCGGCTTTACAAAATATCCTTGTTTTATATGTTTATGGGACAGCAGAGCTAAAACAGAACATTGGAAGAGAAAACAATGGCCTTCTAGGGAAACACTAGTTCCAGGTACGCCAAATGTTATAAATGTGGCTCTAGTGCCCCGAGATCGCATCATATTACCCCCTCTTCACATTAAACTTGGTCTGATGAAACAATAGGTTAAAGCACTTAACAAAGATAGTGAATGTTTCCAGTATATTTCAAGGAAGTTTCCCAATCTAAGTATGGAAAAGCTGAAAGCAGGCATATTTGATGGCCCACAAATTCGCAAATTGGTGAACGATACTGAATTTGGCAGTTCAATGTCAGAAATTGAGAAGAATGCATGGGATTCGTTTGTATGGGTTATTCAAAATTTCTTAGGAAATAACAAGGGTGATGATTACGTTGCGCACGTTGAAGAGATGTTAACTCACTTCCAGAATCTTGGATGCAACATGAGCATCAAAGTACACTACCTGCACAGTCACTTAGATCGTTTTCCTGAAAATCTAGGAGACTTGAGTGAAGAACAGGGCGAACGATTCCACCAAGATATCCGGACAATGGAGGAACGATACCAGGGTCGCTGGGATGCACACATGATGGCTGATTTTTGCTGGAGTATTCAGAGTAACACTTCGTTATTCAACAATAGTAGAAAATCGACTAAAAGAAAATTTCAGAGTTTGTAGTTTATAATACATATTTATTTATTTATTTCTTGTTTTATTTATTATAATAAATGTGAATAATAAAATATAAATTTTCTACTAATTTATTTATTTATTTACATTTAAGCTCATCCAACACAAATGTCTTTCCGAAGAATAGAATCAGTATATTCTAGGTAGGGTTTTGCCAAAAAATACACGAATGTTACTATGTAATGCATTTTTGATGTGAAAATTTGTACATAGCATGGGGAAAATGTTTTCAAAATTCAATCAATCGAAAGAAGAACATTAACTACTCAATTTTATGTATATCAGACAAAAAACTAAAATTTGGTGAAAATGAGCGAATTCACTTAATTGTGAATAAATTCGAAAAAAATCAATCGATTTTTATGATCGATATCTCATTTTGTTCCTATTACATGTGGCTTTGCGATAAAGCAATAAATCTGAACGATTTTTGCCGTTTTCGATTTTTTATGATTTTTTTAAAACAAAAAAATTTGCTATTTTCACGTAAAAAAAATATTTTTTCCCTCAATTTTTTATTATAACTCCGAAACTACTGAGCCGATTGAAACGCAATATATTAACGGATTAAAGGCTATGTAAATTTCAGTTTTTCTAAATTTATTTGAATAATATCGGACTAATTTTTTTTTAGTTATCATTAATTATGTGGAGAAACGTCTAAAAAAATTTATAATTTTACTTAAAATTTTTTTAAAAAAATACCTCTCCATAGAATTTCAAAATTGAACCATATTTGTACTACTGGGACCACAATACATCAAAATTGTATAGTGGTTTTCAAAGCCCCTAAAATTTTTTCAAAATTGTTGCCTTGTGTAATAGTAAAAAAAAATAAGTCACGTTACGTTTTTAACTTAACTACTTGAGTTAAATAGATGATGTTTACTATTTAACACTTTAAGACACGAAGAATGTTGACGAAGGCCGTTGCGGGCTAGAAAGTTAACTCCATTCATGCAGTTGACACCTAACTTTTTCTAAATGTTTTTTTTTTTCTGTTATTTAAGGTAAATTATCACAAATAAAATTATTATAATTTTTCTGTTAATATGGAAAAAAAAAAAATATTACTGATCTTTAACCGAGCTAACCAACATCTCACACACAATTTATAGATCAACAGTGAAAATTCACTATTAACCACTCACAAGGTACAGTGCAAAAATTCGCTTAATATATATGCTCGGCATATGTTGAAAAAACGAAGAAAGTCTTCAATGTTTGATATTCTTTCACTTACAATGTAAAGAATAAAATATGATGACATTTGAAAATAACTGCCAGTCAAATTTTCAACTTAATTAGTTGAACTGGCAACTGTGGTAATAATTAACAGAACTAAACATAGCTTTATAGAAAATAAGTTCGCAGTAAATTTCGTCATACTCAACAAACTAAGTAACGTTACGTTTTGAATTTAACTAGATGAAAAAAAAAAAAATATATTCATGATCTTTAACCGAACTAACCAACATCTCAAAAAATACTCTTTTCAAAAATTAAAAATATTTTCGATAAATTGTTTTTTTTTTTTATTAAAAAAGGCATTTTCATTGTGAAGTGTTTTCTTTTTATTTTCAAAACGAAATAGTTAATAATATCTGTATATGGCATTTAAACCACAAATTAGTAAAACTTTTAGCAGAAGACAGTGGAAAAAGTAGATTTTTTTAGACTAGTGTTAAAAGCATAAATCTTTGAAATTATTTTAAGCTTATGACAAACCATTAATTTTTTTTATTTAATTATCAATTTTAAAAAACTTAGCATATTCTAAAATATTTTTTTCGAAAAATGTTTGTGTACAAAATCTTTAAATAAGGTTAAAAATTTCTTAGATAAAATTTCATTCAATTTATTTCATTCAATATTCATTATTTATTCTTAGTCAGTTTTTCTTTATAAAAATTAACAAATTCTAAAAATTATTTCCTATAGAATTATTTAAAAGATTTTTTTTTTGTATTTGTTATATATTGTTTTCTTTTTTTGTGTTTTTGTAAAATAGTTTCGTAATTTGAGTTACAGAAAAAATAAAATTTTTTGGGGGTTTTAGATAAAAATAAATTGTTTTAGAAAACCATTTGGAATATTTATTATCATATTTCCATAAATAAAAATTTCTTTATTTTCTTCAGCAGATATTAAAAAATTATCATCTACTGTATTAACAATTGACAAAATAAAAATAAAAAAAACATAAACTCATTTAAAAACTGAAATTTTATTAAACATCAAATTAATTTAATTAATTGTTAAATATAACAGAATGTGATTTTTCAAAAAAGTATTTTTTTTAATTGAACAATAATATTTATTTTTTGATGGAATTGTAATTTGAACTGTTTCAAATATTTAGTATAAGTAAAAAAATCTTATGAATATTTGTTAACATATATTTCTCAAAATATCTTGTTTTGTAGCTTAAAAATGTTCATTAATGAAGAATTTATAATTTTACTTTTAGTTCAATGAACTAAAAATTGTTTCCTTAAAAAAAAAAAAATCCTTCAAAATACACTCCTTAAAACAACAACACACACACACACAATACACTTTGTAAGATAAACCACCTAAAATACTTCAAGTGGGTCTCCTACCAAAACAGCGATCATTCCATACGTAAAGAAATTTACGTATATAAATTAAACGAAAATCCTTAAAAACAAAGCGTTATAAGACTACCACCTGTCCTTAACACATGGAAGTCTATATTTAGACTACTTGAGTTGAAGCAAATGCAAGAACACTTATATGAGACTATACCAACTAAACACTATAGACAGGAAAAATATCCTACAAACAGAAGAAACAAGAGTAACTTAAACACGATATAATGATAAACATGAATTGACATGAAAAGTGTGCTCATATGAAAACTATAGAATTTTAAATGCAACAGAGCATAACTAAGAACTACAAATATAAAAAAAACAAGAAAGAGAAGTAGAGGTGAGGAATATTGTTAACCAAAAGCAACAGCTGGAGATACAAGAGTTAAAATTTCAATTCAAATTTGTAAGAAAAACTATTGAAAAATAAGAGTTTAACAAAAGATAAAATGAGTATTTTTAGTAAGATTTTTGTATAGAGAGATTTTGGTTGAGAACCAGAGAAATCTTTTTTCATATACACAGATTAGTTTAAATGTATGGGTAACATTTGCCATTGGTCCGTTTTAGACGACTTTTATTATTAACCATAATAACGGCACGCGTATACAACATGTGTTTTGAAAACATGCTTAAACAGGTTTGTGCTGGAATAACATAACACACATAGCGGTTCACTAAACACTAGGCCTGATGATTGGTGGTTGAATTTTTATGCTATTAAACATATACTAAATAAATTATTTACTTTAAGGCATGAGAGAGAGTGTGTGTTTAACTGGGAGAGAAGGTAATACATTTAAGCAGGTGATACTCGCCAGAGCACAGAGCATAACATAGTGGAGGAATCAAATTAATATGAGAAATTTTGCTCAGCCTATATAAACTCAGTCGGATGCATGCTCTAGCACAGTTCTTCGTTGCTTTTGTTGGCGTTAACATCGCTTTTTTTCGTCAGCCTTAAAAAATAGTATAATTTTTGCTTTTAAAACGCGTTTTCTGTTTAAGATCTGGATACAGTTTTTTTTTTTTTATACAAAAAATAAAGAACATTTTCAAAGAAATCAAAATAATTAATATAAACTGATCTTAGAAAATAAAACATGTTTAAACGTGTAAAATAACGGTTTTAATTTTAAAATTAAAAAAAATCAACTAAATATTGTTTTAACAAAAAAAAAAAAGAATTTTTTTTATAAAAATTGTGTTAAAAAAACTCTTTACAAAATGCATAATATTGAAGATATGCTAGTGGAAAAAAATTATTCCAAGTGTCCTTTGAAAAAACGTCCCGTTCATTATCAATTTGATGAGGACGATGTTAAAACTATAATGGATACAAAACTTGTTGCTCAAACTCAACCAGAAATGGTACATATTAATAAATTGGATAATAATGATGAACCAGAAAATTTAAGCCTTAAAAAGGATATTTGTGAGCCTTCGATAAAAATGATTTCTTCTTCCGCGGAAGATGAAATGATCAATGTCAGTGATTGCTGTGAAGATGAGGGAGTCGATGTTGATCATACCGATGATGATAGTATGTGCGATGAAGAAGATGAAATGATTGATTGTGTGGATATTGAAGATAATCATAATGACGATACTAATACAACACAAGCGGCTGCTTTAGCTGCCGCAGCGGCCGTAGCTGCTGCTTCGGCGGCTGCCTCCGTGATAGTACCTACTCCTACATATCCTAAATATGGTATACAACCATGGAATTTTCATATGTCTCCTTATACGGCTGAATTTTATCGTACTATCAATAATCCACATTTGGCACAACAAATATCACCTCTAAGAGGTGAACTATTATCTCCCAGTTCTCCTTCCGACTCAGTTGGTTCCTTATCTCCACCACCACATCATTATCTAACAGGTCGTTCGAGTTCGCAATCACCACCCATGCGTGCAGATGTTATACACCGACCTATCGGTGTAAGACAAATGCCTCCACAATCTCCTCAACAACATCATAATCAACATAGATTTATGCCTTATCCTTTACCAGCATATCAGCCACATCATCAATCAGCGGTGTCATATGCTTTAGGATATCCACCACAACATCATCATGCTCCCATATCACCAGCTTATTCAGAATCTTCTTATTATTCCATGAGGTCTTTAACACCAGAATCGTTAGCATCTCCCGTACCAGAAGATTTATCGGTTAAGCCCAATCATCATAATAACACTATAAAAACACCACAAAAATCCATACATATCAAAACCGAAATTCCTGAAATCTCCTCTACACCCGTTATAACAACAACATCACCAGTTACATCAACTACACCAGCTAAAAAAGATAAAAATGGACCACCTCGCTATCAATGTCCAGATTGTCAAAAATCGTATTCTACCTTTTCGGGTCTAACTAAACATCAACAATTTCACTGTCCAGCAGCAGAAGGAAATCAAGTTAAAAAATCGTTTAGCTGTAAAGATTGTGATAAAACTTATGTTTCTCTAGGAGCCTTGAAAATGCATATTAGAACTCATACCTTACCCTGCAAGTGTAATATCTGTGGTAAAGCCTTCTCCCGACCCTGGTTACTACAAGGACATATACGTACTCATACCGGAGAAAAACCATTCAGTTGCCAACATTGTCATCGTGCTTTTGCTGATCGTTCAAATCTAAGAGCCCATTTACAAACTCACTCTGATATTAAAAAATATTCCTGTACCAATTGTTCGAAAACATTTTCCCGTATGTCTCTTTTAACCAAACACTCTGAAGGTGGCTGCCAGGGTTCTATTAACTCTACTAATAATTCCAGTAATTCTTCGGCAGATATTTCATCCTATCCCCTGTATAACGAGCATTAAATAGCAAATATTACTGACTTGAAAAAAAAATCTCGTTTGCCATATAACAAAAAAAAAAATCCACCAAAAATTAGTTCCTAAAAAAAATCAAACAAAAATCTCTTTTTTTATATCAAACTATTTAACAAATTTCAACCTGGTGTTAAAATTTCTTTTACAAATCTATAAATCCTGAAAGGCAGAGCCTTTTTTCTTTTCTCAAATAATTAAAAAAAAAAAATAACTTCTAGTCAGCCTCTTGAATTTAAACAAAAAAAAAAAAAAAAATTAATTTAAATTTCTGTAAAATTTTGCATTTATTAGTTAATTTTTGTAGAGTGCCTGTACAAATGTATTATAATTTTGTTTCTTTTTTTTCTCAAATTGTAAAAAAATTGTGAAATTAATTTGTAAATTTATATTTAAGCTAAAAATTTTATAAAGACATACTATTTAAAAGGGAAGACAATGTTTAGTTTTTAAGTAATATATTTTTTATATTAAACTTTATCTTTAATTGTAGTTTTTTAGATATTTTTATACACAGATTTTTTTTATATAAATAAAATGTTTTTTAGTTTTATAAGAAATAATTTATTTAAAACAAATTCATAAGAATTGATTTTCTTGAAATACAAAACAATCATATTTTTCAAAACATAAATTCTTGAAAACGTTTTTTTTTATTTATTTAAAGTGGGAATTAGGGATTTTACTTGGTGTTTATAATACAGAATTTTAACATTTAAATTTTTTGGGAAATTTTAGCATTATCAAATTTTAAGTGAGAACAAATTTAGACCTTAATAAATTAATAAAAACTTTAAAAATTATTTCAAAGCAATCACATTTTCCTAAAGATATTCTTCAAGATATTCTTGAAATCGTAATCTGGAAATATCTAAAACATTTTTGTGCTTAAAAGAAATTATTAAACGACTTTTTTCGGCAAAAATATTATAAAACCTTAAATTTTCTGCTTTACAAAAAAAAAATAAAAAAGGCTTAAAAATTGTAACTCTTGATTTTTAAAGAAGAAAACAGATACTTTGTGTCTACCGAATTTGATGCCAACCGAATGGTTTGGTCAGAGCCACCGATTTTTTTGTTTGTGGTAACAGAAATTCAGTTTACACAACAGTATTTCGGTTGAAACAATATATTTAAATTCTGTCGGAACACATTTGATTGTGACAACTAAATAATTCTGTTGCTGCAACCAAACAATTCAGTTGGCAAGAAATTCGGTTGTCACGATGAATCTGTTTTCTCTATGTAAAAAAAAACATAATCTACATATTTTTCTGTCACCAAATTTTTTCTGCACCGTGCATATTTTAATAAAATGTAAAAGGAAAGTAGCCTATCAGAAGACCAAAAACCATAAGATGTTTTGAGAACTTAGTTAAAAATATTTTTGTATAATCTCTGGAAGTTTGGATATTTTTTTTTCATTATCTATAAAAACTAAATATTTAAAAAATTTCACAGGCCAACTGATTTTTTAATCCTAAGACAAGAGTATACTTTCTGAAGGAAGGATGATGGATCCGAAACTGTCCTCTGAATTTTTCCATAATATTAAATTTACAAAGCATTTTAACCTAGATTTAAAAAAAAAATGCTTGTTTTCGTTATATTCGGGATGTTATAAAATCGTGATTAGTATTTATTTATAATATTTGTTATGTCATCTGAAAGTTTATTGGCTTTAAAATTAATGTTTTACCCTTTGACGACCGAACTTAAACTGCTAAAGCATTATTGACGAAACTTCGTGGAGACTTGAGCCTGTGACTTAAAATTAGTTTTGTGATGCTTTGGCGCTTTACTGTCTCCCCTACCGCAGAAATATATTATATATATTACTAAAGCGTGTGTTAAATTTTTATTTATTTTTTTTTTAAAGAGAAACAATTAATTAATGTGTTGCTTTCTTTGGAAAGCGGATAGTAGAAAGTAGATAGTAGAAAGAAACATGGGAACACTGTAATTGCGCGAGATGATAAGTCTTAGAACAGTTGTTGCTGGCCACCTGATGGAGATTTGGCGAACTTATTGAAGCTTTTTAAATCCTAGCCCTGATTCATCATTTTACTTCAGTGGGGTTAAGTGCTATGGGAATACCGAAGTTGGGCACTGCGATACATATGAGGGATACAAAATTCATATATATTACTTTTCTAAATTGTTGTTGTCGTCACCGGGAATCAAACCCGGGACTATCTGTATAACAGTCCAACGCACTAACCATTACACCACGGTGATTTTCAATGAAATTGGAGCTGTTCGACCGACCCGAAAAATACATTTTTATGATTGAGTTGACATGCTTTCACTCGCGTAGTTCTTAACTGCACAATCTCACGTTTAAGGATTAAAAGTAAGGTGAACATTTAATATGGCGAGTGTCTTTAATTATTGAAGTTACATTTAGGGAAAATTTGCATAAAAACAGAACAATTTCGAATATCGGAAAAGCTCAGATACCTGTCGATTTAATTGAATATACATAACTAAGCATTGTTTATACGTTAATGCAACTACAATTTCATAATAAAACTTCAGATTTAATGTTACTCACAACGCATTTCTTTTAATAAGAAAAATGCTTGTCCATAATTTATACACCCGTAAATGTGTCTTCAAAATATATTAAAATACATGGAAATAGTTTTTGGCCCTACTTAGTAACCATCAAACATGAAATTGGGCAGCTAAAATATATATATATGCCCCTTACATTTGTATTCTCTACAACATAGGTTCATTATGAAGAGGAATACCTCACTTCTAAAAATTAAATTTAAATGCAGCCCTCAATTCCTATGAATTTCTTCTAGAGACAAATTACTAATCCTTAAATGCTTAATTTCTCAAAATCGAACATTCATCATTTTTGGATCACTCTAGTGTGCATAATTAAAAAAAATATGTTTAGTATATTGATCATTGAAAAAATCTTTTATGTGCATAAACTGTTATTCAGGGCAATAACGTCGAGATATCCCAGTAAAAAAAGTGCTTACCCAGTTCTGGAAGATATTGTTTAATTACCTAGCTCATCCTGAACTTATTTCAGAAGGCATGCTTTTTGTTCGCGATGTTCCACTTGGTATGTTTGTTTTCAAACCATGCCTTCGTAAGAAATGAACAGTGATTTTTTGTATTTTGATATTAATGAATTTTCATACAGTTATGGACATTTTTATTTAATTACAGAAATCAATTCATTAATATTTTATTGTGTCATTGTACGCATGCTTCACATCAGGGCCGTAGCCAATAAGGCCCACTGGCAATACTGTATTTATAATTAAATATTTGTTTTCGACATTTTGAAGAAAAGATATATGGCACCGATACCAATGTCTAAATTATAATATTTTTTACAATTTCTACAAATATTTTAATAATTAACTTTATAAATTATACTCATATAAATGATTTACACTAAAAAAAGTTCCCATTTACAGATATTAAATTTGTAAATATCTAAGTCGCGAAACTATTAGATTGTATTATAATTTTTTGTAAGATTTAAATTGTACTTAATAAATCATAATTTGTTGATGTTACAGCTCGGAATCATTTTGTTTCATTCGGTTATATAATCAACCTAATCACATAAATTAAAAATTATTTATTACAGTTTTGTTAGTTTTTTGTTTTTATATACATCGAGATTATTTTTATGTCATTTTTAATTTTTAATGAGCTTCCAACCTCCGTATATTTACAAAAATAAAGCAAATCAAACATATTAGCTAGGTTGATACTAGTATTTCGACCTGGCTAAAGATCTCATCAGAACCCGAAGTTTTAGAAAAGTTAGAGCCTCCATAATAGGCAGAACTTTAACAAAAAACCTATTAATCATTAATTTTGCTCCATTCTTGTCTTCTTAGTAAGCAAGCAAGTGGTTAGGGTCTTCTCCTAACAAGCATCATGACGTTACTAAACTTTGAAGAACAAAAATGTTCTATTTATATAAAATTTTTTTTTAGTTTTTACTCTGGCTCAAGTAAGTTTGCAAAACTAACGATGGCGAAAAAGTAATGTATTTTTTTATATTTGATATTTGCAAAAAAATGCTAAAAGTTAAATCCATAAAATTTTCTTATAGTCCAACTTTCTATTAACGAAAGAAAATTAAGTAATGCACACAGAGAATAAATTGGTTGGAATTCCATTGCAAACAACAAAATTTAATCATTATTCAATAATTTAAATTGTTAGTACTTAAAATTCATCATCAGAACAATTAAACCATGTTGTAAACAGAAAATATATAAAATTAACCAAAACACAGTCACATCATTCAAAATATTGGTTTTCCTATTCAATATTGAAAATACATTTTCTTCTATATTATCTTTGATACCAACAATCAACCACTTTTCGGAGATTTTATGCCTTGAATAAAATATTTGCAGTTAAAATCGAAAATTAGTTTCCCCTACAAAACCACAATCACTCTATCTAAAATACGAGGGCGGATCAATAAGTCAGTGAATTTTTGAATGAAACACAGTTTTTTTTTGCAAAAAAATTTTTATTTTTCAACATAAGCTTCTTTTAGCTTAATACACTTAGTCCAACGTTTCTAAAATTTTTGTATCCCTTCCAAAAAATAGGATTTTTCGAGGTCCATAAAATAGGCATTTCTTGGCCATATTCGCCGCTTATTGTTTTTCCCTTTTGAAGGTAATCGATGTGGATAATCCCGCGTTTATCCCAAAAAAACTGTTGCCATCACCTTATTGGCCACGATTACGTTTATGGTCAATTGAGAGCAAACGCGGCACCCATCTTGCAGACAGCTTTCTTAAACCCAACAGATCATTTAATATCGAAACCACACAGCCATATGAAATGCCTATGGCATCAACAATCTCACGCACTTTTACTCTTCGATCGGCCAACACCATATCGTGGATTTTTTCGACATTTTCGGGTGTATTAACCTCAATTGGCTGTCCAGAACGTTCAGCATCATTTGTACTTGAGCGACCACAACGAAAGTCAGTAAACCACTTTTTACCATTGAAATCGATTGTGCAGATTCCCCATAGTATTTATCAAGCTTTTCCTTGGTTTGATTGACGGTTTTATTTCGCAAAAAAATATGTTTAATGAGCAGTCGAAATTCACTTTTTGTCATTTTTAAAAAATACAAGAGGTTATATGTTTTGTACAGCTGTTAAACGCAAAGTAAATGACGGAACTTGCTCAAAATTTGACAGTAGCCTATTAACAGGTGGTACTTGATAGGAACAGAGTTGCATTTCATAGAACTACGAGGGAAGTTCGAAAAGTCACGGACTTATTTATCCGCCCTCGTATTAGTTTTCGTTACCAATTTTAAAATAATATAAATTTTTTTAATTGTTTTGGTAACTCTAATAAATTATGAAGATTAACAACTCAATTTCTGTTGGGCATACAAATCTATATTTAGGCAAATGTTTAAATTTGAAACTAGTAAATATAAAAGGTTTAAATTTAAAAAACAACATATTTAAATTGGGCTTAGGCCCGAGATAAAGTATTTGACTGACAAACGGAAGATCCCCGGCTCGACCCCAGGTCGAGGCATAACATTTTTTGTATTAATAAATTAAAATAAATTTTGTTGAATGTATGTGAATATATTTATAGAATATTATAGTCCATAAATATCAAATATTCAATTGTAACAATAAAAATTCTCAATTTCGTAAATAAATGTTGGTTGTTACAATAGTTTTAAAATTTAATAATAGTGATAGTACGTGTATTCGGTTGCAACTACAAAACTGTTTTCTGTGTACACCCTTCAATTTTATATTATTTTAGATCTTTTTAATTTAAAATAATTACATAAAGTATATTTTTAGTTTTCATAAACTCGGAACTCACGATATTGTATTAATTGTGTTTTACTATGTATTTTTAAGGAAAAATTATTGAAATGAAATAATTAAAATAATCAAGTCTTACTGAAGTGAGTTAAAAATCTCATTATCGAGTTACTCGTTTACTCGAACAAACCCAAACCCGATTAATTTCGTGATTTTGTATTAGTTTTGTTTTATTATGTATTTTTAAGGAAAAATTATTGAAATGAAATAATTAAAATTATTCGAGTTACTCGAATAATTTTCAAGTCTTACTGAACAACCCCAAACCCGAGTAAGTTTATTACCATAATATATATTGTAATATCTTATTGTATATGTACCACAAATAAACAAATTTTAAATTATATATAAAATATATCACTTTAACTTTAAAATTTTAAAACGGTATAAATCAAACGCAATAAATAAAAAAATTGCACTAATTTATTGATGCAACAAGTTTCTAAAAATTAATGATATCCCCATTTTATAAATGAACTCTACTAACCAGGGCAAACAGAAATATGCTGTATTACGAATTATGCCATCGATTTGTTCGTGAATATTTTACTCTTAAAGAATATTTTGATACTAAGTGCATATTTTCTATAAAATGTAATTTTTAGGACACAATTTGGTTACTTTTATAACAAAAGCATATTTTTAATTCTTTACATTTTTTGTTTTCTTTTTTATAACACTTTTTTCGAAAATTCAAGCAATTTTTATAAATATGAGTATCGTGCTTTAAGACTGTGCCGACTTATATATAATAAATCTTTGATATCTTTTTATAGCAATTGAAATAAATTTCACGAAATTTACTACAACTGTACTAAAAAATAGCTGTACACTCAAAAAATAAGTTTGTAGAAAAGTTAATAAAACATTTTGTAAATCAGGTATATTATTTTTTTTTTAGCAAATTTTATGCTAAAATTATGTTTTATACTAAAATTTTAGTTTTACTTATTCAGCACTTAACTATTTTGAACTAATGTCTTACTTATATTTTACTAAAGTTTTACTAATTTATTTTGCTAAAAAAATTGTGTTGCACATCAACCAGACTGAAAGATATACGCAGAATGAATTAGATGTCGCGGCATGTCACGATGTAGTAGTGACGAGGAAAATTATACTAAAAAGTAAGGTACAGTAAAGACATAATATAAAAAAATCAACCATGGAAGATTTTTGTATCCGTTTTTCATACATAAAACAAAATTGTTGATTAAAACAACTTAATCTATTAATTAAATAAAAGACAAAATAAAATATTTAAATTTAATAAAGACTAAATGTGTATTTGTAAACTAAATGTTTATATATATTAATAATCTTGTGTGGTCAAATTGCAAACAAATATGCAATAAGCAGACAGACTAAAGCGAAAGACAAAGACATACATCTCAGGTAGATTATTTTGTTTTCTTTTTCTTATTGCAAAAAAGGGTTGTATATGTTATATTTGTTTAGCTTTTCGTTTCTTTTCTATAATTATCTGCGGCATTTGCGTTCCTTTAAAAGATAGCATCATTTAGACAATAATTGATGTAAGTTGTTCAAAGATAATTTCGTTTATGTTATATATAATTATCTCTATTGTTATTAGATATTACATTAATTCATATCGTCAATTTGGGAGTATGAACATTTTTATATTTTGTAACGTATTGTAAATTATTTTAAACAGAATCATAAAAATATATTTTATGATTTTCAGCAAACAAATTAACTAAAGTATAATTTTTCTACAAATTTTTTGAGTTTTTTCAGTCTACTAATATTCAGCAAAAATTTTATTAATTTTTAGCAAGGGTTTTTTAATTTCTAATCTACTAAGTGTTAGCAAAACTTTTGCTGAATCTACTAATTTTGTTGCTAAAAATCAGTTCGCTGATTTTCAGCAAAAGATTTTGCTGACACTAGCAATTTTTTTGCAAGCACCCTCCTGACTAAAATTCTGCTGGCTCACCAAAATTTTTTGCTAACTTTACTAACTTTCTTATTTGAGTGTAAGGCATATTTTCTGTGTCCGTGTAATTTTTATGGTCATAAAATCGATTTTTTCGATCATGTTCTTGGTTGCCCTCATTCCTTGTAAGCATTTTTCTTTCTATTTTAAGGATCCTTACAAAAATCTGAAGTTCAAATAAAAATATATTCACAAACAAATAGTCGGAAGTGAAAGCGTTAAATTAATTTTTCGCATATTTTGACAGTAACTTTAAATCTTTACATTTAGATATTAAAACGAAAAGTCATTGAATGTGAGCTTTAACTTTGTGTTCAGTACCTATTTATTATATTGTTATTTATATATGTTACACACATGTTGAAATTACACGTGTTGAAATTCAAAAAACTCATAATATGAAAGTGAGTTGTAGAATTTAATGATATGGAATCACTTGTCTGTATTTCTTGACGTTTAAATTATTTCGAAATATATATTCAACGGTTTTAGCAAAAAGTATATCTTTACATTCGAACAACCGCAATTAACAGGTGACAACTATATTTTTGTTCGTAATATAAATTTAAAAAAAATCCTTCTGAATGACTCAAAAAGGTTAATATGAAGATTTTACCTAGAAAACGGATTTGCACTTAAATATAATAAAGGTCAAAGAGAATTCACTCTACATCTATTACGAATGGCAAAACTGATTATAGGATTTACAAAAATGTCAACATAAAACGCTTTATACTATGTCTACTATTTTCAACATATCAACTATGTTCAAATTGACATTGCGATGTGAACCAGAGATTCATGCGCATTTCCTTTGAATGTAAATTAGTTTTCTATCATTTTATTCTGTTAAAAAAATGATTTCTCACTTCTTCAGGTATCTTTGCACTGCATTTGATTCTATTTATATTGCATACAATTATCATATCTTTCTATTTAACCTATTAACGCCCAAATGAAATATGGTGGAGAAAATTCAGTGAATTTATATATATATATATATATATATATATGTATGCACAGCGCATACTTTAGGGACATGGCCAAAATTGTACCCGAAATATGCGGTGTCCTCATCTTAAACGCTAGATGTATGAAAAGGCGCGAAAACTATGGGGACAGTCCCCAAAGTAAGCAAATGTCCCTAAAATATGCGGGGGAACGAATAAATGTCTCTAAACTATGCGCTGTGCATACATATGTATATATATATATATATATATATGTATGCACAGCGCATACTTTAGGGACACGCCCAAAATTGTGATAGTACATGCAACTACCAAAACTCGGTTCACGACAAATTCGGTAGCCACAACGAATTTCTTTTCGGTGTGTAGTGCCAGAGAAAAATGCAAAATCGAGGTGTCCTAATATGGGGACAGTGGGCGTAAGTGGGTAAAGTTCTATTTAATTGAACAGTTAAAGTTTTGCAATCAGTTTTATATAAATATGTAGATAAGTTCATAGATTCGGATAAAACTTATAGCGCTTTCGCAATCCAATTGTAAAGATGTGTCATCCATTCTTACAAGTGTAAACATGTTTTTATAAAGTTTATCGATTCAATTGATGCAAAATTTATTTGCTTAAAATTAACTTTAAGGAAGGTTGTAAATAAAATAAATCGAAAGTAAAATAGATTTTGAGGATGTAAATTTTACGCTCACCTGCATAATAAAATAGCAAGCAAATAACTATAAAAGCGCAATAGATTTTTAATTTATTTATATTTTTCAGTAAATTGTGGTTTGAATAATTGCTAACTTATCTATTATTTTCCAAAATAAAATATTTAGGCTCGACGTCTATGTTGTTTTTGTATAAATATTCTTTATTAATTCATTTAATCTGTATTTCGCTTTTCATTGAAAAGCATAATCAGGAATAGCTATTTAATATTGAACACAAAACATAAATGCTTAAAACTGATCATTGTGTCTCCACCATCGTCTAATATTGGACGATGGTGGAGAAACAACGATCAGCTTTAAGCATTTATGTTATATATATATTCCTGATGATGCTTTTCAATGAAAAGCGAAATATCGATTGAATGATTTTTTTTTTACTTTTTTTTTTATTTATTTTTATTATTAATTTATTATCAAATATAAATATTTACAAATTTCTATTGCCTCAGCGTCTTGAAGTCATTATTGAGGCGAGTTGGCATTAAATTAAATTTAAATAATAAATTAATTACATTAGATCAATTAAATTTCATTAAATGTTCGAAAAATTAACATAATTTAAAATTTTTTAACAAAATTTTTTTTTTATAAAATTAAAATATTCAAATAAAGCATTTCTAGATTATTTAACAAATTCTGTTTCAGGTTTGATTGAAATGATGAGATTTTTTCAATAGTTTTCAGATTATCTGTCAAATTATTAAATTCCCAAAAACCAATATATTAAATTCTTTGTTTCGTATTATCTGCAAGATTGTGTAATGCTTTGAATACGAAAATTAACAACTGCATTTTATATAAGCCACAAATAGGTAGAACATTTTTACAGACATCTTTGTACAGGTTTAATGTATTACACAAAGACAGTCTTTAATGCCTTATTTTGTACTCTGTACTATTTTTACATTCATAAACCAACACTAAATAATATAGACCTCGAGCCTAAATATCGAGGGCTTATATTCAATATCCTCTATCTTATAAAACATAACTTTACAGGAGAGCATTCAAACTGTTTATTACGCTAATTAAAAGTGTTTTTAAAATTTTATGTTCTACAATATTTTTTTAAAGCGACTACTGAATCTTATGTATAATTTATTTTTAAAATTTTGCATTATTGGCAATTTTGTGGCATATAGAGGTTTTTGCATTTGAAAAAAAATCGATATGAATAAAAATTTTGTTAGATAGAGGGTTTTGTAAAGTAATAAAAAAACAATATAATAAATTAATTTATGACTTCCGTAAATTTTTAATATTGTTTATTGAAGTTAATATAAGGTGTACAAATAATAATAAATAGTCTTTAAAAACGAAGTAATTTTAAAATTACAAAAAAAAAATAACATTTTGATTTAAGTTTTATCAGAGTTTGTCTTTGATAGATTATTGTAGGATAAATGGTAAATTTTTACATTTATTTAATTGCATTAGAAGTGGACCAGAATATAAGGGTTTTGGTTTATTGTGACCTTTATATAGTTTAATACGAAGAGATAGAGCAATGTGTTTAATATCAAAATTTACTTTATATTTGACGCTGCCATCTGGAAGATGTAAAAGTGATCTTATAAGAGATACCGTTCTTTAAACGACCTGGACTAATGGATGAAAAACGTATAAGATTGTCCCCTTTGAAAATTCTTTTATGAAAACTTTATATTTTCCCAACAACTATGTCCACAACATGTGCAAAAAATATTTTGATCGAAAAACCACAGGAAATAGGTAAAGAAAAGAATATGCTAAATAATTAAAAATTTCGTTTCATCGTAAAAATATCTATGAAAGTACCTAATATTATTGCAAGTTTGTTATCAGATTTTTTTGATCAAAGAATCTTTTTTTTGACAATTGAATAACAAATGTTGAAATACGTAAGAAAATATTAAAGTTTTAAAACCAAAACTAAAATGGCGCAATTCCCGATATTCCAATAATGTTCATAACATTTCCTTAAAGATACTATATTCAAATTAAAGGTAATATTTTTTATATTCTTTTTATATTTAGTAGGTCACTAAGAAAAAAATTGCAATAGGAGTTTATTTGAAAAAAAAAAAAATTGTTGTATTATTATTATATGAAGAGATAGAGGATTTTTCATTCACAAAAATTAATTGTTTGAGATAGAGAAATAACAAAATGAAAATAAAATTGCAAACAAATATGCTTCTACTTTGAAATTGATACCATAGATGAGGCATATTTTACTAAATATTTTGCGATCAAAAACGCATTTCGTGGAAATTTAAGATATATGATATTGAATATAAGCCCTCGATATGTTAAATTGGAAATTAATTAATAAAGGTCGATAATAACCAAAATTTTTATAATTTATCTATTATTTTTACTTATCCATAATCATCTACAAATTGTATAGATAATATTTATAAAAAAATCTAGTTGGATATTTGACATATACAATTTGACTGTTGATAAAATAATGTTTAAACCTATATTTTTATCTAAAATAATAATACACTCTTAGAAAATTTAGTAGACAAATTTGTAAAACCGTTAGTAATCAAACTTTGCAAGTTTTTAACTAAGTTTTAGTTCAAACTGAAACTTTTAGTTAAAAAGTTTTCTATTTTGAATTGACAAAATACTAAATATTTTACTAATTTTTTTATTGAATTTCTTAAAGTCTACAAATATTATTTTGATAATCAACACAGCAGAGGTTGTGCGATACATTGTTTACATTTCAGTGTTTGTATATTTTTCCTATTGTTACAGTAAAAAATAGACAAGTGAAGTGAATAGAAAAATAATTAAAAATATTTGTGCAAATAGTTTTGAAGGAATATAGTGAGTGGTTTTGGTGTTTATAAAATAGTTTATATTTATAAAATAATTTAAATAATATTTTCCTTTTAACAATGAATTAATACTGAAAGCTTTAGTCCTTATTTAATTAAACTATACATTTTCACTTAGTTTTAAATTATTTTATTTTTTTTAGATTACGCTTCAGAAATTGACAGTCAGCATTCCGATGTACATACAAATAAAGGAGGCTAGTTGGTAGCGTTCTGGCTTATCAGTGCGGGGGTCGTGGGTTCGATTCCCACCAGAGGCACTGGTCTGTTTTCGCTACAACGCGCCGAAAGCCATAGTAGCTAATGCTCGGTTGGGGTAATAGTATATAATTTGTAATTATATGATTATTAATTAATTAAAAAAAAAAAAAAAAAAAAAAAAAAAACGAATATAGGACAGAAAGAACTATGTGTTTTATGTATCTTATAAATATACAGGTATATTTAATTTGTCTTGTTATTTATAATTCAATTTTAAATAAAGTCAAGTAGTTTTTACAGGTTTTTTTTGCTGTTTTTATGTTACTGTTTTATGTATTTAGTAAAAATATTCAGCTGATTATACTATTTTTTTTCTGCAACGTCATTTTTATTTAATTTTAAGTAAGTTTTTATGCTATTTTTACAAATCTATTTCTATGAGTGTAATATGAAAAATTGATCTAAATTTCAAATTAGATTAACCTATGAACGGTTAAAAATATTAAAAAAAAAAAAACTTGAAAGAGAGGAGATTGTCATGTATACACAGAAAAAATATTTCCCTACTTTTTTCAATTAAATCAGTTTGTTGAAAATTTTAAAAGCTGTCAATTAACAATTAATTGAATCAATTAAATATTTGCTCAAATTCGAAACTTACTTAACATTTTTTTATATAATATTTATGTAGTTGTTTTTTTATAAATGTTTATGTTTAGTGGTATTAGTAATAAATATTTTAAGTTTATTTTATTACTATTATATTAAGTTAAATAATTTAGTTTCATTTATTTAAATCTGAATATTTGTTTATTCTAAAACATTATCATAAAACTTATTATTATGTAAACAATATAATTTTTCAAGTTTAATTTTGTTTAATAAAAATTTAAAAATTTTTTAAACATAATGAAAACATATATGAAAAATTATTTCAAACAAAAAAATACTCGGATTTCATCAAAAGCGCTAATTTCTACAGAGAAATAATCAAAAAAAAAGTTTATTGTCCCTACGCTTCAATAGAAAAAAAAAAATAATTTCTGTGAGAATTTGGTCACATAAGTATAAATAAATCTGCTAACTAAATGAGAATTACAATTCAATGTTATAAAATTCAAAGTATAAAAAACATTTGGTATGGCACCAATTTCCATTTTTTTTTTTTTTTTTGCTTTTTGCTAACTCAAATGAGTTCTTATTTAATTGAAAAATAATTCATTTAAAGAAATTAAATTCAATTCAAGAATTAAATTAAATTCAATAAATCAATTAAAAATAATTCAATTTCTAATAGAATTAGCAATTTTCGCTGTTGGTGGAATTGCATCAATTAACGTAATTGAATCGGTTTTCGTGATTGAAATGGGTTTTTATTTTTTTGTGCGTATGTTTTTTTTTTAATAACGGATTCACTTTTAAATATTTAGAATTTAAAAAAGAATATTTATATCAGTCCAAAATATGTAAGATTATGCCAAGTTTTTTCTAAAATCACATCAAGCTTTTAAAAATGGCATATTTGTCATGAGAAAGCATTCTCCAGCAATTTATTGACTTTTTAATTTTTAGTTTTTCTAAGATTCGTTGTAGTTCGCGTTTTATCGCAGTTTGATTTGGAACTTTTCATTAAAATACTTGGCGTTCGAAACATCGTATCTCTTGATAATATATATAATTCCAAATATCTCAAAATACGTATACTGATCTTTTTTTTTATTTTTTTGTGCAGAGTTAACTTGACATGCTATCTACATCATAAAATTATTCCAGAATGGGTTCGAAATATGTTCCGTGGAAATTTTAATTTTTAAAAACATTCTTTTCATGAAATATTTTATTTTTAAATTATTAGTATTATTTTAATACTAGTTAATGTACTGCAATAAATGTTTAAGGTACGTACCAGCAAATAAACTTTGTGTACTATTACACGATATAGGAGCGTATTGTGAAACACCCCCATTGATGGCATATAAATAAATATTATGAAAATAAAATTAACGGTTCAATACACTTGAAATTACAAAATCTTCTATACAAAACTTAAATTAAACTATACAGTCAGAAAGTACCAGTGTTCTTACCACTGGATAGCCGAGGAATTGTAAATACATTACTGGTAGAACACTTGTTTAAAGCGCTTTACCAGTGTTTGCAGCAAACTATATGCACGTGCTGACATATTTGTGAAGTCAACTGTTACCCAGCAGTTCTCATTCACTTACGTTTTAAGATTTCAGATATTATATGTCTTGTTAGCTTAGTGGTTAGACCTGTCGGCTGGCATTCTGTCGGCGGGACCAAAAAAAATATAAATGAGGAAAAGGACATTCCCCCCTTACAAAATTTAAAAGTTTTTGCTATGTTAATATCCTGATATATTCAAAAAATCTTTAGGGAATAATTCAAGTTATAGAAAACTGGGTTTAATAAACATTTTTCCATGCGGAGAAAATTGTGTTGGGAGAAAAAAAAGTAATCAATGACACTTTTTTTTCACAAAATATATCAAAAGTTTCTTCAAAGTAATGAGAAGTTTCATATTTTTTATGAAACCAGCCTTTTAATGAAACTTGTTCATTGAGTGTGAAAAAATTTAAATATTTAAGATTATATTTCTTCATACAATTTATGTAAACTTGTTTAACTTAATGAACAACTTCAATAGACTTATTTCAGTGAAATTTTATCGATTTAATGCAAAAATTCTTTAATAGTATGCAGATAATTTTCTCAGTGCAATATGGAAACTTGTCTTTTATGAATTGAAATGCAAAAATGCATAGAAGCAAATGGACTTTGTCCAATCAATCTTTTAATTTAACTTATGCATGTTTTCATAAAATTTTATGAAAAATAGTATTTAAATTATAAATAGTTTCATTCACTCAATGAAGAAGTTTCATTAAAGCACTAATTTTGTGAAAAGTAATAGTGTCTCATTAATTTTTACAAATTTTTTGTTTACTTATGAAAAAAAGATATATTCGTTTACTGAACATTTTTATTACCTTTAGTCCACTAAAATTTTATCCTTATATAATTTATCTCAACAATCTGACTTTTTTAGGTTGATGTGTTTATCATAAGCCGCCGAAATTATTCTGCAAAACATTTCAAAGAAAAATCAATTTTCTCGGTTTTTTGACAAAAATACATATTTTTACACAATTATCCATTACACAATTAATTTGGACATATACTAAATATTTGGCATTCGGTATATATAATAGTACACTGAGAGAATTCTCTGCATGAATTTAATGAATTTTTGCATAGAACCATATGAAGTTACACTGGTACTCGTCCATTGAAACTTTTCATTAAGCTAATGCATATTTTCATAAAATTTTATGCAAAATATCATATTTTTTATAAAAAGTTTCATTCACTCAATGAAGAAATTTCTTTAAAAATCTAGTTTCATAAAAAATATGTAGCTTTTCATTAATTTTGGGAAAATTTTTGTAAACGTTGTGAAGAAATATTTTATTGGTTTACTGAAAATGTTCATGATTTTTCGTCCACTAAAATTCTTTCTATGTAGAAGCTTGATGAATAAAAGAACAATGTCAATTATGATGAAGATCGACATCATATGTAAAAAAAACTTTAGGTACAAAAATTTGATAATTTATTTCTTTGCTTGAAATTAGTTTATCGATTGTACATAATTTTTGAAAATCTGACTGATCGGACGATGAAATGTTCAAATACACAAAATAAAATATTTAAAAATTTATTCCTTTTCCACGAAATAAAAAATAACCATAGACGGTTTTTATTAGAATACTACTTAGTTAGTAATTTAAAAAAAATGCAAGATCCACGGCACTTTTCCAAAATAATTTCAGAAGCTGTTAATTAAAAAATTAAATTTTCATATTTTTTTGAATAAGGATTTGTTCACAAAATAATAAAAAATTAAATGTTTTTAAATATCTTCAACCGTCTGCGATTTGTAGTCTGTCAAACTTTCAACTTTTGTTGCCAATATTTTCAATAGAGGACTCTTTAAGGCAAACGAATACAAACATTTCCCTATGAAGCGTTGTGCTTTATATCTGCAAAGTTTGACTACAAAACGCTTTCATTCAACAGTTGTTTATACTGTTTTTCCTAATTAGCATAACTTTATTTATATTTTAACATAATTATTTCTTTCAGTGTACCCAAAATTCAATCACCTAAACATACTAATATAAAGAAGTTTTAAAGATTTTTTTTTTAATAAAAATTACTAGAAAAAATAAGATTACAAGTCTTAAAATGGGTGCGCTAAACTCATTATCGTAACCAATTGATCGCAAATCAACCATATTAGCTATTAAATTGAAAAATAAACATATTCAATAGTTTCTAAAACACACATGATCGAAATTTTCTACCTCTAGCGTCGTCGTAACGAGTGAATGAATAACAAAGATGCACGACAAACAATTGTTACCAAATTAGATCATCAGGCAGTGAAAAAATAAAGAAACTTAAACGAAGGCAAGAGCTTTTGTTGAAAAACACTATACAATGTACTAGAAACCCTTAAGGCTGACTCAGCCATACGTAAACGTAACTCGGTATAGAAAATTTAACAAGTTAAATAAGAATGGCAGATGTTTTGTAGTGCTTGTTGTTTCATTCATATGCATTATACATATTAAAAACGTAAACCGACCACAAAAATCTGTATTTTTTTTTTTTTATTTTAGAAAGCCAGAGGTTAAGAAGAAGAATAAATGTTTTACTCTAAAAATTTCTAAATACTATTTATTTTTTAAATCAGACTAGACTAGTTTCTGCCTTTTTATGGACAGGCGTCATCAGTGATTTTCCATTTAAATTCTATTATTATTTGTGTCTTATAAATGTTAGATTGTCTATATGATAAATTTTTCAACAACGTGCGGCTGTAAGAATCAAACCTACTATTTAATGTTTTTTTAGAATCAAACCTGCGCTCTTCTTACATTACAAGCGTAACAATACTAAGTCATAACCGTTTAGCGATCACACCCAAGTATCGCCTCGAATGTAAAGCAGCTAAATTGCAGTTTTCTTTCTCATTAGCATTTCTGTTATTGTATATTATACTCAGAAGTGTCAACACTAACAAACACAAATATTCTATTTTTAGATTTTTGTTTATTTTTCTAATCTAATCCGTCTCTGTTTTAATTAGATTTTCTTTGTGTGTTTACGTTCTCTACATGTTTAATGCATGTGAGTGAACCAATACAATATCTTCTATTCTTATTTAACTTATTAGATTTACTACACCGATATAGGTTTACGTCTGGCTGATCCAGCCTTTAGTTAACTCACGTGTATGCAATGTGTTCAATTGTGTATGTAAAAGAAGAAATATATGAACTGATTTTTTTGCTTCGATTTTAGCAAGTTCGCCTTAAGGGGGCATCATAGTTTAGAAGGAAAAATTAATATGCACGCATTATGCTAGTCGTTTTTTAATATAATTAAATTAATAGTAATCTGGTAAGGAAAAACTAATATTGATGGTGTGCCAAAATTATTAAAAAGTTTTATGATGAGAATGGCATATGATTTCGATTAACATCTTAATGTTAGAAAAAGTCTTTTAAAAAGAAAATATCAAAGTTTTCAATAAGTTAAGAAATGATGAACACACTTTTCTGGAAGAACAAGAAAAATCAGCCTCAATGGCTCCAATAGGAAATTAATGTATACCAATGAATAAACAAATTCTCCAAAGGCTTTTGCAAAGTTAGTTCGAATTTTTTTCTTTTGGCCTCTTGAAGTTTGGATATTTCTGAACATTTTTCACTCTAAGTGAAAATTAAAATAATAAATAGATATGTTGGTTTGAATGTAATTGTGTGTACCTATTGTTCCATTGAACTATGTATATGTCGAAAAATATATTTTTTCATATATATCAACAAATAGTAGGCGAGATAGTCGTGGTCTAATAAAGGGTGTTTTTATACAGGTATAAAGCTTTAAGTTGGCAACACTTTTTAACTGCCATTTTGTCAGCTGTCAAGTGATTTATGTTTAGTTTGGTTTGGTATTTCAATATGAATAGACTGACGCCTGAACAACGCTTCCAAATTGTGCAAATTTATTTTGAAAATCATGGTTCTTTACGAAATACGTATCGCGCACTACGTCTATTTTACCGTCAACATAATCGTCCAACAGAGCAATTAATTCGATTAAATATGGCATGTTTTATCACCACGCTTACTCTAAATGATAATATCCACCACAGAGACTTAGTACAGTGCGTACAGAAGAAGTCATTGCTACTGTAGAGCGTAGCGTAGCGGAAGACCCCAATCAGTCTATCCGTCAATGGAGCCATGATAACTGACCTTTTCGTTCATCAATTGAACAATCAGGAGCTGTGGCGCAATATATCACACAGCTCGTGCCACAATTGATTTATTGAAGGGAACCTCCAGATTAGACTTTGTCCGAGCCAGCCGTGGCTATCATATGACAGAAGTCGTATTTAAATTATAATGCCAGCAGATTATCTTTCGAATAAAGTAAATTTCATATCAATTTAAAAAATTCATCTTACTTTTATTCCATTTCAAATTATATACCTCTATAAAAAACACCCTTTACAAAAATTATTTTGTAGACATTTTTGTTAGACATAGTCAAGTTTTCCAAACAAAAACCTTCGTTTTAGTACAAATTTGTCAAAAAAGTATGGTTTTTGTAAGAAAAACCTTTGCATATATAAATATTTTTATTTGAAGTTTTTTTTATTTATTTATTAAAAATTTGTGACAACCCAGTACAACAAAAATAAATCTTATATTACAGCACTGAGATAATTAATGTTATTATAAAAATTTTGTTAAAAAGTAAAAATAAAAGTGAGTTAGATAACATATAAATGTAAATAATAAAATTATATTTAATATTATATAATAATTAATAATTAATTAATATTATATAATAATTAAAAAGAAAAGAAAAAAAAAATAAAACATAAGAATGAGATATGTAACATAGCAATTGATGGCAAAAAAAGCCAATTTAACATGAATTATTAATGATTTAAATAAAAATTTTAATCGAAACGTTTGTAAATGGCAGTTCTAAATTGCATTGCATTACTAATTGTTTGGATATTGGGAGGTAAATTGGCCCAAAGACAAATAGCGTTAATATAAAAATGCCTTGTTGATATGAGTCCACGATAGCGAATAATGTTTATCTTTTTGCCTCTAGCCGATATTGAAAATTCTAATCTTTGATATAGGTATTCTGATTGTTTATTATATATAATTTTATGTAGAAAGACCAAGGTACGACATTTTAAAAGGCTTTCGAAGGATATATTATAAATTTTTCTAGAGAACTCTGAAATTCTGTCAAAGCGTTTAATTGCAAATACGTATCTTGCAATGTTATTAAATGTTACTTTGAGTCTGTGCATGCTGATTGTGTCACATCCATTTATAAGTTCGCAACCGTAGAGGAGCGTTGACAGCAAGTATGTTTTTGCCAGTAGCATTCTAACCTCCATAGGGGTGTAATATTGTGTTCTCCATAGATTTCTTAGCATTGCAAAAGTTTTACCACATATAATTTTTATGTGGTCAGACCAATCAAGTTTGGTGTTAAAGATAACACCAAGATTTTTGGTGGTGTTAACTAATTCAAGAGTTGAATTGTTGATTTGAATTGGTGACAAAGAAGAAGGGATAAAGTATTTTTTACCAATTACCATAGCCTTCGATTTATTGGCATTTAAGCACAAGCCATTAGCAGACGCCCATCTGCTAATGTTTTCAAGATCTTGGTTTAGCTTACTAATGCAGTCTATAATATTGGACGGTTTGCAACTTATATAAAGTTGCACGTCATCTGCATACATTTGAATACCGCAGAAAATAAGTTTAGATGGCAAATCATTCGAGTATATTGAGTATAAAAGCGGACCAAGTATAGATCCCTGTGGAACTCCTTTCGTAATAAAACAGGTGTTTGAAACATTATTTCCTTGATATACGGCCTGAGATCTATCAGTTAAGTAGGAGTATATTAAATTTACGGCTGTTGTTGAGAAATTGCACATATATCTGAGCTTGAGACACAAAATTGAGTGTTCCACGGTATCGAACGCTTTCGAATGATCTAGTAAAACTAGAAACGAAATCATGTTGTCATCAACTGCTTTTCTCAGTTCTTCGGTTACATCAACCAGGGCAGATATACAGCTGTGTTTTGGTCTAAAGCCCGACTGTCTATCAGTTAGGATAAAGTTATCGTAAAGATATTTACTCATCTGGTTGTGAATTAAACGTTCAAAAATTTTCGATAAGTACGGCAAGATCGCAATCGGACGGTAATCATTGTCAGATTTTGGTATCGGGACAATCTTGGCATGTTTCCATGTTGAAGGGTAATTGGAGGTAGTTACAATCGTATTGCATTATTATGCATTAACTAGAATTCGAATCTTGCAAAAAAAAATAGTACAATATAACAGTTTTGCGATTGTTGCGATTCTTTATTTTGTTTTCAATATTTAGATATTTAAAAGTTGTCTGTAATTGTTCAACTATATTTTAAAGATATCTTAAAAATGTGACATTATAGGCATTGGCTTTGGTGCCAAATGTTGTTTCTTCAAAATGAAAAACAAAAATAGGTTTACACCAGTACAGTATTGTGCATATCGTGGTGACATGTGCGAAAGTTATAGCCCTATTGAACAACTATACTATGTAAATTAAAACGGTAACTCGTACAAAGATATATTTTATAAAAAAAATCTTTCTAAAAAATACTAAACAATTTAAGCTTTTCATGTAAAATATAAACTGAAATAGAATATAGTTTGATTTACTCGATTAACTAGACTAATCGGCCAAAATTCTTCGATTTATTCGTAACTCGAAATTGGGGATTTTAATTTACTCGAACAATTATTTGATTAAAATTCATCGATTAAGCGAGTAACGGTTAACCGATTGAATACCCTAGTAGATACATCAGCAAAATTGTTAATACTTTGAAAGACGTATACGTAATATTAATTCGTTGCATGGTTATATGTGTTGCAATGTTAAGAAGAAATTTTCTTTTAACAAATTCGAAGAAAATAAAATTGTTTGAAATTAAGATGTGAGCAAGATTATTCAAGTTCAAGATCATAATTTGTGATGAAAGATGGAAAAATAAACTTTTGGTTTTAATTTTTTTAAATTTAAAAGTAAAATAATTTTTGAAATTTTTTGCTGAAATTACAGCTATTTTTTTTTTATCTATTTTTAATATAAAATATAAATTTTCTACCAGAAATGTTATATTTGTAGCACAGAGAATAAAAGTGTCAACCGAAACTTTAAAAGTATTGTTTTTAATTAGCGATATCACTTTTGTTTATATTGTTTTTTGTGTTAGTAATATTGCGCTACAAAATGTACCCATAACATCGAAAACAAGAGTACCAACCATTGATCATAAATATTTCGGTTACGCTGATTTTAATGGCGTACCAAGATTTTTTTTTTGCAAACTTCGATTGAAGTGTTCCTTTTTTTAACGCAGTTTTTTATACGGTATAAAATTTGGTTAGTAAATGTGCAGCATTTTCTTGTAGTTAATTCCAGTTTTTCTCATTTTTATCCGAATTAGAAAATGTATTTAATAACAACTTGTAAATTTAGGTAGTACAACAATATTTACATTCGATTTCTGTTAAGATGAGTAAAATTTTAAGTAAAATATAATTTTTCAAAAAAAAAAGTTTTGGTCCAGTAACGACTGCGCTTTAAAAAAAATTGGTGAATGCCCCCGCTTCTACCCTATTTTAAAATATTCACATTGTTTACATTATTTTTTACATTCTTTACATAGTTTATATTACATTCTGTACTCTTACAAGCATTATAAATAAATTTGGTAAAGCACCTGACTATCAAATATTGATAAAAAAAACCAAAGGTTGGTTTCCTTTGCCTATAGATTTATTTCATGCAACATTTGCTATTAATCCACGCTTTCTGAACTTAGCTGTTTAAAAAAGTTTTAACAACATAAATGCGATTTAGGTTTTTTAGGGCTCTTTGCTAAGGTTTATTAGTTTAACTTAGCAGCTACAAAAGGGTATCTCTATCTATTATTGTTGTTATTGTGGTGTATTAAAGTTGCGCAGCTTTAAAAAGGAAGGTGCGATTTACCACGTGAATTGAAACTTTTTTTTAGCTGTTGGTTGTATATTCAATCTCTTTAGTTTGAAGCTAATACAAACAATATCGTGACAAACAAATGCGCACGTTATCATCAAATGATCTCCATTTTTTTTTGTGTGCTCTCGCGTCGTCATCGTCGTTGTTGTCGTTTGATTTGTTTCGGGTCTTGGAAAGTTTAAAAAAAAATAATTTTTTTTGATTCGCCTCGTTAAAAAATGATCAGAAAAAAGTATATTTTCTTAAATATTAGCATAGAGTGATGACAATGTTTTAAAATAAAAGTAAATTTTTAAATTTAAATTTAGCGTTTTATTTTAATTAATTGTAACACTAGGTCTAAAAGTTAAATGGTGCGAATTTGAGAAACATCTGGAAGCTTTAACCAATGGTTTTTGATTTTTTTTTTTTGAAAATTTTTCTTAAATTTCTTTAATACAAATATGTTTCTAGACCCATGATCTTTTTGTAAGTTTTTGATATCGAATAAAGAGTTTGCGAGATATTGCGATTTGAATTGTACTAAAAATGGAATCTTTTATACACTCTAATTAATTTCTGATTAAATTTACCCAACTTATAGTAGGAAACTGAACTCCTACTATAAATTAGGTAAATTTACTCTATGTGTATAAATTGGTACACACAAAACGTGTAAAAAATGTATAGCAACATTCTATATTACGCATAATGTGTGTAAATTTCAGTTTTAATGTGCCTAATTAAGCTTTCAGTACAGTAATTATTATTTTGCTATATTTATTTAAAAAAACCGTTATTTAGATATAATTAAAAGTTGCTAAATAAAAAAGAAAAATACCACTAAATCCTGTGACATTATAAAATATTCACACCGGCTTTTCATTCCCGGTAACCAATTTCAGTTATTCTAAATTTGAAACTGTATCCAACAATATAAAAAAGATAAAACGTCAATTGGCTTAATATGGTCTTATGACAGAGAATGTCATGGTTAGGTGTATAGAAAAAACAAGATAAATCAATTTTAGTGCCAAAACTAACCAAAAGTGTAAAATTTTGTTAATTCAATTCAGAAAGGACTGGCAGAAGCATCACTTTTAAACTTGATAGATGTTCAGAACAATGATTCGATTTTATAAAAATCTTATCTCTGACCAAAACCACTAAAAATATAAAACGGACACATTTTTTAATTAGTTTTAGTTTATTTTTATATATTTACCACAGCTACTCTTTTATTTTTCCTCAAATACAGCACCAGAAATAAAAATATATTGAATTAAACATTTTTTTTCTTCTGTTTGAAAAAGTTTGACAATTTTTTCAAATAAATTAACACAATAATTAAACACTTTCAATGTAATTTTACCTATTTAAGTGCTTAAAATGCTTATCAACATACATAATACCATAATTCGTGTGAGTTATTGCTAACAAAATTCAGTAAATTATTTGTTTTCAGCAGTTTGTGCTTAAAATTACGCATTGTGCTTGATTTTACATACAAATTTACTCCCATTATAGCAGGAATTTTAAAAGCATTTTTTAAAGTGTTGACATTTTTAAATATTTTCTTGCAAGGAAGCTACACAGTGGTGAAGCCACAGATTTTAATGAAAATTTTATATATTGTTCATGACAGAAAATATTATACACATATTTATTTTATGTGCGCAATCGCACGTTTAGGTATTAAAAAAGGGGAGTTCAATATTAGAACATTTTGTATGAAAACATGTTTAAAATTTATGAAATTCAGGTTTTTGTACGCAACATCAAAGTACATACTATGGGCCTAGGGTTACCACTTATTTCATATATTATAAATATAGGTTCTAAAAGCTTTTCGGTACAAGCCGAACGATTACGAAAAGAGAAAAAACGAGACACCGCCTCTGTTAAATTAAATATTCATTACAGTATATTAGTTTGCACTGAAAGCAACTACAAATTCCCACACAAATGTGACATTCCCATACAAATGTGATAAACATGCACGGACATGTTTTATATACCAGTGGATGTGTGTTTAAAATACCTATCATTTGATACCATATTCGACCATAGTTTAATAATTTATGTATAAAATAAATATATTCAAAAAATTTCAAATTGGGTAAGTTTGGGCCACACATGTTACCTTAACTTGAGACTGCGCACCTATTTTATTGAACTCTAAAACATATCCATTCATTAAATTCCGCGGATTGACCACTGTGTAGTTTCCTTGTTAGAATTTTTGCACGCGAATAGTACACAGAACATACTTTCCTTTGATCGTAATTATGTCGGAAATTACAAATTACACAGTATTATAAAATCTTAACTTTAAAATTTAATAAGTTTATGACCACCAATTCTATATATTGCAGCACTACATATCATACTAAGAATATATCGCAGCACTACATATCAAACCAAAAATCGGCCAAACATGTCAAATTTGAAATCGCGAATTTATTTGCTATGTTCAATCAGTCAAAAAAATTTAGCTCAAATATAACTAAATAATTGCAGATTCAACAACTTAACTTAACTTAAAAGATTTTTTTATCAATATTGTTGCAAACTTCGAAGCGGAAAAAAAAACACTAAATATACATTACATTTAGCATAGGTTTACCTAAACTCACTCACATTAACAAACAATCTACACAAGTTTACCCAATAAACATCGATTATAGCCATTGAGCAAAATTGTTTGATATCAACTCTATTTCTCGATATCAATTGTATATCTCGAATTATTCTATATAAAAAAAGCTTTCAATTGAATTAATTTTGACAAATATTTTTAAAATATTTTTCTTGTAAAAATAATAAATTGGTCAATTTTCTGTAACTCTATTTCTCGAGTGTTTTGGTAATAGAAAGTATAAGTTTGATATTTAACATAGAAATTTAATTATTTTCCAATCGTAGTATATAATTTTCCTTCCTTAAAATTGTATTTTTTACATTATGAAAATGAAGTACATTTCTTACCGTTACCAAATCGCCTGCTAACTAAAACTATAATTCAGTGTTTTTCTAATAAAAATAAGCGAAGGAGAAATAATTATAAAAAATGTCATTAAGAAAAAAAAAGATAGGAGAATAACACATTTTGGTGAATTTCCCACGAAATAATACTAAGAAGCAGCGAAAGAAACGAATAATTTTCTTATAAATATAAACAAACAAAAATGTTGAGCTTTCTCTTTTTTCTAACCAGGATGCAGGTTGTAAGCAGCTTACCCTAATCCCTTATAAGGTTGCAAGTTGTAATGCAGAAACTTTCATATCGTGGATTATAAACGATCTGTACCAATTTTCCCGAGTGCTTTTCGATTGTGTTTGGTATTTTCGAGTATGTAATAAAAAGTAAATAGTCATTTAACTGTTTCTGAAGAGCTAGCATGTGGAGCGGTAAAAAAATAAAATGATTGTATTATGTGTAAAAAATTTTAACAAAAAAAAAAAAAAATAAAATAAATTATGTATAATTATATCATTACTTTTAGTCGTAATAATGTAGACATGAAATTTAATTTTACCGAAAGTCATGAAATCACAGCTTTTTGTAAGCGCTTATTATGCCCAAACGTAATGCTTCCAAGTGGGAATTCGCCATATAAAAATCACGGCATATGTAAGCAGGTTTGTAAGGGATTCTTTTGGGCTCACTCCCTTACAAACCTGCTTACATGTAAGCAGCGCTTTTTACTGGGACAACTTGACTTCAATATTTTTATTTGTACACCATCGATATAAGTATTAAAATTTTAAATTCACATACAGTTTATATTATATATAAAGGGTCCGCCATCTTTCATCTTTTCAGATGAAGCTCATACTACATGGCCAGCCGAGGCAGCCATTTGAATGAAATTATTTTCCATTATTAACCGGCAGGATTGTACTTTCAAATAAAAAAGAAATTTGAGAAAATATTCAGTAGTTTTTTTTATAGCATTTTCAAAAAAAAAAAAGAAGTTATTTGGCGGACCCTTTATATTAATAAACGTGCATTACGATTTTAGTTAAATATAATTTTGCTTTTTTTCGGATGTTTAAAGGCTTCCATGAAACAATGGGTATATATCCATGAACTCCCTGTGTGTATCTTCCAATTCATATTTGCGATAAAAAAAGAGTTAATAAATAAACATATGTAAGTGCACTTCGAAAAGGTCACTGGAAAATAATTGCCCGAATCCGCTTAATCGGATTGCGTAAATTTAATAAAATTTTAGCATGCTTTGTAATTTTATTATCAGAATTCTACGCTATATTGAAATTGCGTAATTTGAGGTATCTAAATCGAGGGTTGCGTGTGGTGTAATAATTACAACATTTTAAGTTGTGTAGGAGTCTCATACGCCTAGAATAAAAAGTAAAGGATAGGAAAATGTGTTGTAGCTTGAAACGTTTAAAATTATAACATATCATGGCCTGAGTATTGTTTTGCCGTATATATATCGTAAAACCTATGCATATACGGCAAAAAAATACAAAGCCGACGATATGTATATCTTAATATAAAAACGAAAATACGTTTATTTTTGAGATAAAATATTAAACTAAAAAATGTTATTATTTTCGATTTATGACGAGCTTTCAACCCACGTATATTTACAAAATTAATGCATATCTAACAAATTTATTAGCTAGGTTGATACTAGTTATACGAACTGGCTAAAGATCTCATCAGAACCCAAAGTTTTAGAAAAGCCAGAGCCTCAATAATAGGCAGAGTTTAAAAAAAAAAAACCTATTAATCATCAATTTTGCTCCATTATTGTCTTCTTAATAATGATGTTAAACTTTGAAGACCAAAAATTAACTATATCTATAAAAAAATTTTGTTTTTTACTCTGGCTCGAATACTATTTTTTAAAGTTTTAATATTTTTTATAATAGATGAATAATTGCTAAATATTAAACATCTATGAAATTGTTTCAAGGTACAACTGTGGTGTACCCTGAAACAAGTAGTTTGTACCTTAAACCGATACATAAAATAGTGGAAATGTTGTGGTTTTAAATCAGGAATATATTTTCGTCTTTCATTAAAACACTAATAATAAAATTAAAATTTAATATGATGTCAGTTTTTACCGGAAAAACAATATTATAAATTTTAGGTTAGAAAGTGTTTTGCAACCGTTAGATAATGACAATCGTAATTAATTTTTAATTAATTACTGTAGAATATTACTTTAGTTAGTCTCTTTACAGCAATAAGAAGAAGAAAGCAGTTTTATTTGAAAAATTTTACGGACACAAGGGATACACCAGACTGCCGCAGTTTCGTCCCCCTCCTGGGACTCGTCAGTGGTTAATTTATGTGTCAATTGAACAAAGTATTTTATATTGTTAATTTGCTCTATATGAAAAACTTTTTTACTTTTTGGTGTCGTACTGGTATTCGAGCTCACTGCATTAGCATCAAGCTATGCATCGTAATCTCACCTCTTAACGAGTTGAGCCACGGTCGACACAGCGATGACTGTGGCTAAGTGAAGTTTTGTCACACTACGTACACACAAGTATTGTTTCGATCAGAAGAGACAGAATTAACTAATACCAATGCACAATTCATTTCTCAACTAGAATGCTTTTTCTTCTTAGTCCTTTCTCTTTTTCACAAGTACCCAGGTAGAAATTTGGGATGGTACAAAAAACGAAGAGTTTTCAAAACGTTTGATTTTGATGGTACTAACATAAAAGCGTTTCCAAAGCGATAATTGCAAATAATACGAAAAAAAGCATTTAAAAACATTATTTTGGATTGCTATTCGAACGTTCGGACAAAGTATTTTAGGAATACTTTTTATACAAAAGTTACAAATATTTGTGAAATAAAAACACTGTAAAAACATTGGTTCAAAGCGTTTTTCCAACGTTTGTAAAAAGTACTTTAGAAGTTCTTATCGTACAAAATTTACAACGGTTTATAAAATGAAACAAATGTAAAACCATTGCGTTAAAGCGTTTTTCTAACATTTGCCAATAGTACTTTAGAAATACTTTTTTTTTACAAAATATTTTACTGATTAAAAAACAACACTGCCATAAGGGGGTCTATCTATATGCGAACTCGGTTTCTTATGCAATTTTTTTATATAATGAAATATATCTATTTTCCAATAGAGGGCTTTTTATTTTCATATTTGAATATTCGATTTTTAATTTCATTGATTTTATTGATATGTTTTTATATATAAAATTTAAATCTATTTTTTCTTTTGTGGTTGTCACAATATCGTTTCGTCAAAATTATGTTTTATGTTTATATTTTTTATACTAAATCACATTTCCCTTAATTTAAAACCCTGAAGTAATACTTTTATGTTTCAAGCTTATTAATTTATATTTTGTTAAAATATATTTTAATTAAATTCAATAAAAATATTATTTTTCAAAATGTAAATATATAAAATTGTTTAAAATTATTATTCTGATATTTTTGTTGAAAACAATGACAAAGTACTTTAATTGTAGCTTTATTAACGCTTAGAGAACGTTAAAACTGTAAATTGGTATTTATGAACAATTCATAAAGATCTTTAAAATTTGTCTTTCGAGCGTTTTGACAATGTTCAAAATTACAACCCTCAAAGCGGTTATCATTTGGGTCGTTTTCATAACGCTTAATAACTGTAAGCCAAAATGTTCTGCAAATACTTATTTAACGATTGAAAAAGCATTTCAAAAATTTTGTTTTGCAATGTTTTGAGAACGTTATAAAATACCATCCTCAGACCGTAAATTTGGGTTATCATTTTGCACATTCTCAAAACGCTTTAAATTTGTAATTTGGTATGTTCTGAAAACGCTTGTACCATCATGAAAAATGCTTTTAAAACGTTTTAAAGATTGTATTTTTCTACCTGGGTAATTATCACGTTTTATGATGCGCTTTATTCACATACAATATTTTAAGAAAACTATACATACAATATTGAAAGCATCGTAGTTGATCAGGTTTTATGCCAAGAACATAATTTTTTCATTTAATTAAAACAATAATATTTCAGTGGGAAATCAATATAATTGTTTCAAGGTACAACCAAAAACTTTTTCAAAGCACATCCACTACATTTCCAATGAACGTGTTTTAGACGTGTTATGAAGCAAAACATGGCTTGTACAAGTTTTCCAACACATATTTTTTCGCCAAAACACTTGTTTTGTCCAAAACACGTAAGTGGAAACACCCCAGCAAAAAATTTCCAAAAGGTAAGCGGGTTTGTAATCAAGCATTTGGGCAGAACGCATTCCTTACTAGATTACCTACTCGATTCTTTTAACATGGCGTGAGACTAAAATAATTGATTCTTTAGAATTGATTATTTTTTTTACCAAAGAACCATTTACTTTATATTTTTAAGAACTACATACATTTTTTAATAAAGAAATAGTTCCATTGTAAAATTACGAGGGTACCTACACAAAAAAAAATCAATAAATAGTTCCCTAGAAAAAATAAGAAGTACTTACATTTAAAAAAACGAAGTAGTTCCATAAGTAAATTCAACTTTTACTCACGCGTGATTCTCCTAGGTCACTCAAATATAACGATCAAAACTCATACGGAAATAAAATCCTAAAAAGTGAAACACCGAATTGATATGATAATAATTTTGGAGCTATAAACCACGAAAATATAAATTTTTCAAAAAAAATGCAATTTCTGTTTTAAGTATTATTTTCCTGCAAATAAAAATTTATTTGAAAAAATATATGAGGTAAATTCTTTAAAATTGTATAACTTTTTTTTCAAAATTAGGAACTACTTCCAATAACGTCCTTTTATTAAGAAAAGGTATATGATTACTTCTTGAGTACAAAAGTTAGACATATAAGTTAATAACATTGTAATTTTCTTTTAAGTAAATGATTACTTTGTTATTGAGTTCATGCTTTCTGGTTTAAATTTAAAGAATTGATTACTATACTACTTGGTTTTTTGACTCCATCGTTGGAATGAGTTTGGTATTGCAGTTACTAAATTTGGTAATGAGATATGTATGCAAGTATGGGCATCACCTTCTTTTTGGAATGTGTAATTTTTTCCTGGGACAGTATTATATCCAAACTAAGCTACGCTTATATTAGCCAAACCTGAAAATTACTTTATGTGTACTAAAACTGTAGTTACACCGGAAGGCTTCTGAGGAATCTTATTTCACCTAAAGTTTGTAAAAGAAATTATTGTTTTTCGTTTGAAGTTACCACCTCGATTTTATAGTTAAAAATTTATCCTAAACTAGTGCTTAAAGCTACATTTACCTCGAAAGCTAGTTTAAACTAGATTTCGATCATCCCAGCAAAATAAAGTGGAAGTAGTGCTTTAAGAACCTCTTTAACTTGACTTCCAAAGCATTAGCATACGCACATTTTTCACTTTAATAGAAGTAATTGTTAACAACGGCCAAAAATGTTAAATTAAAGTTATTTTAAACAGCATTTGCATCACCATATAAATTAATTGATATCTAAATTAATAACATCATAAGAAGTACTTTTTCATAACTTCATATATATTTTTTTTTTTTATATGGAGGTTGAGGTGGTTGGATTTGCAATCAGAAGGTTGCGAGATCAATTCCGTGCCGGGGAGATAATTTTTTTTTTATTTTTTTTTTTTTATTTTTTTTTAATTCTAATTAATTTTAGTTTAGTTTATTCTGAGTATTTTAAGAGAATTAAGTAATTTAAAAACGACCAAATAATTAACATCTTGACTTTAATCATAAAGAATTTTTTTTTAGAAAATTGTTATCCAGAGTGGACAAATAATTATTTGATAAAAATCTATTTTTTGTCTTTGCGATGGAACTTTTTGTAAAACTTATTTAAAAATATAAAAAAAACTTAAGGTTTTATATTTTTTTTATATTTATGTTGATAAGAAAATGCAAAGATGTATTTCATTGCTAAACATGAGTTTATCGAATTTTTCATATTTGTTTCAAGATATACTTTTCAGGTGTGCCCTGAAACGTGTGCAATATACAAAAAATTAGGTACAAAATTTTGATTTTGGCTTCAAAAATCTATTTGAGTTTTTAATTCTATTGTTTCGAATCGCAAAAAATTAGCAAAACCGAAAAATATCGAAGCCAATTTTAAAAGCTAGTTTATTAATAATAATAATTAATTAGTAAATTAATTAATTAATAACTTTTACTTAATTTAAATATATCACTTTAATTTACCTATAGAGTTTTTACCGACCTCTTTCTCCAAATCTTTAAAAAAAAATACGGGAACATTAAAAGATCTTAAGTTCCAGCGCGCACTCGTTTCATTGCAGGCCACTTTTCCCTACCTATAGTTAAACTACTTCTCCAATATTTTTTTTCTCATTGTCATTATCTTATTAAAGACACTTTTCGTCAAATTAATTATTAAAAAAATATTTTAAAATATGCAATGAATTCAAAATTGTTAAATGAGCATTTTTATTATTTCTTAATATTTTTTTTAACCTCATCAAAACTTGAAAATATTTTAAAAATAATTTATATCTCAGTGATACGAAATCACATAATAAAAATGTTTTAAAAATCATTATTTTATCTTTTTTATTATATATTTGTGTAGCATATTTTTCTTGTTTTCATTAAAATATATCAATATTTTCAACTTAAGTTCGTTTTAAGTTTGTTGTATTGCATAAGTAACTTTGGAGCAAATGGTAGAGCGGTCTACTTTAATACAGCAGGTCGTAACTCATATTCGTGTGTTCAATACTCGCTGGCACCAAAAGATTTTTTTTTTAATATTTAAAGAAACATCCCTAAAGTATGCTGCACATTTTTATTAAATAAAAATGTTAATATATATTTGAAAAAGACCTTCCATTAACAATTGAAAAATAGCATCCATGCACTGTTTAAAATGCTATTAAAGAAGTTATATATTCACTCCATCCGCCCAATGACACGACAATGTTAAAATCATTAATGATTCTTAGGTAAGAATTTATCTTTAATATACTTTGATGCCTTAAAGACTGTAAAGGGTTATAGACACTAAATTAACCTTTTTTAATTTCAGGAATCAACTAATTCAACACAACTTCAACTTAATCACATTATTTTCAATTTATCTAGAAACTCGCATTGAATACCAAAAAATATACTAAGCTGTCATTTTTTTATCGACTGTAGTGGCCAAATATCACATGTGTAGTAAAATCTTTTGGATGGAACTTAAAAAATATTTCTTTCGTTGCCATTTCGCTAAAAAATTTATAATGTTTGAAGTAAAAAACTTAAAATTGTAATTTTATTTGTAAAAAAATAGGCATACAAAATCAGACTTGGGCTATTTCAATTACATTTCAATTACAATTAAATTACATGTTATTAGTAATTGCCTATTTTTCAATTACAATTACAAGTAATTGTAATTGAAATGAAGGACTAAAAAAATTAAATTACACTTACGAAATTATGTTGGTAAAGACGACAGCAATTGTAGTCAAAAACAAATGAAATTTCATTTAAAAAGGACGACTTACATTTCATTAAATTCAACTAACATTGTCATTTGTTTTTTAATGTTCAAAAATGACTAACAATTGTAGTAAAAATGAACCACATGGTAGTAAAAATAAACCAAAAAATTTTTTTTTTTTTTAAATAAAAAATTAATGTAAAATCATAAAACAGTCATTTGATGTGAGTTGTTTTTTTAAATGAACTACAAGGTTAGTTAAAAATTTTATTTGTTCTACAAATGACTTACATTTACATTAAAAATAATGAAACTGTATTACAACCCAAACAACTACATATTTTTAAAGCAGAAGTTCCTTGAGTGTACATGTAGTTGTCATATAAAAAACTCAATTACAGTTACATGTAATTGCAAATGGAAGTAATGCAATTACTAATTACAATTACTTGTAATTTGTAATTTGCAATTGAATGCGTAATTAATTACAAAATGTAATGATTAATGCGCATGTCGCACAGTGGTCCCAATGACCAATTTAGCACGAAAAAAGTCATAACTCTTTTTTAAAAGTACGTAGAAGCATAAAACTTTGTACGAAAAATTGGCTTAGTATTGCACGATATCACGCCAAAAATGGGCGGATTCGATTGAGTGGGTGTGGCACTTTCCATATAAAATTAACTGACATAAGACCTGTAAAATTACTATGTGCTGATTTGTGTGTTTTGTTAAGTCAAAAAGTTTAATGGGTCGGTTATGGATAGCAACCCAACTTTAGTTGCATTTCCAGCTGACAAAAAAATATGTGTGGTTGCAAAATATGTGCAATTTAGCAACTGAAATCGGTAACTCTCAGTTGTCACCTGTAATATATTTTTATGTCTCTGACAACGCAACTGAAGATTGGTTGCTATTCATAATCGACCAATAAATAAATATTCACATAAAAACACAAAAATATAACAAATAGTCAAAAAATACATAAAAGATAAGAATTTTTGATTTTCAGTGGTTTTTTATTTTATTTAAAACAATAAACATTTTGTGTATTTCATCGATATATAAAAATATTTATTCATCTGTGCTTGTTTCTGAATCCGTTTCGCCTTCTGAATGGTTTTGCACATTTAAAACAGAAGTATCAGAAAGTAAAGCCATTGACTCATGACACAATGGTTCTGTGTTTCGATTCGTCCGTTTTGTTGAAAGAGAAGAAATGTATGGATCCGATGAAAATAGCAGATTGTTAAAAAGGTCTTGCATGTTACTTTTTATTTTTAATGGCCTTTTTGGAGAAACATTCTAATTACGTCAGCAGCAACTCTTTTGCCTGCTTTATAAAGACTACTTGCAGCAGCAAATGTTAGCTCTTCTGGAGAGCAAGTGTTCACAATAGATTTAGTTTTTAATTGTTTCCATCTTTGCCCTCCTTCTAAAAACGGTTTGGAAGGTCTTCCGTGATGCGATGTTGACGGTCTGTCCGCTAAATCTTCTTCTAAAAACATCGACGAGGACTTACTAGGATAGACAAAAAATTCATCCAACCAACATTTATAAGTAGACTCGAAAACAGTCTTTGTTCGATGTGCCTGCCTCCACTTCTTCGACAGTTTGCAAATGAAATTTCGAGCTGCTTGCTTTACTTTATTTTTATAGTCATCATTTTGTATACAAATTTTGATAAAAATGTGAAATATAACAGCATAATTTTTTTCTTTTGATCCTTCTCAGCATACCAAACATTGAACAACTCCCTTTTAGTGATAGACATTACAACCTAAAGATTCGATATGAAGTGTTTAGGCAAAAATCGGTAGTAGAATTCTTAAACATTTAACAGTTCACATATTATAGAAGAAAACGACACAAAAATAGGATAGAAAGCTGGTGAAATGCACACTTAAAAGTCTAACACAAGCTACAATACAGATAAAATTAAACAATTAACGAATACATTTTAATTTTCATAAATTTTTTTCTAGATAGAATGCTAAATCAACGGCACATCACGAATTAAAAAAGTTCATACCTTTATTGTGTTAATAAAACCAACAAATATTAAAGAAAATCTTTTCACTTTATTTTGCAACCTTTCCAAAATACACAAAATTATCGACTGGTCTCTTATTAAAAATAAATAAAGCAATTACTTGTGTTTAAAACAATACTGCAGTAATAGTTTTGCAAATATACAAAAAAAAAGTATACCGTTGGGACTTTTCATTAAAAAAACAAGCAAATTTTTCAAGTTTGTACCATTCGAAAAAACGACTTTTTTCGCGCTAAATTTGTTATTGGGACCACCGTGTTTCGGTACAAAATGTTTCTTAATTATACGCTGTTAATTAAAACAAAATAAAAACTAATAATAAAATTAGTATTTATTTAGATTCGAAGATAATATGATGAATACAATAATTCTCAACCCATTGTCAACAGTATTTCTCAACTAGATTACGAAACTCACAAGAACTTTTACATAAAAAATCAACAGTTATTTAAAAGTTTAATCGGTAAAGTTGTTTCAGTGGAAAAACAACCCAGGTAGAAATTTGGGATGGTACAAAAAACGAAGAGTTTTCAAAACGTTTGTTTTTGATGGTACTAAAATAAAAGCGTTTCCAAAGCGATAATTGCAAATAATACGAAAAAAAAAGCATTTAAAAAACATTATTTTGGATTGCTATTCGAACGTTCGGACAAAGTATTTTAGGAATACTTTTTATACAAAACTTACAAATATTTGTGAAATAAAAACACTGTAAAAACATTGGTTCAAAGCGTTTTTCCAACGTTTGTAAAAAGTACTTAAGAAGTTCTTATCGTACAAAATTTACAACGGTTTATAAAATAAACCAATGTAAAACCATTGAGTTAAAGCGTTTTTCTAACATTTGCCAATAGTACTTTAGAAATACTTTTTTTTTTGCGATTGCAGCTGTTCTCTCTGTTATAATGTCAAACGAGTTGCAACAACAGTTTAGTGGATGCGGAAAGCCAAATAAAAAATTTTCAGTTCAACCTAAGTATATGAAGAATTAAAGGGTAATAAGTACATAACTTGTGAAAAAAGTATTTTTTTACAACATTTATTTTCTACAGATTTTTTATTACATCAGTTTGAAACTGAAACACCACCCAAAATTTTGACACGGACAAGCCGCTGGTTGGCGACTGCTAAGTACAGAAACTGCTCAAAACAATCTATTTTCAATCAAATTTTTCTTTCGAGCGTTTTGACAATGTTCAAAATTACAACCCTCAAAGCGGTTATCATTTGGGTCGTTTTCATAACGCTTAATAACTGTAAGCCAAAATGTTCTGCAAATACTTATTTAACGATTGAAAAACCATTTCAAAAATTTTGTTTTGCAATGTTTTGAGAACGTTATAAAATACCATCCTCAGACCGTAAATTTGGGTTATCATTTTGCACATTCTCAAAACGCTTTAAATTTGTAATTTGGTATGTTCTGAAAACGCTTGTACCATCATGAAAAATGCTTTTAAAACGTTTTAAAGATTGTATTTTTCTACCTGGGAAATTACCAAAGAAATATATTTTTAACTTTCTGTCTGTTATTCAATAAACAAAATAAACAAAAAAAAAAAAAACGGACTTTCGGTAGTTGTTAAAATATTCAGTTACAAATTTCTATTTAAAACAAAAAGTTGTTATATTATATTGAGTATTGAAATAACCGCAAACAATCTATTGTTTTTATTGATTTTAACAAATTATTTTTTCAACAATTGAAAATAAACTAAAAAATACAATTGTTTTAAACGAAAAGTAAGTAGTCCTTTTTTTAACCGATTTTCAGTTAATTTAATGTGTATATTCAGTAGTCTTTACGGAAAAAATATTGTGTGTGTAGTATATTACCTACATAATGATTAGGTTTGAAAAAGATATGAAATACGTTTGAATTTTTTATTTTTTAATTATTATTGTAGACTCTGAAAATATTTAAGAAATACACTTGAAGTCGAACTATAGTTTTTAGGAAACGCTATAATTCTCAACTTGTGAATAAAAATTGAAAAAAAGGTAATATTTGAAAATCAATCTAGTTTTCAAATCGTTATCTAGTCTAATTCAAAAGTAATTGTTTGTTGGGTATATTCAAATGTTGACAATACAGTTTTGTTGTTAATGTTTCGGCTGTTGTTGTTGGAATCCCTTTTTTTTAAAACATAAAACAGTAACAACAACGTTATATCGTTTTCATCTTTGACAAGCGTATAAACGTTTTATTTGCGTCTTTTTTTTCCAGTTTATTGTTATCATTGCATATTCATAAAAATCGATCTGCTTAATTTTAATATTTTTTCTTTCTTTTATATTTATGTTTTTTGTGGGGTTTTTATATAAGCAGGTTTAAAGCGAGTTAAATTTAACAATGGCGTATTTTATAACTTGGTTTGTGTGTATTATAATTTTTTTTTTGATTGTATGCGGTAGTTAAGATGGGGAGTAGCTTAACAGCTGCTCTATAAATGTTTAAATATGACCAAAGTTCATAGAAAATTGTTTATGATCGTTTTAAAACAGCGATCAAATATAACGTCATACTACCAAAATATAAAAGTAACATTTTGGCGCTTCCCTATTCATATGTGGTCAGAGAGAAGGAATTGGTAAAAACACAATACTGAATGTGGGAATTCACAGAAGTATTTTTAATTTGATTCTGGCATGTTTTGTGTGTTGTAATTCAAAGTCAAAATTGTATTAAAAAATGTTTCTTAATTGCACGTTTAGGAATTGTCCGATTTTTAATAAAATTAGTTATATTATCTCGAAAGAAAATGTACATCATTATCAGTGAACGAAATTAAAAAAATATATTCCAAAAATACTTATCTAAAAGTATGTAATAAACAAAATATTAGGCGATAGTAGGCTCTTGGAAACTAAATTACGTTTTTGACTCAAGGACCACAGTATTTTGTCAGGATATATTAAAAGACTTTATCTGAACTCAAAAATATTTCAGCGTATGAATGAATGAAACTTTGGCAGAATGGCAGAATACGAATGAAACTTTGGCAGAATGAATACGTTTCATATGAGTACAAAGATATATAAGTTTAAATAAATTTTATTGAAGTATAGGCATGTTTTGCTTCAATTTCGCAATTTTGAAGAAGCTAAAATATACACTATTTCTGGAGCAATACGGCTCTACGAAATAACAACCATTGCAATTACAGCCCAACGAAGAAATGATATAACCCCAATGCAAAAAGTATGAAAAGAAAATTATATAACACACAATGGAATAAATTAAATAAGCTACACTCAAATAATCTTAAAACAATTTAAATAAGTCCCTTACTTAAAATGTTAGATAAACATTTAGAATACAGTTTACTTTTGAAGATATCGCAATGATTTTTTTTTTTTAAACTGATTGTGAAAATTGCGTAAAGATACAGTTATCAAATGCTTTCTACAAAAAATTTAAATTAAATTTCAATATGATATGTGAGTAAAAGAATTATCATTTCGTAATAAAGATAGCTCATATTTGAAAAGTGATTTAAACAAAATTGGTGTAATAATATTTCGCTTACAAAAAAGAACATGTTTATCGTGACCCTTCTTTTAAATATTCAATATTTAGTAATTTCTTTTCATAGTGTTTTTCAATTGCAATTTTTTCCTATAATACACAAATTTTAAAAGTTTGTTAACTCATTATAGGAAAAAAAGTTTAGTACATCTATCCTCGTAATAGAAATGCTTAAACTGTTCTGATGTAGTTGACGTATGTAGTTGAAAAATGGTAAAAATGCTAATTTTCGCGTTTTCAATGGCTGACGTGATGGAAAAATTTGGAAAACAGCCAGGCAAAATCTATTAAAAATATGTATCGCTATTCAAACCAAATCAACTTTTTCTCATTTTGTGACGGTGTGTTATCAAAATAATATTTTGAGACTTTAGTAAATACAGCGAAAAAATATTAGTAAAAACTTTGTATTTCATTAAATCAAAATAGCAAAATTTAAAAAAAAAATCCCAATTTGAACTAAAAATTTATTTAAATCTTGTTAAGTTGAATAATTAACAGCTTCACTAATGAGTGTACCCCGCATCTGCAACCTAATTTGAGGCGTGCACATTTTGAGCAGTGGGTTAAAGTTGATATTCGCTACACCAAAGCCACGGGACAAATAAACTTAATTTTAATTGGGCCGTAGAATCCAGTGGTATAGCAAGTTTTAATAGGTTAGGTCAAAATAAAAAGTCATTTAAATTTAAAGAAATACATTTATTTATTGTTTAGTTGCCTACAATAAAATCTAGCAATGAACGCCGGCCATTTTTAGGAGGATACTATTCATTTATATACAATCCGAAAAGTCAGTTTAATGACGGTTGACTTATACTGTCGTCGGTTAGTCAGTATCATATGGTTCGAATCCTCAAATTTCATTAGAAAACATCACCTTAAAATGGAAAGCCATCTTTGTTAGCTTTGAGTTTCGACATATAAATAAAGTAATTTACATAGAGATTTCATTGCGTTTAACGTCAAAAGCAGTAAAAAAATCGCTTGATTCAATGCAAACTTAAAATTGAAATATCTTTTATTTTAATTTTAAGCTATTAAAATGGAGTATACCCCTAGATTCTACACTGATAACAATCCATGCGTAAAATTACGAAAAAATATCAATATAACCAAATGTTTTGTAAAATAAACGAAAATTTGTACATTTTACGAATTTTTTTGTAGTTTTAACAATAGTTTCGTATTTTTATGCATGGATTATTATGAGTGTACAGCCCAAAATTAAGTTTAAGTGTCCCGGTTTTTTGGTGTGTCATTAAAAGCGTTAACATTTTGCTTACAGTGTAATTTATCAATTATAAGAGAAAAATTACAGATATGCTTCTCTAAGAACATCAAATAAAAAAATTAAGATTAATATAAACCCTTATGCTCATTTTAAAAATGTTTGAGTGTAATTAAAAGTTTTTCCTAAGGGATCCCTTTTTTTTTTTAGTTAGTTATATATTTTTAAATGCAGATTTTTTTAAATGTCCAATATCTTCTAAACTAAATGTAAAAAAGTGTTGGTCAAAAGAAGTATTAATACAACCTGATAATACAAAACGTTTATCACCGTGAATATACAAATAACAGCACTTCGGAACAAACGTACACTCATACAACAAGTTAGTTCAAATAAAAACACTTTGATAATAGAATGAAACATGCACTCATAAAAAAAATTAGTTCAAAAGTCTGTTAAAAGGGTTCCAATTCTGTTTGCTAATTTTTTATGTTGTTATCGTTTAAATCAGTTATTAAGCTAAAGTTATTAGTTACCCAGCAAAACTTTGGTAATGTGTGCGATAAAGTAATGCATTACCTTGTAATGTGTACTAATTACCTGTATCATTATTTTCCAACACGAAGTAATGAGTTACCGATAACACTCATGGATTACCTTGTAATGATACGTCACTAAAGCTTACATTACTTCAAAACATAAAATAATGACTATCCGGTCATCAATTACATAATGTATGAAATGTAAAAGGTAAAATCAAAATTAAAATATATTTTTGAAAATCTATGTATAGACACATTACTTTGTGATTTTTTGTAAGCATGAGGGTAAGGTGTATATTTTTGATATCACGAACGAAAACACGAAGCAATAAAATATTATATGTATCGATAGCTCAGTTTGTAGAGATCTCGCCTAACTAATTGTTAAATACCAGAGACAGCAGGTTCGAATCCCAGCATGACCACGTTATTTATTTAATAAAAAAAAAATTATTTATTTAATTAAAAAAAAATTCTGTAAACAAAATTTTTATACAAAATTTTATACTCTTTCCCACCATGTAACTTTTAGGCTCATAACTTTTAGGCTCATCGCCTGTAAAATGCATCAGTGAAGTAAGGTGTAATGTAATGCGTGCAGCAATATGTCGATGCATTACTTTACCCATGATTTGGTAATGTGTGGTTTTGCTGGGTATATAATTTTATTTCAAGAGCAAATTTCATTCGTATTTGAAGTAATTTTTCGAGTTACAATTTTGCAATTAGTGATTTTAAATTTTTCAAATTTTGCCAATTAATTTTGAAACCATTATTGTTTGTGTCTCCGCTATAAGTCTCACTCGTAGATAACTTTCTTTTCTGATATGTTTTAGTTTATAATCATAAAAATGGCTATTTCTCGAGATAGAACAAAATGGACTAAAAAGGAAAAACTGCTCAAATTAGCAAATTTTTTTTCCTGAATATTAGTAAGACAAGAATAGCAAAACAAAAACAAACCTGCTTAATCAACAAATTTTAAGTAATATTTAAAGTAAATATCTGGGTTTTGAAAGTAACAAAGTAATTGGCTAAAAGCAGTAAAAAATTTGCTAAATATCAGTAGACAAAAAATAAAAAAAAATTAAAGTTTTTTAGTTTTATTTTTATACACACAGAAAAACAAAGTGCCAACCGAATTGAAAAGTGTATATTAATGGTAACAACTTATAAATTCCGTTAGTACAACGACATTTACATTAGATTTCTGAATATTTTGGGTGTTGCAACTAAAATTCAGTTGAATTAACCAAACTTTGTTGTAAAAACTAATGTTTAGTTGTACCAACCGACTGAAATTCGTAATAACCGAATTTGAGTCGTATTAATTGAATTTCAGTTGGCAATCAGCTAAATTTTTCTCTGTGTGTACTCATAAAAATCTGCCCTTCTGAAATTGGAGCCTACAATTTTTCAGCAAATATTTCTGTTGATTTTAGCAAAACTTACTGTTATTTGCAAAATTTAAGGTCAGTGCGTCAAATATTTTGTTGATATTACAGATTATGTTTGCTGTTTTGTGTTAACAAATAGACAGTTAAAGTATTTGATTAACTAAAATTCAACTAAAATTTTGTAAATTTTTCTAACTCATATTTAGCAAAAAAATATCTACTAATTTTAGCAGTTTTATCTGCAACGTAGTTTTTAACTAGTGTTTAATAACTTTGTCTACTATTGTTACAGAATTATTCCTATGAGTTTATCCTAGCTGGGGTGTATTTAAATTATGAATTTTGATAAGGTCTCTTGTAAAAAAATCAAAGTGCCCAGATGACACCGGCCACTCAAAACTAATACTATATATAAGTTTAATATACACGTTATTTAGAAAACTTAAAAAAATATAATTTTTTTATACTAAAAAATATATCTTCGTGTCAGTTTAAATTAAATGAATTCACCAAAAAATACGACAGAAACCGTGACATGTCATCAAAGTTTACGGAATTTTGTTTTGATTTTTCTGTTGCAACAACAAATGCACAAACACTTTCCAAAGAATGGCTCCCGTTCATCTTGATACCTATTTAAATCCTGTCTGCCTACCTTTCCAAATCAAAAAATTCATAAAATTAAACGCATTTTAATCTCTTACCTTAAACCCTTTATTGGCTTTTGTAGTTTCATACTTCGTTTTTTTTGGTAATTTAATATCATCACAGTTTTATTGTCTTCAAAAAGAAAGTTTTTCTTCTTTTTCATATCTTGCTCTCCTTGTTATTTAAAATACAATTACAAATAACAACTGCCAACAACAAGTAACATTTAATATCTAAACACCATCATCACGCGCACTAATTTAAGAAAAAACGAAGTACAATATATTTCATCTTAACTTACTACCAAGCACCATTATTGTTATTATTATTTTTATTAAAACCATATTCAAAACAATGATTATAAGAAATAAATTCAAACCCAATACAATATTTCATTGCTATTTAACTTTTTTTTTATATATTTATTTGCCTAACTACTGTTAATGTTCAACTGCAATGATTTTCTCTCCTTTTAAACTAGCACGCTATGGGACAAACATCTAATGTTTTTAATATTTTTTTTAATAGATGATATAAGCAATTGTGATATATATTTAGAAGATTTTTAATTCTGATTTAATTTGTATTAGCCCCAACAAACTTTTTATAAATAAAATAAAATTTTTCATAAAATTTTATGAAAAACTTCCTTACTTTAATGAAAAGATTGAGTGAACGAGTTCCAGTGACAATTCATAGATCTAATGCAAAAATTCATTGATATAATGCAGATAATTCCCTAAGTGAAGAATGAGCCCTAAAAATCTGCTCCCAACAAAGTCTCACTTAAATATAGTTCCTTCACGCAGATAAAAATTAAGGTTTCAGAACATCATTTAAAGGTAAGAATTTCGATTTTATCATACAATGATCCTTGTGATCAGGATACAAAAAAAGGTAAAAACAGCATGTAAAAAAGCAAGAAAAACAGTTCAAATGGCACGGAAAAGGTCAAAAATGACATGCCAATTACAAATATTTCAGGTTAAATATTTTAAGTAAAAAACAATAACCGCTAAAATACCGTTATCGATTCGAAACTCTTTCAACTGACTATCGTTATCCCTACTGTTACCGAAATAATTCGAATACCGTTACCGATGTAACTAAATATCAATATCCTTAAAATAATGTTGCCGAAATAACTACAATACCCTTAGCGTTAAAATACCGTTACTGATATACTTGAAATAGCGTTATTCTTAATGTATCGTTACCTAAATAATCTGACAAGACCAGAGAAGAAAAATCACTGTAAACAGATATATTTTCCCCAAAGTTTCAGCGTAAACTAGCCATTCTTTGGAACTCGGGCATAATGGGGCTAAAAATATAAGTGTGCATTGACACTGAATAACTACAATAACGTTACCCTTAAAATACCGTTGCCTCTAAAATACCGTTACCGAAATAAGTAATATACCGTTTACGCTGAAAAAAGTTACCGAAATAACTGAAATATCTTTAGCGCAATAAAAGAAAATTGCGTTACCCTTACAGTGACAGTTACCAAGTGATTACAGCGTGGAGGTGATAGTACACAATTTATTAGCTTAAGGGGTTCTCCTCCAGTCTGTCAAAGGCCCGGCTTCACTGAGGAAAGTGCGTGGGGTTTTCGGCCATGCTTAGGGGGTTTCTTCTATATAATAGGCGTTTTTCGATTCTATCAAAAAAAAATTATTTTGTTGTAATTTCGATATATTTGTAAGTGTTTTGGAAAACAGAGCCGCAGGCAAAATTTGTAAACGGATGTAGAGGGCGCTACGTATCATAGATCCTAAAAATAATATAATTTTTGAAATCCTGATGGAGCATGCTTTCATCAGAGTACCCACAATTCTATGTTACTACGCGTACCGGCCCATGGACCCTGTGCACGGCTCCCTTAACCGAAGATAAAAAAAAAATATTTTTTAATTTTAGAGTTGACCACCTAAGCCCCACAAACTGCAGTTAAGCCGTTTCCGTTTCGTTTTAAAAGTTTAAGTTTTGTTGGTGTACCTACCGAAATTTTATTTCCACAAACATTAAAAAATATAAAACCTCTGTTCCATATTATGGTACATTTCCATAAAATCGTTGGGATTAGGCAGGGTTTCAAAAAAAAATATATACTCGTATGCAGTAAAACAACTGAGGGCAATATACTCATTGTTTGTCTTCATATTATTTTAATTAATAGTCAAAGTTAAAAAATATTTTGATAATTTTTCCTAAACAATTTTTTTTTTTTAATTTTAAAAGAAAATGAGAAGAATAAAGAGAAGAAACAATGTCTTGGGAGTAAACTTACGGAAATATTAAAAAAAAGGAAACAAAAAGAATAAAAAATAGTTGCCACAAATAAAATTAAAATATCAACGTATAAATTTTTTTTCTCATGTAACGCCTATACTTAAGTAAATGAAATCACCCATATAAACATATGAATAAATCCATGGTTTTTCTTTTTTTTTTTAAATTAGTAGATATTAGAGATAGAAAGAAAATTTGTGAGCGAAAGTTGTTCCTCTGAGTTTGGTCTATAACTTTTACTAGCAGTTTTTTTTTTTTGTAAAATAAATATTGACGTAATTATTGACAATCAAAGTCAAAAATCAGGTATTTTGCAAATTTTGGGAGGGGATGGGCACCCTATGAACCCTATCCGCTCATCCGATTGAGCTGAAATTTTCAAGGGACTATTTTTTTTTTAGCAATTCGAACCAATCTGGGGCTTGGCGTGAAACAGATTTCTTCAAAAAAAATTTTCGCATATAGTTAATTGGCACCCTAATATTTCATGTACACTAACGGAACTTCTGCTGTAAATATTTGTAGTTGTATGAGTTGTAATATAGCATCTTTATTTTTAAGTGAAAAGGCAGTCATTTGTTAAAGAAATATCGGTTCTGACTACAATTGTAGTTCATTTAAAAATCAAACCACATCAAGTTACTGTATTATAATTTTTTTATAATTTTATATTCATTTATTTTTTTTTTATTTAAAAAAATAAAACAAATAAAATGTCGTTTATTTTTTACTACTTATGTGGTTAATTTTTACTACAATTGTGTTTAATTTTTTGACCAGGTAAAAGCAAATGACAATGTTAGCTGAATTGTAAGCTGAATGTAAGTCGTCCTTTCTGCAAGTGAAATTTTATTTATTTTTAACTACATATGCAATGGTATTTACCTACATAGTATTCTAAGTGTACATAAAACACGAATATAAATGCACTAACTTCCAAACCCTACTTATAAGTTTGTGATGTTCGTATTTCGATTATGGTGCGCTGGCATCAGCTTGGCACACCTCTGACTGTATAAAATTACTTGGTTTTATATACTGTTCTCAAAACCTAATTGCTTTAAATGGCGAACCCTAAAATGCCCTTACCATTAAAGTACCCTAACGAAAAAATTCTAAAATATCAATAATCCTAACGAAATACATATTTTTTTTGCTCTTAAAATTAAAAAAATAATAGTTGATATGGATTTAGGATAAGCTTTGCTAATCCTAAATACATGCAAACAAACATATCGTACATTCCATGAAAGAACATAGCATTTTTTGAACTCTTGTTATTCTACTTTCTTCTCATTGTGAACAGGAAGCCATGATGGATTTTATTCATGTTTTAAAACTAGTGGACTTTAATGACCCACAGTTTCTAAACTGACTACATAAAAAATTAGAAAAGGTTCTAAAAGCTGAAATTGTCTACTTTTACGATCTGTAATGTAGAAATCACTTATCATTTCTCAAAATGCATTTCCACTTTTGTTGCAATTTTGGAATGCATTTTGTACTTTTTAATTTAGGTGTGCAAGATATTGCTGTTATCTGTAAAATATAAAAAAAAAAAATTACGTAACATAACGTTAACCCTAATATAACGTAACGACATAATGTAAAATATCATTAACCCTAAAATAACCTAACGAAATAACTTAAAATGACTGTTAACCGTGAAATAACATAACGATATAAATTAAAATATCGTTAACCTTAAAATACGCCAAAGAAATATTAACAAAATACCATTATCCAATACCGATAATCGAATGAAACGGTTGCCAACCTTGGTTTCTACAGATGTCGACAATTATTGAAATTACTCACATTATTTATAGTATTAATTTTTGTTTACTTTCCTTTAGAGATGTACACTTTAGCAAAATTTTACGTGATTCACGTGAATTACGCGTGAGTTAAAACTAAAACTCGCGTGAACGAGTGAGTTTGAGTAGGCAAATATATTTCGTGAGTGAATTTTTCTTTAATTTTTTTCGCCGGTTTAGTGTTTATGGGTTTTTGTAATACAAAATAAATGGCAACATTACATATTCAAGCCAATTTCGAGTTCACCATTCACTATTTAGCTTAATTTTTACATTTTATTTTTTACAATAAGACTTAGAGATGGACACCTTAACAGAATTTTGCGTGATTCACATTAATCACATGAGCGTAAGTGAGTGTGAGTAGTAAAAAAATTCTCGTGAGTGATTGTGCGTGAACGTAATTATTCTTTCGTGAGAGTGAGTGAGTGTGAGTCAAAATTTACTCAGCTGCCTATCTCTACTTTCCCTTAACTCTTACCCATTGTTCATCATTTAATAAGGGAATTATATGTACAATTTTTTTCTTCTTCACTTTGTCTTTTATTTTTTTATTTTGTAATTTGATTTGAAACTATAGATTGAAGAAAATTATATGTGGGTTTTTTGTGAGTTTGTGTGGTTTCACTACTTACATGTGGTTAGACCATAGAAAGACTTAAGAAATAAAAACTTTATTGTATAAATACAACATAATGCGTTTATAAGTTCATCTCTCTGTAAAAACGCATTACAAACAAGTACTATGGTGTACTTACACTCATCCAAATAAGTCTGCAAAAATGTCAAAAAAAGTTACTAAAAATTTGTTAAACACTACGTTGCATAAAAAAGCTGCTAAATTCGCAGAATCACTTTGCTAAATAATAGTAAAATCAGCAAAAAAAACTGTAAAGTCTACAAAATTTTAGTTTGATTTTTAGTTGTTTGCATGAAAACTAAGCTCCATCTATTCATAAAATTTTTCATTATAAATAATAAGACAATTAAAGTACATCTCTGTATTTATTAGATAAATAATATACAGAGTTGTAATTTGTCTTTATTGTTTATTTTGTTAATTTAATATGAACATCAGAATGAAATATGATAAAGACTACAGCGCAATCTAAAAAATTAAAATAATAGAAAAATAGGTAGAAATGTAAAATTTAATTAAAAGAGCACTGATTTTCCAATTCTTTCAATATCTATTCATTGCTAAAATGAAAATATTTTTTCCATTAATTTATAATTTTTTTAAAACATTATAAATTATTTTAAAAACAGAAAAACCACTTATTATAGTTCTTCCATTTTCTTTTTAACTCTTGAATATTTTTTATAGTTTAATTTTATATTATTTTATAATAACACCATTTGCATTAATGATTCTAAATATATTTTTTCTAATACGACGTGTTCACTTCCCTTGTCTATTTTATACTCACACAAAAGTGTTAAATACACAAATACTTAAACGCAAACATCATATTACAACGACCTCTGGTGGTTTTAATTATCAAAATATTATTTTTAGACATAGTTTTTAACTAATATCTCAACTTGAAGTAAAAATTTGTTTTAAACTTTGCAAAGTTGGATTACTAACAGCTATATTAATTTTTTTTTACTAACTTTTTTCTATGAGTGTAGTAGTTTATGCAGCAGCCTGCTAGTACACAACACATCTGTTGCATGTAATATAAAATTGTGTTTGTGTGTTGTATGTGCTATTCTCAATGTTAAATGATGCTTTTATTATTGAACTTGGCATAACGTGTTATAACGGTAGATGAAAATGTATAATTATTATTAGAGATGGGCACGTGAGCTGAATTTTGACTCACGCTCAAGAGAGAAGAATTCCACTTACGCACAATCACTCACGAGAATTTTTTTACTACTCACACTCACTCATGCTCATGTGAGTAAATTTAGATTTTACTCACACTCACGCGTGATTTACGTGAATCACGCCAAATTCTGCAGATATGTAAAAATAAATTGAAACTATAAATTTTGTTCACTCACGCAAAAATCTGACCCACGCACACTAACTCACTCTCGAAGAATTTTTTCCTATTCACACTCTTTCACGCTCACGTGAGTAAAACTAGTTTTCACTCACACTCAAGCGTGGTTCATGTTAATCACGCGAAATTCTGCTCACGTGCACATCTCAAATTTTTATATTCTATTTTTTTTGTTTGGTGCTAGTTTGAATTACACTTACAAAAACAATGTTGTATCTGTTTAAGAAATCTTAATTTTCTAAATGCATATATTTTTTAAAAATATCTAGCCACGTATTCATAAAAATATTAAACAGTATTTCAAATACATTTTAGTTAAAACACAAAGTTTAGCCTTAAAAATGTATTCATAAATGAATATTAACTTTTACACAATGTTTAAAATATTAATCTTAAGTACCAAAAAATAATTTAAATTTCCTGTCAAAAAGAAATTTTGACATATAATTTGTTTTAATCATACGCTTTGACTTTAATATTAATCATACGGCCTAAGTGGATTATATTAAATGATATTAATCATACAGCATAAGTGTATTATATTAAATAATAATAATCATACGCCTAAGTGGGTTATGTTTACAAAGTAAGGAAGCACAGTTCTGAATTCTTAAACAATTTAACTTTTTAATGTTTTTCATCATGTTACAATACACGAAACAAAATCTCACCGGAAAAAAAATTTAAAAATTAGGTTAAATTGCGAAACTCGAACTTGATTTAAATATATAATCTTGCCATTTTTCTTTTAAATCCAAAAACAGTAAATCGGCGAAAAAATTATTTAAAATATTTATTTAAAGAGAAAAAGTTTGTTTTGTAAAATTCTACTCAAGCACACAAACTCACGAAAAAATTTGACTCACGCACACTCACTCACGCTCACGTAAGTAAAGTTAGATTTCACTCAAGCTCACGCGTGATTCATGTTAATCACGCAAAAATCTGCCCACTTGTCCATCTATAGTTTTTCTGATCTATTTTTTAGTGTTTGAGACTATTTTGAATTACACTTACAAAATAGTTTTGTATCTGTTGAAACAATGTTAGTTTTTTAAATAAATATATTTTCTCAAAATATTTACTCCTATATAATTTTCCTGTTAAAACAAATTGTGACATATAATTTGTAGTGTCCGACCAAACAGTTCGGCCAGAAAATGCAGTTGGTCTGTATTCTTTATTTTAAAATATTATGGACAAATTTGGCGAATGGAAAAATGTTTCTTGGGCTGATTAGAGACGATTTTGAGTGACAAATTTAAAGAAAAGTCCGTAGTTAAGCAATAATTTTACTGATCGGCCTTCAAAAGTTCGGCCAAATCGAAAGTAGTTTGGCGGCCGAACTTTTAACTTTTTTAGCTAAACTTCGGATTTTTCCTTAAATTTTATACACAAAATCGAATTAAATTGGCTCAACAAACATGTTTCCAATACAAAAATTTATAATCATTGCCTCTAGATACCCAAAAACCGACCAAATATAGTTTTTATGGCCGAACTGTTCGGTCGGACACTAATAATTTGTATTAATCATACGCTTTGAGGCGATTGACCATAATACTAATCATACGCCTAAGTGGGTTACATTTCCAAAGTAAGGAAGCACAGTTCTGAATTCTTATACAATTTAACTTTTTAAAGATTTTCTTCATGTTACGTGGTGTAAATTGAATTTGGTTTGAAAAATAGGGATGGCGAGGGGTGGCAGAACTAACATGCCTGTTGTATTTCTCATCTGCCCAATATCAAATTTAGGAATTCAACATTTCAAACTTCTTTGATTTGTTCAACTCTTGAAGCGGAATATAAAAGCTTATGGCTCCAAAGATTTGCGAGACTTTACTTCAAATATTATAGAGGCTCGAGTTCAGATCATACTTTCATATACGCTTAAAAATATGTTAACAAGTTTCGGAATTGCTTTCAAATTGGTACCCGGATGGTTTTTGGGGTCGCTCAACTTCGAATATGCCACCAGTATTCTTTAAAATTTAAAATCGACAGATTCAATATGGTAAAGTTTTGAAAATGGGTTTAAATTCGTTACGTATTTAGTTTGCAGTTTAAGTTAACTGGATATATAATTTAACATTAGTTTTAAATATTGTTTAAATAACTAACAAATCCGCAAGAACACGTGAATAACAAGTTTAAAATGTTCGAACTTTAACTACAGATCAGTAAATATAAGTGTTCAAGTCAGGTATTTAAAATTATTTTAGTTTTTCTCGTTTGTTTTACTTTCTTTTACAAAATGTAGATACACACACATGTTCATACACAGAATGGCTGCAGGCATTTGTGGAAACTTTTTCAATTTCTTTCAATTTGAAATAATAGTCATTTTAATAAAAAACAGACTAGAATTTTTTAATATTTTTTTTTCAGCAAGCAAGAAATAAAAACTTTAATTTATAAAAACGGTCACGGAAATAAAAAAACAAGTTTTTATGAAATTTTAAATACATGGCAATAATAAATGAAACTTAAAAAATCGGCAAATTGTAGTAAATTATTTTACACATATGTATAAAAAAGTTGAAATTTATATTCATTTAAAAAATATATGCATGTTCTGTTATTTTTAACTCAAATGAAAATTTGTTTATTAAACTATAAACAGTAAGCTACACACTATTCTGAGTGAATATTTTAAAATTCAAAACGGCGGATGCAATATGGGAAATGATCGTTTTGGAAAGTTGTCGGTTTTGCTTAATATTATTCAAGGGGAATTTTTGAGAGTAGCTGAATACGAATCTGAAATCAAATTTTTAATATTTATTTTTTTAATATTTAAATATATTTTTTTCTTTTTAAACTTATTGAAATTTAAATTAAATTGACAGACGAGGTACCGGAATATTGCAACCAGAACAATCTAATAAAGGACGGAGCAACAGCAAGAACTTTTTGTATTGAGTGGACGGACAAAGGGACAATATTTCCTTCAAAATGTAAAATATCGTAAGAGGAAACCCACTTTTTGGCATTTCTATTACAAAAAAATATATGACCTAAAATATATGCACACAGAGAAAAATGTATTAAAATTTATTTGGTTATTAAGGATGTCAGTCCGTTGGTACATTTGAACATTAGTTTTCACAACAAAGTTTGGTCAATTAAGTTGAATTTTAATTGCAACACCCATAATATTCACTAAATATATGATTATTTTATAATAAAACTGAATCTTAATTGGAACCACCATGTTTAAGTATACAGTGAAAATAAAAACTTAGTATAAAACTTGATGAAACTGTTTTCAATCTCAGTTTACTCTTATTATACTAACTTTTAGTATGAAGTTATTTTTTAGTAAACTTGTATGTGGCTCTTGTTTTACAATTTACTTATTTAATTTTATTAACTTTTGAAACCCGATTTGCTCAAATTAGCAATAATTACTAATCAAAGCTAAAAATTATTTGATCTAGACACAAATTAGGAAAAACTATTGAACTTCATTTATGTGCTTAACTATTACTACAGTCAGGCAACAAAGTTTCTGGATATTGCTGAAAATGTTTCATAAATCGTTTGTCATAAATTATTCATAAATACGACGAAGTTTACACAAATTTTAAATAATTTTAATTTAGCTAAATTAATTTTAGTTACTATTTTTCTAGTTTTATATATCACTAATATCGAGTACAAAATTAAGTTGATTTACTAAAAATTTACAGAAATTTAGTAATATTACTTTTTTTTTACTATTTTTACTTTACCAAAAAACTACAGTCACATATTTTGCTAAAAAAAAGCAAATTAAGGTTCTGACCTAAAATTAGCAAAACAATTACAGATTTTCTGGAACTAGTACAAATTTTTTATTTGAGTGTATTTTTTAACTTTAATTTTCAAAGTTTCTTTTCGGTATTCTAGGATTACACTACTCGACGGACAAAAAACATTCCTTCGAAACAAATTTTCTTTAATAAACCTATGTACCCCAAGTCCAAATCTGGAAAGAAAATGTTTTCTTATTTGCAGTTTCTAAATTTTATCGAAAAATAATGAAATTTTAATTTGAGTATAATCATGTATCCGTTTGTATCAGGATATCGCACTGGTAATTCAAGGAAGTTGAAAATTGTCCTTTTTTAGTTGTGTCCTTATAAGTTTTATGAATGTTGAAAATTTTTAAAATTTTATAATTTGGCATAAACTAGACATTCCCAAGACTTAATTTTGTATTAAAATTGCAAATCTATTTAAAATTTCCTGAACTATTTAGAAAAAAAAATTAACTTACTTTTAGCCAATGTGAAAACTAAAAATTTTGTATATAAATCAAACATTTTTGGTCTTCAAAATTCAATAACGTCATGATGCCTGTTAGGAAAAGACCGTAGCCATATTTTGATTACTAAAAATCAAGAATGTAGCGAAACTTTTCTTTAATATGTTTGTTGTGCCTATTCTGGAGTAATATTTTTTACAGTTTTATTAGTTTTTTATATTAAATCGATATTATTTTTATGTTATTTCTTCCTTTCCAAATATTTTACAATATTTTCAATAAATTTGTAATTTTTATACAAAAATTAGTTCAGTGGAAAATAAACTTTATGCATAGTGATTAAATTTAAAATTTATTTTGCATACATAAAATTAATAAGGATAAAACTAAATATGTAAAATTTTCAATACCGGTAAAATATCCTCACTCATAATCCATTCTAAAAATTACGAAAAAAGATGGCAATACTACGAAAATTTTTGGAAACTGAACAAATTTTAGTGTATTTTACGAAAGTTTTTGTTATTTTGATATTTTCGTATTGTTATAAAGGGTGTTTTTTTACACAGGTATAGAAATTTAAGTAGGCAACACTTTTTTATCTGGCGGCCATTTTGTTAGCAGTCAAGTGATTTATGTTTAGTTTGGCATTTCAACATGAATAGACTGACGCCTGAACAACGCTTCCAAATTGTGCAAATTTATTCTGAAAATCATTGTTCGGTTCAAAATACGTATCGTGCACTATGTCCATTTTACGGTCAACATAATCGTCCATCAGAGCAATTAATTCGAGTAACTATGGAACGTTTTCGCACTACGTTTACTCTAAATGATAAAATGCATCCACAAAGACGTCGTACAGTGCGTATAGAAGAAGTCATTGCTGCTGTAGAGCGTAGCGTAGAGGAAGACCCCAATCTGTCTATCCGCTTTCGTGCACAGGAACAATACCGCTATAGAGCTATGATTACTGACTTATATAAATTTTAATGCCAGAAGATTATCTTTCGAATAAAGTAAATTTCATGTCAATTTAAAGAATGCATCTTTGTTTTATTCCATTTCTATACCTCTATAAAAACACCCTTTATAAGGCCTTTTAAGTTATTTTGGTTATGGTATTGTATAGTGTTTTAAGGTTAATGTCAGTTTTAGTTAATGGGTTTTAAATCGGTAGTCGTATTTTAGGAATATTGCTTGCATAATTTTATTAAGGAAACGAGTATTTTAATACAGTAAAACCCGGTTAAGACAAACTCCGAGGGAACAAAAAATTAGTTCGTCTTAAGCGAGGTTTGTATTAAGCGGGGTTTTTTAACGATAAAAAATATGTATTTATTAAAACAAAAACAAGATTTTTACATAAATAAAAAATAAAATTAGCATTTCATGCATTCAATTAAAAATTCAATTAAAATTCGTCATTTAAAAAAAAAAAAATCTGTTATTTTTTCTGAAAGACTGAATTAATGATTTCATTCATTGTAAGTTTTTCTATTAGCAAAATATGATTGTCAGCTTCTTCTGCACACGATTTTGTTCGAATATATCCCTTGACAAATTTTCAACATCGGCAGGATTAACAATTTCCGAAATATTGGAATATTATTCACCTGATAAAGTATGTGACGTCAAAACATTAGAATCTATATCTAGAAAGTCATCCACGGATATGAAATTCATATTAGGCCTATCCTATTAAACGGATAAAGAGTGTACTAAACATGGTAATTTGTATGAAAACGAGTTTTTATGACTGCTTAAAACAGTTCGTAATAACCGAGGGTTCGTATTAACCGAGTTCAGTATTAAAAGATGTATTTCATATGAAAATTGTTGCCAAAACGTCAGGATTTTTAAATTAGTTCGTATTAACCGAGGGTTCGTCTTAACTGAGTTCGTCTTAAGCGAGTTTTAATGTACCATCAAAATATTTTTATCGTTTTACGTATTGTTAAAATTACTGAAATTCATGAATTAAATCAGGGAACAATTCTTATGAAATTGAAATTTTAAGTACAAAATAAGTTTTAGGTCCTAATTGCTAAATAAATATATACAATAAGTTATTTCGTAATTTAATTTAATATGTTTTTGCCTTTTTTTTTAATTATATTTTTTCAGTGTATTTTTTTCAGGTAAAATTTGTTACATATGTCAAAACAATGCAAAACTTTTTTAGTTTTTTTTTTAAATACACATGAACCATATAGTGTATAATGTGCATAATAAAAGTCCACACGCATTTCAACAAATAAAAAACATTTATTTCCTGCCACCGACGACAATTTTGTTAATTTGTTTTAAAAACTCCATACTGCCAACTACGAACAGTTTCCACCTTCTTTAAGTCATTTTCCTAATGATAGTAATCGCCGAAAAACTGCAGCGGAAAGAAGAAAAAAACCCAAGTAAATTTTATGTGTGAGTTGCAAGAAGCTTGAAATGGAAAATGGGAAGATGTGTTAAAGGCGGATTAGGGTGATACTTGTGGGCTGGAAGAATGTTTTCCATTTTCCATAATATATTATTGTGTAAAATCCAAAGTTTCGGAATAGTTGCCACCCATTTGTTGCTATTCTGTGCTATTGTTGTTTGCTGTTGTTTTTATTGTTGTTCGCCAATTAGTGTTTAACATACAGTATGGCTTTAAACACACATACACACACACAGTAGTTTAAGTAGTTACACTCGAGTTAAACGCAATAAGTAATGGAAGCTTTCTGTAAGCCATAGAGCATTAACTAATGGTAACTGCCGTTTTTGCGGCTATTTGTATTTGTAAATGTTGCTGCTGCTGCTGTTTGATGATGATGACGACGATGATGTCTAATGTGCATGAACCTCTTAAATTGTTTAAGAAATGGTAGTTAACTGTTGAAGTAGTTGTTGTCGTTTGGTTAACGTAAGTATTTACGCGTTTTTTGTTTGTTGTATTAACATGGCGTAGATCATTAGTAAAAGATGGTGTTATTATTTGCACGTTTTGTGTGAAACGCGTTAAAGAGTGTTAGATTTATAAACAGTGATAATCATTGGAGGAGTTGTATTTGGTCTAATATGTAGAAGATGTTCGTATCGTTTTTTTATTTTGTATTAGCAAAAATATTTGAAAGACTTTTTTTAGAACAGACATATAGTGTTGGAGGTTACCAATTTAGAAGGGAAGATAAGGAATTTATTTAATTTAAATTTATTAACATCAAGTTACTCTGATCTATCAAAATTCGATTTTTTTCGAAAGGATTAAATATAACCCTTTTGGACTATAATTCATAAGAAATAATTATCTTCAATTCAGTAATGAATCTTTTTTTTTAATATTTTAATGAAAATTGTGATTTCAAGGGCGGTGGGGGGAATGGGAAGTTGAGCAAGTTCCGTCATTATTTTTTGCAAAAAAAAAAACCGTCAATCGAACCAAGGAAAAGCTTGATAAATACTATAGGGACTCTGCACCATCGATTTCAATGGTAATAAAGTGGTTTACTGACTTTCGTTGTGGTCACACAAGTGCAAATAACGCTGAACTTTCTGGACGCCAAATGTCGAAAAAATCCACGGAATGGTGTTGGCCGATCGAAGAGTAAAAGTGCGTGAGATTGTTGATGCCATATAACGACCATAAACGAAATAGTGTGACAACTTCAAAGTGTTGTTTCGAGTTGTTTAACCGCAATTCGGAGTCCAAGCAGCAGTCTAACAATGGGTTTCTCCGGGTGAACCGGCTGCGAAGAAGGCCAAGGTAAGTATGTCAGCCAATAAGGGGATGGTAACAGCTTATTGGGATGCACGCAGGATAGTCCACATCGATTACCTTCAAAAGGGATAAACAATGAACGACGAATATTATGCCAACTTATTTGATCAATTTGATGAGGGCTTAAAAAAAAGAAAAAGACCCCATATGTCCAAGCAAAAAGTTCTTTTTCATCAAGATAATGCACGGGTGCACACGTGTGCAGTGTAACTGGCAAAATTCCAAGAATTGGGCTACAAATTGGTACCTCATCCGTCATATTCTCCGGCTTTTGCCCCCAGTGACTATTTCCTATCTCCAAACCTAAAGAAATGGATCGGTGGAAAGAGATTCCGCTCCAATGATGAAGTTATTGATCAAACAAATGCTTATTTTGTGGACCTCGAATAATTATATTTTTGGAAGGGATACAAAAATTGGAGATATGTTGGATTAAGTGTATTGAGCTAAAAGGAGATTATGTTAAACAATATTTTTTTTTTTTGCCAAAAAAAAAAACTGTGTTTTATTCAAAAAGTCACGGACTTATTGATCCGCCCTTGAAGTATCTATGAAACCGGTTTCATTAAATGCAGTTCTTATGAAATGCTTTATTGAATTAATGTAAATATTCATAAAATTTATGAATCATTTTAACACTGAAGCCTTGCATAGACTTTATAAAACAGTTTCAAAAAGTTCTATTTTATGCGCACTATAAATTAATCTGTTCATTATTATCAGGGCAGCGACTTTCATGCAAATGAATTTAACAAATGAATTGAACTAATATTTAACTATTTTATGTTGCTACCAAAATTGTGCTGATAAACGGATTAATAGCATTGAGAACAAGTAAAAAGACTAGGTGTCGCAGCTTGCATGAATTAAGTACAGAAAAAAAAAAGAAAATATACAAATAAACACAACCATTATAAAACTTACACAGAATGCAACCGTGTGTCATTTAATTTTTTATTTTGTATACTACACATCAAACAAAGTCACTCATGTGCACATAAAAATTGTAAATATTAATAAAGTGTAAATAAATTATATAAATTTGAAAATTGAAGATTGAAGATTCAGGTAAACATGAAATACATTGCCCAATTTACTAATTGGAGCTGATTTTTCTCCTAAAGATCTTCACAGTAAAAATTTTGCTGACTCAACTAAATTTTTTGCTAAATGGCGTTGTTTTGTCATAATTTGTTTATACAATCATAAAATAGTTTATATCTCCAAATCTAGGCGATATAGAGCAAAATGGACCAAAAATCGTTTCTCTATACCTAAGTATTATGTAGTCTATGTTAACCATTTATATTCCCCGTAATGAATATGGACCTGCCTCTGGTGAGATCCGGATACACCATTTGATCATAAATTTTCTCCTTGTTTTAGCTTAAACATTCTGTTAATTTAGCTAAATTCTTAACTAAATTACCTAGTATTTTCAATGTCTTTAGAAGACTATTACTTAAAATTTTAAACTAACTTTTTTAGCTAAAATTTATGGCACCTAAATTTAGCAGAATATGCTTCATACTGAAAATTATTGCTGGCGAGTATACACTTATTTGTACTGTTATATGAGTGCATAAAGTAGTTTTTATTAACCACCTATACTCCCATTAATAAATATGGATCTGCCGCTGGTCATATCCAGTGATACCAAAACCCCAGACTTTATGCGAAATTTCAGCTAAATTCTTAGTTAATTTACCTACACTTGTCCATGTTTTAACAGCCTACACAGAGTTTTAATGAAATTTTTTCAATAAACTGATGAAGTTTTCTTCACAATGTGTATGAAAAACTTCTTACCATTTATGAAAAAGCTTCATAGTTTTAATTAATCTTTGTCATTAGTCGTAAGAAATTTTTAATGAATAAAATAAAATGTTTCCTTAAATTTTATGAAAAACTTTATTAATTTAATGAAAAGTTTCAATGGGCGAGTTCCATTGACATTTCATAGAACTAATGCAAAAATTCATTGATATCATGCAGAGAATTAACCCAGTGTACATAGTTAGTTAAACTGTTTAAACTAACTTTTTTTGCTAAAATTTATCTCACCTAAATTTGGCAGAATATGTTTCTTAACTTCATGAAATTTTCTGCTGGCTCAAATTCATGTACCATTTTCTATTGCCGTAGCTGAAATTTCAACAATTTGTACGGTATTATTTTTATGAGTGTATATTTAATTCTTTTAAAATAAACAAAATTTTGCTGACATCATTTGTAACCATCATAATTTCTTCTAATTTATAAGAGTCTGCCCTGATCATGTTACCACCAAAATTCTAATTAATTTATCCAGGGATCGGAAGTTCATGCAAATGCATGTTTTCCCCTTAATTATAAGAACAGGATTAATAAAATATATTTTCGAATCAAAGAATTTCTGTTAAAATGGTATCGATTCGTTTAGTGTATATCTTTACATATTTTGCTATAAATGCATAAATGCATATATGATTATTGCATAATTTTAATTATTTTCCTTAAAATTCATATTTGTATTGCATACTTTTACTAATTCTGCTTTAAATGCATATTTTAATTGCATTTTTCTTAGTTTCTCGAATAAAATCTCAATTTAATTTTACATTTAAATTTTATATGCAAATTGGGATTAATAGAAACAGCTTTAAATGGATTTTTAAATGTGTATTTTTCAATATAACTAATTATTTTTTTGTTTAGTTTTGAAAGGCGTATTTCGAGAATATATCAACAATACAAATCATCTTTAAAGTTTAATTAAAATTGCTAAAAGATATAAAAAATAATGAATATAAAGTGCCAATATTTTCTTGTTGTTTTCTTTCTCTGTGATATAAACTCAGAAAGTCAATTCAAATCAAAATACAACGATAACAAACATCGACGTTGAGCGGTCATTTTCTGTATTCAAAAACCATGTACATATATCACCTAGGTGAGGCACTGCGTTAATACAAAAACTACTTTTTACAGCAAAAACGCAATGAAAAGCAAAATAAGGTGAAAAACAAAACAACCAATTTTACGTTTGAAAATATAAAAAACTTATTTATTTATATAAATAAAGACTTAATTAAGTTCTACACTAAGAACAAAAATATTAAAATCAAGTAGAAAGCATACTTAAAATAAATAACAACGCTGTTGATATACATCAAAGTATGTTTTTACTTATTTTAAATATTATATAATTAATTTTAACATTTTTTTTATCATTTTTAGTTTTCAATAGCAAAATGCTCAATTTAAGTTGAAAAATAATTAAATTTAGTGTACTAATTTGTGTTTTTCTTGTGCTCCAATCCACTTGTTCTTAATAGTTGCAAATAAAATAATTTGTTTTTTAATAACTTTTTGTTTATTAATAAGCTAAAATTATTTACTTAAACATACTAACAAAATAATTAATTAAAGTATTTTTAAACTATGTTCAATGCACATATAGTAAAAGCACATACGAATAAGTCATCACTTTCATGAAGTAAATAACCAGGACGCAACAACTGCTCCAATATCCTTGCAGAATGTGTGGCCACGAACTACGGTTGTTGACCAAAGTTTATGGTAAAATCAAGTTAATTCTTCAGTAAATTCTTATGGTACAAACCCTTAAATTAAAAATAAATACACAAATTACTTGGGAGGACAAAATGTTACTTTTTAAAAATTAATAAATTTCTGACCATTAACTACATATGTTTCGGGCATGCATATTCGCTTCAACTGCAAAAATTGGTGAAAACCTACAAAAAAAAGTGAAGCAGTGGTTTAAATATAAAGTTTTGTGCATTAAATATTGGCCATAATTATGAACACTGGCCTTGTTATTTAATTCCTTCAAAACAAAAGCAGATTGATTGGTTTTGAAAAGTTTTTAATGCAAAAAAAACTAAATCCAAAACCGCCAAAATTCAAAGACATTTTTCACGAAAGCTGTACCATTGATCAAAAATCAACATAATGGTCAGATCTCTAATTTTCTATGACATTCCGTGTTATTAAACAATTACCTTTATTTAAAATATTACACAAACTAAGAAAGACTTTGCCTATTTAAGACATTAAAATTATTCCCTTACCATTCATTTACAAATTAAAATAGCAATAAACACTTTGTTACCACCAAATTTTAATTAAAAGTATATATTTTTAAGTTGAATTAAATTTTTATGAATTTTTCTTCTTGATTCTGCAAAAACTGAAATGCGTGAAGATTAGGGTGACCATAGTTTTAACAGAACAATGAAAACTTACTTTCTTATAGACTTTCTGAAGAGTTTTCAATTTGAAAATCGCCTTAAATTCTATGAAATAAAAAGTCAAACTTTTTTAAATTGGTGGCCCAATTCAATATATTTTTTTTTAAACTGGTTCCACTAAAGTCGATTGGAACTAAAATGTAAGGCATAACCGACATATAACAAGCTCCTGAGCTGATGTTATCAAAACCTGTGGCAGTTTGATGTAACAGTACCGGTTGCTCTTGTTTTAATATCAAACAAAAATCATATCTAATTGAACTAATTGTTGAACAGGTGCTGAATAAAAATATTTTTTTTTCACAACTGCTTTTTTATGTAAAATAACTTTTAGGTATTTTGTAATTTTCCAACAGAAAAATCTTCAATGTAAAACTTTTTCCACATAAAACCCTTTAGATTTTAATTATGTTTTACTTTTTAAAAATCTGGCTACTTCTGCCTTTTTTTTAGAAAATCTTTAAGGTTCGGAAAAGTTTTAAAGATGGAGGGTGGTGGATTAGAATGAGGCTGAGGATGACCTAGTCGCTTAAGTCGAAAGTGCGGCACTTCCTCTAGCTCTGATCTTTTCCATCTTCTTTTACATTTATTAGCAATTAGTGTTTTCCAATTGTAATAGTAACATTTAATTATGATCTCAAACCTCAAAAACTCTAAATGAAATGCAATTTTAAAAGATCATACATACAAAATGCTCAAACCAAACATACAACAATGTCAAATCTAATAATTAAACAATCATTTAGAATATGTTGTGTTTAAATATTAGTATACATGCCGGATTCCCAATTCGTTCCCAGTAATGGTAATATAAGCAGAGGAACTGGTAAACCTGCCAAATAAACACTTTTAAGATTTAAAGCTGTTGGCTATACTTATAAGAAAAGACGAAAATAACTCATGTTGTTCGGGCAATCAATTAACATCACCAATTTGCTGTGTGTGATCATTATACATATACACCTGATCAAACCTAGAGTTTCTTGTGGGTGGCAGATTAGAATGAGGCTAAAGGTGACCTAGTCGCCTAGGTCGAAAGTGTGGCACTCCCTCCAGCGCTGATCCCCACAAGATTTTTTTTCTTCTTATTTTACATTTATTAACAATTAGTGTTTTATTTGTAATAGTAACATTTAAATACGATCTCAAACCTGACCTTCTAAATGAAATGCAATATTAAAGATTTTAACAATTTTTTAATTTTGGTTTTTTATTTCTCTCGGAGTTTTCCCACATAAATCCTTAAAATTTTGTCTTTCAACCTCCTAGCTCAGAAATTTATCTGCAGTACACTCAAATAAAAGAATCTGTAAACTAAAGAAATAACTGTAGTTAAAAGAAAAATTAAATATTTTTATCCCAGCAGACCGTTTAGCTAATTTAAGCTTGTAAATATTAGTAAAGGGAAGCAGTAGAAAAATGTAGTACACTTTACCACAATTTAGAAAAAACCTAAGTAAACGTTTTTTGTAACTAAATTGTTTTTTATTATCATTTGGTAGTTTCTTTATATTTTACTTAAAAAAATGGTCAACATGGAGAAAAACTCAATTATTAAAAAAGAAAATTATTACCTAACACTTTTTGCAAATTGTTGCATCTGGGGTTCATAAAACTATAGAAATTAGCAACAAAAATTTGTAAAATAGTTTGTAATTAGAAAAGAGATAATATGTTTACTAAAAAATTATTTGTACTAAAAATTGGTACAAAATGGTAAATTGGGATATGAAACGTTTTACACAATTTTCTTTTTTACTAACTCTCTGATTCCGAAAACTTTTTTTTTTAATTACTCCATTTTTTTTTGTGTATCAATCAGTACAAATTCTAAGAAAACAGTACAAATCACTACACACATTTAAAATTCAGTACATGTACACTCAGAAAAAAACGGAAATAAGAGTCATCAATTTTGGCCCAATGTAACAATTTCATCAATATTTATGAAAAATTTTCAAACATTCATTTATATATTGGTATTTAAAAATTTTCAGTACACAAATATAATGAAATATTCACTTGTAAAAAATATATATGTACTGAAACGTTTCATAAATATGAGGAAATGGATTTAGCTTTTTATGAAATGTTTCATAAATACTATGAAACGAAAACTGATAAAAACGATTAATAGAGATGATGAAGCTTTTCCTTTGAGTGTACTGATAAAATTAGTACGAATGTTCACCCTAGTAAAGATATCAAACTAGTTTTTGGCAACTATAAGTACAAACATATTTATTCTTAAGTACGTTTATATTTATTTTATAAATGTTTTTAAATAAATGATGTTTTTCAATCAAATATGAACAATATTTGATTTAACCATGATTTTTTTTTTCTGTGTATATACTTTGTTTTTTTTTAGAAAACAGTGAGACTAATTTTTTTTAAGTTTTTTGTTATAATATATTAAAAACAAATTTGAAGTGCATATTTTTTTAATGTTTGGTGCATATTTTAAGCTTTTTCATACATAGTATAGGCGCCTAACATACACTTTTTAAGTACATCGAATTCCTGTCCCTGGTCATCACTAATTGGTTCCAATTTTAAAATAATATGCAAAAAAGTGCTACACGCACATGTTAATAGAAAATATGAAAAGAAAAGAAAAAAAAATTACAATAACATAAACATATGTCAATTTCAAATGACCACTTAACCAACTTCTTTTGTTGCCATCTTATATAGAAAATAATATTTATGCATAAATAACAATATTGAAATAGAAAAAAATAGAAAAATATGCCAAAATCACAAAACAATATTAATACAAAAGTAACAAAATCAAATTGTTTTAGTAAATTGATACCCCAGGGCATAGAAAACAAACCACAAACTGTAAGTGGTGCACACTGTTTATAATAGTACAATAGAATCACTTTATACCAAAAGTTTATCATTTATTGAAATTGTTATGATCCATAAATGTCACCAAAGAGTAAAAATGTCACAAAAAAGTTATGGACACCCTACAGCATTTGAGTATTGCATAATGGAAACTACAAATAATTTGCTTCAAATCATAAAATTTTCTATGAGGATGCTATCAAAATTTTTGAAATACTTTTCACATAATTTTTCATTAAATTAAGTACATGACCATCTTCAAAACTGTTCGATACCTGTATACTGAATTTAGATGCCTCTTAATTCTCAAGGTTTAATGAATTGATTCGAACGTTGGATAGGTTTAGGTTGACTATACTTAAAAGCTATGACATGCAAAGTTTCATGTACAACAGTCTTCACCAAAAGAATTGATGGCCATTTAAAAGTCGAACAATTAAAATAAATGACTTGCACCTTACAAAATTGTATCTATTAATTTTATATGGTTGCTCATAGTTTTTAACTTTCAGATCCAACCTATTACAAAATGGACTCAACAGACTTGAGAGATACATTCACTGAAAAAAAAAAATCCATATTGCTGCTCCGATTTTGAAACTTTCGCAGGTTTTTCCATTGTGTTTTTGCGCCGTTTAATAGAATTGAGTTTTGAGGTCAGTATTTTAAAAATGGTGTAATTTTATATAGTTTGAGGTACCTTAAACTCATATGGAATTGGAGTAATTTTTTTTAAAATGTATATTTTCTGGCATTTACAATTATATTTGAAAATAGATAGCGCATTATGTGAACTGAGTAACTTTGTAACTCAGAGAGAGGTTATATGGGTGCCGGGACACTGTGGTAAAGCGGGGAACGAAATGGCTAATGAATTGGCTAGGGGGGATCTTCCCTGGAGTTAGTCACTTTGGGGAGCGCTAGACCTTTTCAAACTCTCAAGGAGGAGCTGGAGGATTGGGCTGACACTATGCATAGGACCATCTGGGAGAATGCGGGTGTTGGCAGGACCACGGGGATTCTCTGGGGAAACCCGGACAGGGACAGGACGAGGGAAATTCTGAATCTTAGTAGGAAGGAAATCCTCACGGGACACTCGACACTGGGGAGTGTGTAGGGCCTGTGGGGAGGACGAGGAGACCCTGGAACACTATCTCTATGATTGCCCGGCATTTACCGGGATCCGGGTTGAAATACTATCCAGTGACCCAATATCCACATTGGGGTATCTTAGAGGCATAGGATGGAAGAGGTTGAGGAATTTCATCAGTGCGACGGAGTTCCTGGGGTAGGAAATAGACATGGGACCGATTTTTTAGAGCACACAACAAGCCGACATTCTGGCTTAAGTGTAAGCCTCAGGGACTTGAGTCGGATTAGGGAAGCATTTCCTTTCTCCGAATCCTCTTTTCGACCTAACCTAACCTACTTAGTAAATAGCACCTCAGAGTGAAAAAGACATTTTAAAAATTTTTAATTTAAAAAAGTAATGCACTTTTTAAAAATTTAGCGAAATTTAAGACTTTTATGGCTTCAGAACATAGTAAGGTATGTAGAATAAACCCTTACGATGGACTAAATCGATAAAGTGTAAAATAGTTTAGTTGTTTTCGTTCAATCAAATTTTCATTTAATCATAAATGTATATTCATTGCCATACATGGTCATATGTGACCATTAACGAAAATTGAGGTAATATTTATATATATGATCACACATGAACTCTTATGAACATGTATGAATCCTAATATGGTGGTATATGTATGAGCTCGAAACATTTCATATATGAGCTTGAATGAGTTCATACATGTTCATAAATAGAAGCATATATGTTGATTTTTAACCGGGTTAATAAAAATATATTTTTTTATTAAACATTTTTTTTTATAAAACGTGCCTACCCGGGACTACTGTTTGGTAGTCAACCACTCTGCCATCTGAGCTTTCTGGACACGTTATACAAAAAATGCATGACTTTTCAGCTTACACAACTGTAAAGATATTTAGTTATATTTGTCATTACTAGAGTTGACATAACAATGAGTCTAAAATTAGATTTTCAAAAGATATCCAAGTCATTAATTTTTATATAAAACACTAATAAAAATAAGTATTAACGACGATCGCTTTATTTTTTGTATTTTAATAATGAGAAAATTAACTAGTTACTAGTAAGTCATTATTATTTGTTTTAAAGTAATGCAGAGAGTAAGCTGGTGTCATTACTGGCAGTTCAAAAAATAATGATATATTATTAATATTTCAAAACTTTGCATATAGCCGACTGTAGCGTAATTTCGGCGTTTGCAAAGTAAGGCTGTTCTTAAAATGGAACTCAAGTAGATTTCTTTTACACTCATAAAAAAATGTTAATGCACAAGTCTGTTAAACGGGTCCCAATTCAGTAGAATTATTTTTATATGTGTTATCGTTTAAATCAGTTATTTAGCTAAAGTTATCTAATTTTACCACAAGAGCAAATTTCAGTGGTAATGGAACTTATTTTCCAATCTATTGTTCATTAATTCGTGATTCTCAAATTTAAAAATTTCCAAGTAAATTTAAACCACAATTGTTAAAAAAAACTTTTTGTTTGTATAGTCTCACTTGTGAAAGGTGTTCTTTTCTTATCATTTTTATATAATCATAACAGGTTATATCTCGGCAGCTAAGCGAGATAAAGCAAAATGAACCGAACATCATTACTCCATACATATTAAGCAGTCTTTATTAACTACCTGTACTGCTGGTAATACATATGTACCTACCGTTTGTCAGGTCCAGAAAGTCCTTTTCAGCAGAAATTTTCTGTTGATTAAGCTTAAGAATTCTGTCGATTTAGCTAATTCATACTTTAATTTAACTACAAATATCCACCAAAATTTAGCTTCTCTCAAAATTTAGGTCACCTTAATTGAGCAGACTATGATTCTCAACTTCTTTAAAAATTCTGCTGTCGTAAATTCTGGTATTATTATTTAATGTAGTATTAGAATTTGTAACTATTTGTACGGACTTATTTTTGTGAGTGTATATTTAACTTACGAATGGATGTTTTTTATAAATGTAAAAGTAGATTAACTAAAAGAAACCAACAAGACCTGACATTTTTAAATAAAATTTATTCATTGAAAAATTAACATAATTTGAATTTTCTCACCAAAAAAGGAAATTCGATTTATCCTCTATTTATTTACAAAACGGTCATTGTATTTATGAAAGGTACTGTTACACATTTTGTGTCTTCTATGACGTCTAAAATAAAAGAACTAAATGTTTTTACTACACCCAAGTAAAAACGTTTATATATATTCAGATATAATTTTATGTAATTAAATGTTTCAATGTATAAATGTTTAAATACCCGGTTAAAAATCAACATATATGCATGCGTTTATGAACCTGTATGAACTAATTCATGCACATATATGAATTGATTCGAGGTCATACATATCCATATAACACCATATAGAATTCATATATGCTCATAAGAGTTCATATGTGATCATATATATTAATATTATTTCTATTTCCGTTAATATACACATATGACCATGTACGGAAATACATAGATATGTATGATTATATATGTAAATATTATCAAATTATTTTCGTTTATTTAACCTTATTTCTTATTTTTCAATTTTCTAATTATTTGAGTTCAGGTTTGTTGTTTTTATTTTATAAAAGTTTTTTATTTCAATATTTCGCTACTCCTTTGTGTAGCATCTTCAGGAAAATATCCGAATTTATTTATTTTCCTGAAGATGCTACACAAAAGAGTAGCGAAATATTGAAATAAAAAAACTTTTATAAAATAAAAACAACAAACCTGAACTCAAATAATTAGAAAATTGTAAATATTATCTCAATATTCGTTAATGCACACAGACGAACAGTTATGATTCCACATATGAGCATTAAAAAATGGTTTATGTTTATGCATGGATCCATATATGTCGATTTTTAACACGGTGGTCATATAAACATATATATTAAAGCATAATTATTTGTATCTAACTGTATATAGCTTTATGTTGTTTCTACAATTTTAAAATTGGGGTATATATAGCATTATATTATTTTATATTATCTTATATACAATTATACTTAATATACCTAATTATATATTAATATATATACATTATACTTACTGTTATCTCCATATTTAAGAGAGATAATAAAAAAGCTTAACCCTCTAACCGGCAAGCCCGCCTCTAGGCGGGGTATTTTCAATTGGCCATAAGTTCGTCAACAAAGTGTTTTATTATAAAAATGTAAGCTATATCGATAGAGAACGAAGTTAGCCACATATTTTGCGAAGTAATGTTTTGTGTACATGTCACGGTTTGGAAGCGAGAAAGCGTTATAGTTAAAGTTTTCGGTAATTTCAAAAAATAAATATTTTGAAATAACCACAATTTGGAAAAGTGCTTAAAACACATTTCTGTTAACATAAAACCATTCATATTCCACACAAAGGAAGATTGAAGCTTAAACTTTTGGAAAATGCTCTAAGTTTGGTCCAAGGGCATACAGGATTGTAAAAGGATACCTATAAAGGACATCATCTTAACTTGAAAACGAGTAGACGGATTTTTATGAAATTTGGCATAAATATTATATTTGGTAACACTATCAAATCTTCAAAGTTTCGTCAATATATATTAAAGTTAAGGTGCGTTTTCGCTCAATTTCGCGTTTTTCGAAAAACGAAAATCGCCATATCTTTTTATCTAAAAGCACAAAAGGGCTAATTTTTGGACTGTTGTTATATCTTTGTAAGAAGAATAATTTATGCCTTAACTTTTTAAATTGAATAGCTTATTTTATGAGATAGCCTCTAAACCTATTTTGAGCCATATCGCCTAAAATAGGCGACGAAAAAAATTTCGCTAGAACAAAATATTCTTTATTTCTCGTGCCGAACATGTGATATAAATTTCAGTCCAAAAAAGCTTAGGCCGGTTAGAGGGTTAAATAACAATTTGTACCATTTTTTTATCGTGTTTTATATCTTCACGTTTAAGGGGGTCACTATACAGGTAGTCTCGAACAGACAAATTGATGTGTTTTTAGAGGCGTTCAAAAAATATATGAAAGTAAGTATATTCTTTGATAACTTTTTCAAGTGGTGTTTTATAAAATATATATTTTTGGTTGACTTCAATAAAAAAAGTTCAGAAGGGTTTTCGCAAAAAGTTTTGCAAAAGTGTAAAAAATGTATGGTTATGTGGGAGTAGTTTCACATGGGGTACACCATTATGCGGCCATAGCAGCTTCTTTGGAATATTTTCCATGGGGTTGGGTAAATACCTACCACTAACTGACATTCCTACATCTCTCCTTAATGTATAAGTTTGGTGCAAAGGAATGATCAAATAAACTTGGATTAAAAAGGCTTTTAATTTCCTCTGACTCTTATGAACTAATGCAGACTCAAAATTATAACGTAATTCATTTTTTAGACTAAATCCGATTGTTAATTGTACCCACAGGGAGGGCCGTTTGGTTGCTCTTAAAAACATAAAAATATTATATAAGGCTTAGGAATAATGGTCATTTTATGCATTCAATGACAGCCAGAATGTGTAAATCTTAATCAGAATGTGTAAATAATTTTTGAAAAAAATTTATTGGTTTGGTAAAGACAGCGCTGCAAACAAAAAGTGGAGAAAGGTCACCCGCCTACCCTACTTTTAGAGAGAATTGACAAAAAAGACGAGCTTTTCTCTCAACATCTCTATTTTTTGGTCCGCGTTTGATATGCTACTAACAAACTAGTCAGTAATTTAGAATAATATGTTTAACATTTGCTAAGAGATCATATTAATGCGAATTTATGAATTTTAAGAGTGAAAACATCTGAGAAAACCACCTTTTTCAACAAAACAGTTCGGAGATAAATTGTTTAAAAGGAGCCCTGATTTTTTGGCTCCTTCGAAAAAAAAAAACTGTAAAAATAATATTATTCAAAATACGCGTATAAAGTTTGTTTTTACGTTTTTACATCTATACGTAAATTTTGGAGATTTTACGATCGGTAGTGCATAACACTTAAATCAGAAACAAACTTTGATAAAAAAAAAATAGTTTTCCCTTTATTAGTAACATAAAAAAAAATTTTACTTTTAGAAGCCAAAACCAATAATCGTGTCGACCGGTGTTATAATTGCATAAAAAACAAAAATAATTCTTGAATTTTTCTTAATTTACTGTTCTTCTTTGTTTGCCGTTATTTGTAATTATAGTTATAAAACACTAACAAAATATTATTATACAATTTTCCACTTAATTCAATTAAGTAATCTCTTAAATTTTACACAATAATAGATCAGTTATTACACTCTTCAAAATAGTAGAAATGATTTGTAATTATAGTTATGCAACGCAGTGTATCAGCTTTAAAACACGCATTAATCCTTAATTAAATTTTGTGAAATTATATATAATTTGATATAATTGTTGAGAAATACTAGCAACTGCTTGTATCAATTTGTATGTAAAAATATCAAATTATATCTTATTCGATACAATTATGTATAAGATACAAAAATTTGTATGGGGTCAAAATTCGGATGAAATTTTATCTAATATACATCAAATTGTCCAAATTGTATTTAATAACATCGAATTTGATCTAATTCGATGCAGTTGCATCGAATTCTACACAATTTGATGTGTTTTAATTTTTCGGATCAAGTTTGATATCTTCGCATATACAATTTAATGTAATTTGATGATGACCTATATGCATTTTTTTTTTTACTTGGGCCATTTTTTTATCTTCAAAATCTGTAACATATCCTGAATATTAAGAGTATTCAATTAAGTAATCTTTTAAATTTTACACAACAATAAATGAGTTATTACACTCTCAAAAATAGTATACATGATTTGTAATTATAGTTATGCAACGTAGTGTATCAGTTTTAAAACACGTATCAAGCCTTAATCAAATTTTGTGAAATTATATACAACTTGATATAATTGTTGAGAAACACTAGCAACTGCTTGTATCAATTTGTATGTAAAAATATCAAATTATATCTTATTCGATACAATTACGTTTAAGATACAAAAATTTGTATGGGGTCAAAATTCGGATGAAATTGTATCTAATATACATCAAATTGTCCAAGTTGTATTTAATTGCATCGAATTTGATCTAATTCGATGCGGTTGTATCGAATTCTAAACAATTTGATGTACACTCAGGGAACTTCTGCTTTAAAAATATGTAGTTGTTTGGGTTGTAATACAGTTTCTTTATTTTTAATGTAAATGTCAGTCATTTGTAGAACAAATTAAAATATTTACTAACCTTGTAGTTCATTTAAAAAAACAACTAACATCAAATGACTGTTTTATGATTTTCCATTCATTTTTTACAGTTGTTTTTTGTTATTTGAAAAAATAAAAAAAAATAAATGTTTGTTTATTTTTACTACCATGTGGTTCATTTTTACTACAATTGTTAGTAATTTTTTGAACATTAAAAAACAAATGACAATGTTAGTTGAATTTAATGAAATGTAAGATCGTCCTTTTTTTAAATTAAATTTCATTTGTTTTCAACTACAATTGCAGTGGTCTTTACCTACATAGTAGTCTACGTGTATGTTTTCATTTTTCGGATCAAGTTTGATATCTTCGCATATCTAATTTATATATAGATCATTATACATTTTTTTACTTGGGCAGTTTTTATCTTCAAAATCTGTAACATATCCTGAATATTAAGAGTACAATAAAAAACAACAATTTTTACTTCCGATCCTGATTTTAATACAAAACACATGTGTGCGCATCAGCTCTGGCATATTGTGGGAAATTTTTGTGGTGATGATAATGGGTGCTTGTTTTCTTTTCAATAAAATTTGATGTGATCTTGTCATCATAAGTTTTAATTTCATTCACAAATATATATTCCACAACATGTTTAACTATTAATAGAAATAAGATAAAAAAACACACACATTTCCTTAAAAAAATTGAGCCTGTGAGAATATTTTGTAGAACATCAAAAGACATTGAAACAGGTTAATTTTTTAGTTTCTTATTGAAATTTGAGATGCTTGTCCTTTTTTTTTTTTGTTCAATAAAAAGTGAGATTTTTTTTGTGTGTGTATAAATGTATTTAGAGCGTGAGGGAGGATCTTATTTTTATGATTATTTAAATGTAGTTTATTGAACAAAACAAGATATGAGATTTTTGATGGGATTTTTAATTTTTTTCGAGTGCTTTAAATAGTGCGTGTGAATTTAATAAAATTTCAAATTTAATTGCATATTAAGGAGTGTTTGAAAAATGTGTGAGAAAATATAGTATATTTAGAATAATATATACCTATAGTTTTGTACAAACAATAGAAAAAAAAATATACTTAAGTCCTATTAGCAGTTTTGATTTAGATTTTTAAGAAAATATATTTAATTTTTTTTTCAAGACCTAAACTTCTTTTTGTATTTGCACAAGCTTGCCTTATCGGTCCGTGTTTATTAGTGCTGGTAAAGAATGAGTAGTGGGTATAGAGTATTTGTATATTTAATGGACACTCGATACTTAAACCTAACTACTCGATATTTTCAGAGTTTTATTTTGCACAGAAACACAATACCAAAACAGGTACTTCTTTATTAGAACTACACTCAAAAAAAATACGTTAGTAGAAAAGTTAGTAAAACGTGTTGTAAATCAGGTATACTATTTTTTAGCAATTTTTTTGCTAAAATCTTGTTTTCAGCTAAAATTTTTGTTATACTTATTCAGCACTTAACTGTTTATACTAATGTTTTTCTAATATTATACTAATGTTTTACTAATTAATTTTGCTAAAAAAATGTGCTGATAAGCACATTAATAGTGTGGACGACAACCAGATTGAAAGATAGGCGCAGAATGAAGCAGATGTCAGGATGTAATAGAGAAGAGGAAAATGATACTAAAAAGTACAACTCTAATAAGACATATAAAAAAATCAACAATGGAAGATTTTTGTATCTGATTTTCATACATAAAACAAAATTGAGGATTAAAACAACTTAAATTTTGAGTTGTCACCGGCTTGTGAAAATAATTGTCTATTAATTAAATAAAAGACAAAATAAAATATTTAAATTTAATATGTATTTCTAAACTAAATGTTTATAGATTAATAATCTAGTGTGGTCAAACTGCAATTATACATATACAGACATGTAGACAGAGTAAAGCGAAAGACAAATACACACTTCAAAGGTAGATTTTTATGGTTCCTTTTTCTTATTGCAAAAAAAGGTTGTTTTTTTCGTTTGGTTTGGTTTGGTTTGTTTTTATTTATTTTTTCCTTTAAAAGATAGCATCATTTAGACAACCATTGATGTAAGTAGTTGAAAGAAAATTTTTGTTATGTTATATATATTTATTCCTATATATTTTCAGATATTAAATTAATTCATGTCGTCAATGTGGAGAAAATGAAAATTTTTATGTTTCGTAATTATTGTAAATTATTTTTAAAAGAATCACAAAAATATGTTTTATGATTTTCAGGCAAATAAATTAACTAAATTACAATTTTTCTACAATTTTTTTGCGTTTTTTTCAGTCTACTAAAATTCAGCAAAAAATTTATTAATTTTTAGCAAGGCTTTTTATTGCTAATCCACTAAGTGTTAGCAAAACTTTTGCTGAATCTACTAATTTTGTTGCTGAAAATCAGCGAGCTGATTGCTGACATTAGCAATTTTTTTGCAAGCACCCTCCTAACTAAAATTTTGATGACTCAGCAAAATCTTTTGCTGACATTACAAACTTTTTTTTTTGAGTGTAGCAGTAAAATACGACTCTGCTTATAGATAAAATTAAAGTCTTTTTATTACAGTATTACAAATACAATTTACTTAAAGACTACACTTAGAATACTATGTAGTTAAAGACCACGGCAAATGTAGTTAAAAGTAAATGAAATTTCACTTAAAGAAAGGACTACTTACATTTCAGTAAATTAAACTAACATTGTCACTTGTGTTTTACTATTCAAACAATGAACCACAATTGTAGTAAAAATTAACCACATATGTTAGTAAAAAATAAACAAATATTTAATTTTTTTATTTTTTAAATAACAAAAAACAACGGTAAAAACTGAATGTAAAATCATAAAACAGTCATTTGATGTGGCTTGTTTTTGAAATGAACTACAAGGTTAGAAAAAAATTGAATTTGTTTTACAAATGAGTGACAATTGCATTAAAATTGACTAAAAAATGTTACTGGTTAAATCACCATTCAAGGTCATGAGGTTTATAACAGTTTTAGTCTTAGCTCCAATACTAAGGTATTCAACAAGTCCGAAATTTCACTATTGAGGTGATGCAGAAGTTTTATTTCATGTGCTTCTCCGCTGTTTTGTATCTCTCAAGATATTGTGTTTATTTTCAGATCACGGTAAATAACGGAATTTTTGACTTACCTTTCACTATATTTCGTAAGTACTTTATTTTAAAATCTCTGTATGATTTCTATTCAATACTCTTTGCACATTGCCAGATCTGAATACCATATGTCCAAACTGGTTTAAGGATTTCTTTATATATCACAATCTCATTATGTAAGGATAGAGAAGATTTTCTGAAAATAAGCCATCTGCATTTTCTATATTTTATGTCCAGCTCATCGTTTTTCTGTTTTACATGTTCTTTCCAAGGTAATATTGAATCATTCCAAGGTACTTTGCTGTATTTGCGACTGTAACTATTTGTTGATCTATATAGATTGCTTTTTAATTAATATTTTTATTTCTAAAATTTATGTAGACTTGAAGCTGCTTAGTTTAATACACCATTTTTAGTCCGGAGCTCCAATTCTAAAAGGGCAGATTGGAGATGTTGCAATGTCTTGTCCAATTTCCAATTGAGCAATTATTTAATTGGTTCAATAAATTTTAATTAAATTGATAGCTTTTAAAATTTTCAACAAATCGATTTTATTGCAAAAAGTTCAGAAATATTTTTTACTGTGTATATTACAAACAATCCCAAAAAAAAAATAAATTTAAATTTCAACAAAGTCAAAATTGTATACTAAGTTTTTCGGGGTTTTCAATCTACTAAGCTAAAGCAAAAATTTTTCTTGATTTCAACAAGTCGATTTTCAAATGCATTAAACTAAGTGTGAAGAAAACATTTTGCTAAATTTACTAATTGTAAGCTAAAAATCAGACCACTGATTTTCAGCAAAACGCTTTTGCAGATATTAGCAATTTGTCCGCAAGGATTCTCCCACCAAAAATGTTGATGACTAGCTTTTTTGCTTACTTTACGGACTTTTTGTTTTGAGTGTAGGAATGGATACTTTGTTGAATTTCTTCATTAATACAGAAACCCAATAACACATTTTTGAATATTTTTTGAAAAGAAATAAAATATTTATATAAATATAACATTAATGTAAACATAAAATAATCTTAGGCTACGTTTCCATTGAATGTGTTTTGGACAACAAATGTTTTCTACATGTTTTTACAAACATTTTCTTCTCAAAAACAGATGTAAGTTTGTCAAAACATGAAAGTGGAAACACAGTATAACAGAGTTTTTAAAAATTATGATGAATACAAACTTTTAAAAATCTATTCCTAAAAAAAAAAACTGACCATTAGTACTCTATAAAAAAAGTGTACTGTCAAATATTAAAAGTATTTCATTGTTTTATAATCCAAAAATGTATTTAATTATTGTTCGTTATATTGTAGCTACAAACAATTATTCATAAGAAAAGCGGATTTTTTGTCTTTTTGAAATATTTTTAAACATTTATTTATTTTTTTTTTGTTATGCAGGTTCACTGGCCCAGTTTCAACAAATTTTGTACATAACAAAATATTATTTGTTATTGTCTACATTCAAATCGATCATTTGGATAGAAATAGAAAAAAAAAACATTGTGACGTTCAAATAGTAGAAAAAGTATAATGAAATCATAAGAATTCATATATTTTGAACAATGAAAAATTGAATATAAAGGTAATGGTTGGGTATTATTGGTATTGTACCTGCTACATGAAAACGGCGTATGCCATACGTCGTCTTCAACAACTTTTTATCAAGAGTTGAAGAATTCAACATTACAGAAAAAAAAAAAAAAAAAAAACTTAAGGAGTTGGTATTTTTTGTATGACTCGTTTGATTTTTTGTTTTAATATTTGATTTGAAATGTTTAAATAGCTAGCGGGCGGCATCCAATTGCGTTTTAAGGTAGCCACTATGCCTGATAGTTTTCAAGAGCTTTCCAATTGGTATCCCGCTATGATTAACCCATTAACGACCACTGTCCCCATATGAGGACAATTAGATTTTTTCGATTTTCTCTGAAACTGTTTGTCCAAACATTTAATTAAAATTATTTTGTGGAAGCCAGCTAAATTTTAAAATCAATAAACAAAAGTTATTTCTAAGCATATAATTTCTTCGTCCTTTAAGTTTACATCATTTGACAACAAATCGAAATACTAGTATCAACCTAGCTAATATGTTTGATTTGCTTTATTTTTGTAAATATACGGAGGTTGAAAGCTCGTTATATATTGAAAATAACATAAAAATAATCTTGATGTATATAAAAACAAAAAACTAATATAACTGTAAAAAATATTACTTGAGCCAGAGTACAAACTAAAAGTTTTTTATATAAATAGAACATTTTTGGTCTTCAAAGTTTAGTAACGTCATGATGCTTGTTAGGAAAAGACCTAACCACGTGCTTGATTACTAAGAAGACAGAATGGAGAAAATTGATTATTAATAGGTTTTTTGTTAAAGTTCTGCCTATTATGGAGGCTCTAGCTTTTCTAAAACTTTCGGGTTCTGATGAGATCATTAGCCAGATCGAAATACTAGTATCAACCTAGCTAATATGTTTGATTAGCTTTATTTTTGTAAATATACGGAGGTTGAAAGCTCGTTATAAATTGAAAATGAAAAAAAAAATGCAATTTAGGCAACATTTTTAGAAAAGGGAAAATTTCAATTTTAACAATTTTTAATAATAGTTTTCACTGAATTCTCCTTAACAGATTATCATTTGGGGGTTAATGGGTTAAGTGCTGGTGTTGTTATATATGTTGTTATATGTCTGATATGAAAGTTCACTTTTCGAAAACATCAGAAATGTTGATTTTTGATAAATTCATTGTTGTTCGGAGTTTTCGTTGAATGTCTTTTTTAAATTGTTTAGATATGCGTCAAATAATTAATTTGATTGAAACAATATTATTTTTACATTATAAAAAAAAATTTACTCTCTACTTGTTTGAAAAATAAAAAACAAAGCTTAACTTATAAAAATTAAAAAGAAATTATGTTTTTTTTCTCTTTATTTCTATCACAAAATAATGGTAGACAAATTATCTTTTAATAATGTAAAGGTTCGAATATTTTAAAATGTATGCAGATATGAGGAATTCCAAAAATTTTCTACACCTAATGAAGCTGACTTTAGACACTTACTATTTCCCAAGGTTTTTTTGTTTTGATTACAGAGCTTCGAAGAAATTAATTAAATTTGGGGTTCATTCACTTCGTAGGCCCGCTGGATATTTTTCAATCAAACTTTGCAGATATATACAACCATTATTTATTGAGAAATTTTTGTAGTTTTTACAAAATAATTGTACAAAATAATTTCAAATGTAATTCTACAAAATATTTTCCAATTTTATTTTAAAAATATTCGCATATTTGTGTGAATTTTAAAATAAAACTTGAAAATACTTGTAGATATGCACTATGTTTGTTAAAATAACTTTCGCAAATATAAACTTTTTGTTTTGTCTGAATTTTGGTATACATAATTTTTTAATCTTTTTACATAAAGGGTAATTTTTTAAGAAAATTTCTTTTTAGCAACACTGTTTTTGGCAGTTCAGCTGTTTCCGTGTAACAAGTTACTGTTTAACATGTTCAGTTTGGTCTATAATTAAACCATGAATCGGCTTACAAACGAACAACATTTGCAGATTATTGAATTTATTATCAAAATTCATTTTCGGTTAAGAAAATTTATGGTCAGTTTGGGCGACCTTCTGAGGCGGCTATTTGGAATCATGTGACTATATTTCGCACCAAATTTACTTTATTGGACATTAAACCACCAACACGCATACGTTGAGTGGGGACAGAGGAAAATATCGCAGCTGTATCTGCCACTGTTGTTGATTGAGTCTCTGTTACTCCACTACGTGGAAAATTGGCGGTAGGATTTGGGTGTAAAATCTTTTAAAATACAGCTGGTGCAAGAATTGAAGCCACGCGACCTTCCTCAATGGCTAACTTTTGATGAATGGGCGCTGTCAAAATTGGATGAAGATCCACTTTTTTATTAAAAAATTGTGTTCAGCGACGAAGCTCATTTCTGGTTGAATGGATACGTAAACAATTAAAATTGCTGTATTTGGTGAGAAGAGCAGCTAGAAACACTGCAAGAACTGCCAATGCATTCGGAAAAATGCACTGCTTGGTGTGGATTATTGGCCGGTAGCATCATTGGGCAGTACTTTTTCAATGACGACGAAGGCATGAACGATACTGTGAATGGCGCGCACTACCGTGCAATGATTACAAATTTTTTTTACCCAAAATGGAAGAGCTGGACTTGGGTGACATGTGGTTTCAACAAGACGGTGCCACATGCCACACAGCACCCGAAACAATGGGCGTGTTCGGTGAACAGTTTATTTGTTAAGGCTCATGTCTGTAGGAACAAGCCAGCAATGGTTGATGCACTGGAAGCCAATATTAAAGAACTTATTCGTAAGATACCGGCCGATAGTAGTTGGAAATAGTATGACAAAATCGGAGCCAGCATATGAACAATTTGAGGCGTAGCCGCGTTCAACATTGAAATACAATCACCTTTAAACATTGAATTATATAGATAGTTCTATCGACTCAAATACAGATTTCAGACATTTCTCTAAATTTTTTGTGTTTTTTTTTATTCAAATCCGATAGCTCTTAAAAAATCACCCTAAAAGATGAACTCATAGGTTGCCGCTTTTTCGCTATACAGTCATATAAACTTTAGGCAAATTTCGCGTTTTTCCCATTAACCGCACTGTTTTTTAAACATAATTGTTCATATTCGTCTTTTTGCTTATGCAAAAAATGCTTTGATAGATTGCGAAATTGCGATGATAAATCGTGCAAAAATGGTGTAATATAGATAAAAATGAGAAAAGCTGGTATTAACTACAAGAAAATGCTGCACAAGAAAAAACTGCGTTAAAAAATGCAAAACTTTAATGGAAATTTTGCAAAAAAAAAAAATCTTGCCCATAAGTGAAAAAATTGGGTACGCCATTATAATAACCGATATATTTATGATCAATGGTTAGTACTCTTGTTTCCGATATTATGGGTACATTTTGTAGCGCAATATTATAAACACAAAAAAACAATATAAACAAAAGTGATATCGCAAATTAAAAAAAATATTTTAAAGTGGCTTTCTTCACGATTCGTTGCAGAATGTGGCGAATTTTAGCTTTTTCGCTGTAAAATTAAATGGCACGATTTGGACACTCATAATTTAACTTGATGAATAATTTAACTCATTTTTTATACAAATTTTGTATTATTGGTGTCGCAGGACAGCGTGGATAATAGTTGATATTTTGGATAACTTTGGGTTATTATTTGAAATTGAAAGTAAAGGAAATTGAGAGTTTAAAAAAATAATTTTTTTAAATGCAAGTAGTTTTTTTTAGAAAAGTTGAATGAATCCGACATTTTATTGGAAAAAAATGCACAATCAAATTCGTTATTTCTTTATAAAAGTTTTAGAGTTTTAATGCTTTATTGTAAAAGAAACTCCCAAAATCTGGCCTGAGAGGTATTTTGAAAGCAAGCACAATTTTACATCATGGGGTATTAAATTTCCCTGTATATCAATAGTTGGAGCCGCGCATGATTATGCAGTTTTAATTTTTTTTTTTGTTTTATTTTTTTATTAATTAATAATCATATACATAATTAATAGTACCCTAACCGAGCACTAGCTACTATGGCCTTCGGCGCGTTGTAGCGAAAACAGACCAGTACCTCTGGTAGGAATCGAACCCACGACCCCCGCACAGATAAGCCAGCACGCTACCAACTAACCTACCGGGGCGCACAGTTTTAATTTTTAGTTTTGAGAATTTGTTGTCACACTAACAAAAAAATAGATTTTTTTGTAGTTTTTCGTTCCCTAACTAGATGTTTTCTCTCTATTAAGTAGTTTTGTTGTACGAGCGTTTGTATACAAAATATTAGTTGTATAAGGAAATTTGGTTTTCAGTATTTTTCTGTTAACCCTCTCATGACCGATCAATAGTTGGAGCCGCGCATGATTATGCAGTTTTAATTTTTTTTTTTGTTTTATTTTTTTATTAATTAATAATCATATACATAATTAATAGTACCCTAACCGAGCACTAGCTACTATGGCCTTCGGCGCGTTGTAGCGAAAACAGACCAGTGCCTCTGGTAGGAATCGAACCCACGACCCCCGCACAGATTAGCCAGCACGCTACCAACTAACCTACCGGGGCGCACAGTTTTAATTTTTAGTTTTGAGAATTTGTTGTCACACTAACAAAAAAATAGATTTTTTTGTAGTTTTTCGTTCCCTAACTAGATGTTTTCTCTCTATTAAGTAGTTTTGTTGTACGAGCGTTTGTATACAAAATATTAGTTGTATAAGGAAATTTGGTTTTCAGTATTTTTCTGTTAACCCTCTCATGCCCGATGTTGCGTATATGAAACATTGTGTTTATGAGCGTCTGAGTACCGCTATTTTAAATATTTTTTTTTTTAACCTTTCTCAAAAATATAGCCTCATGTGTTGTTTAAGCTTACAGCTAATTGGTTGGTAGTCAGCTGTGCACGTGTTCAGTTAGTAGCTATTCTCCCGAGAGCGAAGTTGACAAATTCATTTTGCGAAAAAACGTTGTTTTAAAAAAGTGTTAAAAAACATTAATATAATTAATTCATCCTAAAACCAAGTTCTGCAGCTAAATAATAAAAGGTAAGTAAGTAATTTAAAAAAAAAAACCAGGCATGAAAATAGTATTTAGTTTGTCTGTAATAATTTTGTAAATGCAGTGTTGCGTATATGCAACATTGGTCTATTGTGGTAATTTTCGAAAAATAAAAACTTATTTTTGTATGCACATTCTGAAATTGAAAAATTTGCCGAGAATAAGAAAATGCAAATATGGACAGTATTATAGAAGAAACTTTGAAAAATTTGGATAACTGAGCTGAAAATATGCAAGTTGATTTGACCAATTTATTAGAACCGAAAATGATGAAGATTTGAGTGAAAATGAAAACGTTTTACAGGAGGTGATGGAAAAAAATTGATTTACAGAGTTTGAAGTGGAGGAGTGCAGAGTTTATGGAAAGCGAGACCAGCTGGAAAAGTAAATTATGCAGCAATGCGGTGAAAAAACCCTTCGAATATTTAGTATTTTCATTGCGGATGAACTGTGGCAGAAAATATGCGAGGAAACGAACTTATATGCCATGCAAACAAAGGGCATAGAATTGAAATGTACTGTGCCTGAAATAAAAAGGTTTGTTGGTCAAGTCAAACTACAGTTGTCGCAAAAAAGAGAGGTCGTCCATCATCACTCCTTTTGACAATAAATTGAGGAACTTCATCACCTTCTCCATCGACTCCGCCATCACCAGCTCCATCATCATCAGCTCCTTCTACGGGTTCTGAATCAAGCCCCTATAAAAGAGCATATGATGCAGAGCCTGCAAAATCCCTACTATTTGATGGTTATAATCATTGGCCTGAATGGGGAACAAGGGGTAGATGTAGGCTATGTAACACTGGGTTTCCAAGCTGTAAATGCAGCAAATGCAATGAGTACTTGTGCTCCAATCCTCAAAAAAATTGTTTTGTATCCTACCATACATAAATTGAAATAAACGGCATTTGAAAAAAATCAATTTGTATTTAAATGTATAACACCATTGCCCAATGTTTCTTATACGCAACATCCTGTAGCTCTTGAACCGGGACACCTGAGGTCAATTCTATATTATATGTCTACTCAAAAAAATTTTAGCCACGTCCATTTTAATTCGGGCATGAGAAGGTTAAAAAAATATTCTAATTTTTGTGAAATTGTTATATTTAGACCGCACAAAATAAAGTTCGCAATTTTTCTATAATAAGAGGACAACTTATTCTTATTTCCAGTAAATTTTTTTTAATTTTGTTATCAGAAAGTTATAAAAGTAGAGTATTTTGTACATAATACCTGTTTAAAGGCCTTCCGATTTTATAAATTGGGACTAAAGCCTTTTGTTTAACGAGTTTGGATATCAACAATTTTATATTCAAGCGAGTTTTAAAAATTTGTATTATCTAGTTTTTTAATTTTATAGTTTGTTTTATATTTTATAATTATTTTTGAAAAAATTAATTTTTGCAAAATTATTATTTGGCAACTCTGGATACAAATTTTTAAGAATTTATTTTCACGATTGTAATCAAGATATTGAATTATTTTAAGACTATCAAAACACTTATCGACATGTAAAATTGTTGTTTTCAAATAGCTTGATTCTATAATTATTGTTACCAGATCAGGCAGTTTATACACTAAGGAGACAAAAAGATTCTCATAGAGTTTACTTTGTCTGTTGTATGTAATGTCTAGGTTTTAGTTAACCCAATTATATTTTTCTATTACAGACAACTGAATTTTTTTTTTTAATATTTTGCCTCGAAAATTTTTGAAATTCGTCATATAGGTATGTATGCTGGTATATTGCGATCATATTACTTTTTTAAATGGAATGTTTGTTCAATACTATTATTAAACTGTGGTTGAATTAATGTTGATCTAGTTTCTTTTTCATATTTCTTTTCTCTGTTCTTTAATTTCAAAGCTATACTTTCGCCTTTTGCATATTTAAGAAAACGTTTTGATTTTTTATGGGTTTTCAATAGATGTTAAATTATACTCTTTTAATGCTTCTAGACAGGAGAGATTCTAACAAAAAAAAATAAAAATAAAAAAATGGGTTTAACAGGATTAAAAGTAAATTCAAATTAATTTTAGTCAAATTATTAAACAAACTATGAAATTTTTAGCGAATTACTGCGATTCAGGCATTTTTAACGATCCGACAATCGCAAAATATATCGACAACTTTTGTTGTTTGCACTAACGATTAAGTGATACTCCAACTACCCATACTACACCATAACGATAGTCGACAACTCTATTTTTGTATTTTAAAATTTAATTTTTTCTCGATTGAATAAACAACACAAAAATTGTTGTCGTTTAGATAACAACAACAGCTGACTTGAAACATAGCGAATATCGTTTAAAAATGTTAATGAAAAAAAAAAATCGTTGTTTATCTTTTCAAACAATTCGATTATCGTTAAAATAAGTTACTGAATCGCAGTATTGATATTTAAAAAAAATCAGGTCTCTTACAGCAAGAAAAAATACTGGGTAGCAGCAACCGTATTTGTAGCCAATCGAATAAGTCGGTTGTAACTATCGAATTTTGTAGTAGTTATCAACTTATTTCTGTTGAGGGTATCGATATTCTATTGTCATGCCAGAATTTCTGTTGTTTGAATCGAATGGTTGTTTTCTCAACCGAAAAATTTAGCTGCAACTACCGAAGCATTCGGCTGTTGTTGCCGAGTCTGTTTTCTGGGTGTAGAACTTAAAAAGTAAACCGCGATTATTTTGAAAAACACGCAATTTTTATCGGTTTTATGATTTTGGTTACAATTTTCGGTTTTGGTTACAATTTTCATAAATTCATATAAAATATTTTTAAATTTGTCAAATTAAAAATTTTGTATAAGAATGCTTTTTTAGAATATGAAAATTTTGGTTGTTCAATAAAATTTAAAGTCTTTAAAATTTGTTACTTGGTTTTCGGAATTTTGATGGAATTTATACAGTGCTTTAGTTACCACAGAGCGAACTGTGTTTGAAATAAACTGCAGTTCTACTCTCTGGAAATAAACAAATCAAATTGTCGTGAAGATTCACTAGAGTTACCTAACTTTGAGTCATTTTTTTTCGGAAAGTTTTTATAAAGTTAATAAGAAACTCAGTTCACTCATATATATAATTCTGAATGGCAGAAGAAATAAAACTAGTATTTTTAAAAAATGTACGCTAAGTCTTTATAAATTTGTGATGTTCTTACCCTGCTATTGGTGCGCTTACATCAAATTGGTATATTTCAATCTGTATAATATACGGTGATCGAGACGGTTTTTAAAAACCGGTGTTATGGGTAAAAGTAAAATTTGTGAATATCGAATAAACCGGGTTTTTGCTGTCGAACTCTATTCTTTATTATACTACATTCATATTGAACCCCAATATATGTATTTTCGTTTTTTTTCTAGTTTTCGATTTAACATTTGTATGGAATTTGAAAGTCGAAAACTTGAAAAAAAAAACGAAAATACGTATTTCCGAGCTCAGTGCGAATTAATTTTTAGCCTCAATATATTTAAAACTGTAAATTTTCAATCTCATTATTAAAAACTGACTGTTCTGAATTTTTTTCATTGAAAATCTGTTTTTTTTTTATAAAAGTGGTAAGAGCAAGAAATTTTTTTTTTGACTTAACAATGAATCATATAAATTACTTTAAAACTTTCCACTTAACATTATTATTTTTCTGCGTCTTTTTTATTGTTGTTTATTGCATTTTTAGAGAAGGGTCTCATTCGAAGACCACATAGGTAAATGGGGTCAGCCCATAGCGCCCTTGGTCAACATTTACTCATTCAATTGGATGGTATAAGGAGTGAGATCAGGCAAATTAGTTCACGAATATAACTTTTTATGTAGTCGATCGATTTTAAGAAATATAACGGTTTATTAAATGGTATTTTGTATAAATTAATATTTTATAAGCAGCGTTAAAGATTGATTTGTTTTTTATTAACATTTTTTCATTTTCAGAAATTTCATCATTATGTCTTTTATTGTCTCTTCTAGTTTTAAAAGTTTTAGCATCGGTAACTAACAATAAAAAATTCCTTTTAAAAAATACAAAACAATTTAAGTTTTTTTATAAAATATAAACTGAAGTAGATTTGATTTACTCGATTAATCGATCAAAATTGTTCCAGTTTCTCGTTACTCGAAATTGGCCATTTTAACTTACAGGCATACCTAAACAAGAGCGGAAAGCGGAACGTTTTTTACCGCTTAGCGTTAACGCTGAAATGTCATACCTAAACCAGAGCGGCAACGCTACGTCAAATCGATAAAAACAGGGTTATCAAAATATAAAATTAACAACCCTGATTATTTTAACAACAAAGCACATTACAATATTGGTGTTTCTGATTTATGTTTTGTGTTTTGTATAATAACAAATATATATAAATAATAATATAATATATATAAATAACAAATATATTTTTTTCTCTCTTATTTTTTCTTCTTCTTTATTTATTTGTTTACATCAGGGATGGGAAATGAGAATTTCGTTTCGGTACCAATAAAATTTTCAAATAGTACTTTTTCGACTCTCAGAGTACTAAAATTATTTTTTATTTTATTTTTCTTAAAATTCATACAAAATGCATTAAATGTTATATGTATTTATAAAAATATAAAGTTTTACTTTTAAAAAGTATATTTTTTAAATTAATGTACAGGAACAAAGAACTCCAAATGAGATCAAAATTAAATTAATCAATACAGATAACAAAGAATTTTATAAATTTTTTGATAATAACTTGTTAGAGATTTTAAAATTGTAACAACAAGAATTTGTTGCTTTTAATAAATCTTTGGTTTGTATTAGATTTGATACTGTTGGAACATGAAGTCTGTTTCTGCCTTTGGTTTTAATCAGATTTTGGTATGAAAAAATTATCTCAATTAAAGCAAATTATCAAACATAACGCACACAAAATACTACAACTACGAAAATAATTTCATCAGTTTTGTATCAAAATGAAAATCACCTGTGTAATAGATTGCAGTTTTGATTGTGTTTCACTTTATACTTGTTCACATATACATACGAACAAGTAAACAATGTTGCCAGATTCATGTTTCTTCTTTAACACTTAAACGAGTTGCCGATTAAAAATTAAATAAAAGAAGGGGAAAATTTGGCAAAATATCGCGGGAGTACTACGGTACTTTGGAACATCAAATAGTATCAAAAAAAAGTACTATAGTATCAACTTTGCCATCCCTGGTTTACATTTGTTTTCTTTTGCAGCTAACTTCACAATTAAACGCGCTGTCAAAATCGGATTTTCCAATTGCAAAGAGTTGCCGCCGAATTGCCGCCGCGTTATTTCGGGATGCTACATACAAATTGTATCGACATGAGAATTTTTGACAGCTAGAAACGCTTGCCGCTTTTGTTTAGGTATGGCAGTTACTCGAACAATTGTTTGATTGAAGTTCATCGCTTAACCGCCTAACGCTTTATAGTGCGTATTGTTATGTAAAAGTTGCCAATTTAAAAATTTGGTTGTAAACTTTGCTTTTTTTTGGTCCAAATTGTTTCCTCAACATCTCCATTTGCATCCGCCAATTTTTTGCCAAATTAAAAATTTGGTTGTAAACTTTGCTTTTTTTTGGTCCAAATTGTTTCCACAACATCTCCTTTTGCAGCCGCCATATAAAATATCTCCTATGGAAGCTGGAAAAAGTCACCAAGCACTTGGGTTTCTTCATCTTGTATACAAGATGAAGAAATCATATTTTGTTACAACATTACTAAACAGTTTTTTGGCTCGCTCTTTAGCCTCCTCATTCTTTCTGGAATTTCGGCTCGGTACTTTTTGCATATTATATGTTTTTAATCGTTCATGTTTTACCTTTTGTGGCCAAAAATCCTGAATAGTTGGCGTTACAGCTGATTTTCTGTTTGAGAGGCTAGGATTTTTCTTCAAAATCACTATATTTTCTTAGCATTGTTTGGCTCAGAAATACCCTTATTAACATCGGTTCCCCTGATTCCATTAATTCCACATATAAAGTTTAACAGTTCGACTCGTTGCCACTTTTATTCCATGAATTCTAAAAATTCGATATCACGAGTGCAGCGACTTTTATGCAAATGCATATTTGTATACAGAAGCCAAAAGTCGATTTTGAAAAAATATTTTTCCCAATCAAAGAATTTGCTACAAAATTGCATTCATTTATTGAAGGCTATTTATGCATATTTTTAATTGTTAAGGCATTTTTTGCTTTATTATGATTTTTAATGCATTTTTATTGCATATATTGTATTTAACTGCATATTTTTTAGAATTACGATTAAGATTTTATTTAAAATAAATATAAGGAACAATAAGAAACATCAAATTGCCGTCAACTTAACATTTATATCGATTTTTATGTTAACCCTTTACTGTATGAAAAACCCGGGATTAAAATAAAGATTGTTTATTTTGATAGAAAATGCAAAAAAAAAAAAATCAAAACAAATTTACGTATTTCAGCGTTTTCATGTTTTAATTTTCAAAGATTTTATTTAATGATAACTGTCCGTTACATATATGAAAGGAATAAAATGGGTATTTTCGCTATATATGGAAAAAACTTGATTTTTCGTCACTTTTAAAGCATGTAAAATCGCAAAATTTTTTAGCAGTTGTTGGTACGACTTTTTGCATTAAAAAGCTTTTTAAATTATTCACATCTCGCAATAATTGCATTAGATATCGTCAGTTGAAATTAAGTAACACAATGCATGCATATTAACGAAAATACCCTACCACTAAATATTAATGGACAGAGAAAGATAAGATATTGAAAAAGTTAAACCTGAATTTGAAAGGCATCATATCAGTATTAGTAGCAATGTTCTAATGTCCCGAATATTATGAAAATCAGGTTTAATAAAACTTTAGATTAAGATATCTCAAAAATCTGAAGCTTTCGAATATTATGAAAATCAGGTTTTAATGAAACTTTATATTAAGTAATCTCAAAAATCTTTCACTTCCGCATCGGAAAAAGTTTCGTTAAAAACACGTAAAATACAACCTTGCTATGCTTTACAAGTGCGATGGATGTAAGCTCGAGCCCCGTTTGATAGATGGGAATCTATCCCCAGTGTGACGATATGATATAAATTCAACTTACTCCTGTTGTCCCCCGGAACAAAAGTAGAACATGTTTACCTTTATACAGGTGCACAAATCGCATGGCTTGTGGCCACAAATTTGCAACAATAATTTTTTCGTCAATTGCAATTAGCTGTTAAAGGCATTTGTGATATTTCATTATTATTGGTCTAATCAATGCTAATTATAAAAAATTTCATTGGCAAGCAATAATAACAATTAAATTTCAATGCCAATGAAAATGACACATAGATTCAAATTATTCGTTACATATAAATAACCCAAACCAGTACAGTGTTATCATTGCTCTCGAGTTATAAACACGATTTTTAAAAATCGACAAATTTATTGTGCATATTTTTGGAACTTATAGTGCAGATTTCTGCATTTTTAGTTCATATTTTTTAGCTTTTAGTGCATATTCTTGTATTTTTAGTGCATATTTTTTGCTTTTACTGCATAGTTCAAAATATTTTTAGTTCATATTTTCGAGATCTTAGTACATGAAAGTCGCTGTCCTGGTTATCACTTACCAAATATTTTACTAATCAAATTTTTCCATTTGCATTAGTTTTATAATGAAATTTCAATGGTAATAAAAAATTCGAAAGTACTATTTACTTATGAATGTTGGTATATTGAAAAAAATTTTAATTTTACTACACTCAAATAATTCATGTTTGCATTCTAACTTTGACTATAAATCTTCGTTTTCGGTTGAAAAATAATCTATATCAGCTATAATTTAAAAGTCGTCACTGAATAATATAAACAACGATAAATCTTAATCTAACTATATTTTTAAGTAAATGTACTAATCGCAATAACCAACAATGTTGCATTTGTTTTTTAATTTCAAAAAGAATTTATGATTATTTCCGCCACAATAAATATTACAACTAAATTGAAGGTTTTCAAAAAAACATGTTCAAATACTATATACTTTGCATAAATTTGCACTTTGCAATGTAAAACAAAAACCTTTCACATATGCCTTAAAAGAGTCTGCATCATAAAAATATTCCACAAGATTAGAAGTGTTTAAAGTGGAACTGCCCACAGGTCAAAAAAAGTAACAACAATTTACTTTGAATAAAAAAATAAAACAGCAAATATTTAATACAACAGATTCTAACTAGTTACATTATTCTGGGTGAAAAAAAAACTCTATCAATCTATACAATATGATGACGATGATGACCTAAACATTGGGATTAGCCCAAACAGCATGATTTAACAATTAGTTTCAACACCATTATGTTCATCATATTTTTTTGGACATTAGTTTTTTATTCAAATTTTTTTTGCCTTTTGAGAAAAATATTGATTTTCCTTTTTAGCTTTGACTTATGAGCATTTTGACGCAATTTTTAATAGAATCTTCGGCAATGAATCTTCAGCGGTTAAATTTTGTAATAAATCTTCTGTAGTTTTTTTACATTTTTATTTTACGATTATTCCGAACAAAACGCCTTTAACAAAAATCTAAATAATTTCACTTTTGGGGATATTTAACCTTTAGTGAAGCTTGCAACGCAACTCAAATACATAAAACTTTGAAATTTTTTAGGAACATTGTAATATAAAAAAAATTAATATAGAATAATATGAGATATTTCAAAAATTTTAGACACCTTTTTCACCTTTCTCAAGGTTTTATGAATTGAGACAAAATATTGCCATAGTTAGCCTGACTATGTTTAAAAGCTATAGCATGTGAAATTTAACGCTAGTACATCTTCACCAAAAGTCCAAAAATTAAAAAAAAATTTTGAAACTTACAAAAGTTGTTTCATTTACAAATTTACTTATATTTAACTTTTAATTAAAACGTACGGCAATGAATTTAATTGTCTGTTGGAGGTTTGATTTGATTGTAATTCTGCATTTTCTTATAAAGTGTGTTTTCTTATAGCGGTATAGAACTTTGAAATGGAATAAAACAAAGATAAATTTTTTAAATTGACATGAAATTTACTTAATTCGAAAGATAATCTTCTGGCATTATAAATTAAACATGACTTTTGGCATATGACCGCCACGACTAAATCAATTGTGGCACGAGCTGTGTGACATGTTGCTCCGTCTTGTTGAAACCACAGCTCCTGCACATCATGGTTGTTCAATTGATGAACGAAAAAGTAAGTAATCATGGCTCTATAGCGTTCACCATTGACTGTAACGTTCTGTCCAGCATCGTTTTTAAAGAAGTATGGACCAATAATTCCATCAGCCCATAAAGCACACCAAACAGTCAGTTTTTCTGGATGTAACGGTGTCTCAACATACACTTGAGGATTATCATCACTCCAACTACTGCAGTTTTTTTTCTGAAGCTTAATTTTGGAGTAAGCAATACTCGTAAATAACAACATTCTGACGCTATATCCATTGGATTTCCTTTGAAAACCACTTCTCTGTTCTCGAGAGTACTCCTTCACTCCTGAATTCCATTACTGCTGACTTCATTAAGTTGACCTCCATATTCCACATCGCTTAATATTGCTGAAGTCTAATTACCATAATCTGGAGAGTGCTGATATCATCTAATAATATAACAATGCCGTCCTCCCACAGCAAGAGTTTTATATTGAGTTCATTAATTAAAAGTCCGCCTTCAAGCACATCATGAAGACCATTTAGAAACAGTGAAAATAAACTGGGGTGACTTTAAGTACTCCTGTTTGACAGCTGAATACGTGTTAAATTGGTCTGAATCACCTGAAAAGTATAACCCTACCACACTACTGATTTGGTATTGGTGTATAAGTTTTCAATAAAATTAACCATTTTGGTAGAGACTCCCATATTACGCAATTTGTAAAACTATAATTTTTGCGGTACTTCACAAATGCTGCTTTGAAGTCTACAAAGAACGCATAGACTTTCCCAAATTTGAAAGCAAGGTTGTATACATTGTCTACTGTTAAGTAGTTTTTTCTAAAAACAGCCTGATATTCAGTAGGTATATTGTTTTTCTCTACACACAGAAAAATATTTAGCTATTTCCCAACTGAAATTCGGTTACTACGACTCAAATTCTGTTATTCCGAATTTCAGACAGTTGGCTCAACTTTATGTTAGTTTTCACAACAAAGTTCGGGTAATTCAACAGAATTTTAGTTGCAACACCCAAAATTTTTAGAAATCGAATGTAAATATCGTTGTACTAACTGAATTTATAAGTTGCTACTATTAATATACACTTCTCAATTCGGTTTTCAATTTATTACTTTGTGTGTACCCAATTATAGCGCCTTTTATTGAAAATTCCCATTAATATTTTTGTAGTTGCACACTTCGCTTTCCCACTGTCATACAATTCCTTATATTCTCTCGCCAATTCTTCAATTAAAATTTGGGTTACATTTTTAAAAAATCGTACGATATTCCATCAATATCTGGAACTTAGCTTACTTTAGATTTAGAAAGCGTTTGTAAAATTTCATACGATATTATTGTAACAAAGTCAGCAGCATAGCTTATATCTTTAGCAATTTGTTGTGAATTTGATCACTTTTGAAACAATTGATTAAAATGTTCTGTGGTTATATCATTACCGTTTGTGAAATACTGGTTTTTGACTTCTTTAACCAAAAAACCAATTAATTTTTTATTCCAACTGTTTGTTGTACATATTTTTGCTTTCCTCAGAAATCATTTTTTAGTTTCTGCTTGCCCTTAAATAATTGGTTTCATGATTCACACTTTGTGTCCTAAGGTATTCGTGAAGCCAGTAAAATGAATCAGATCGTATTAAATTGCATCGATGATTACACTATTTTGATCTTGGATTGAATGACTTTGTTGTTTTGTTCCAGATGCAGATATAATGTATACAAGATCTTTCAAATCCAAGTTGACTATTCAATGTTTTCTTTGCATTATTTAATTTAGAGTCGAGACATTTCTCATATTAGCTTCTACTCATTTTAATTTAGGTAACTCTTTTATATCTATTATAATAGATCAGATTTGTTTGTCTACCCTCATGTGTATAGTATGATACACAAAATTGTGATACTGCACAGATATCAATTACAAACAGACCAGAAATAATTACAAATGTAATGTTTCCTTCCTCATTACTTCCAATTACCAATTAAAATAATTAAACCGTTAACCTTACCAAAATCCAAACATTAATATGAATATAAAAGAATATACATCCGAACAAAAGTAACAAGAGAACGTCCCAATTCGGGCTCTAACACCAAATGATGAACAATTGAAAAATTTTCTCAGCGTCAACTCTATCTCTAACATACACTTGTTATCCAACTAATGAATGTGAATAAAGCGCATTATAATGTGATGATTACTTGTGAAAAAGAAATAACAATAGGATTAAAAAGAGTAAGCATTCTAGGTTTAACATAAATTGTTTATGGGTATTAGTTAACTCTGTCTCTTCTGATTAGAACAATATATTGTGAATGCTGTGATTGACAAAACTTCACTTAGCCACACTCATCGGTGTGTCGACCGTGGCTCAACTCGCTATAAGACATGATGCTACGATTCATAGCCTGATGTATGGCTGTGGGTTTGAAAATCACTACGACACAAAGTAAAAATGTTGTCACATATTTAACTATATAAAATACTTTGTTCAATCGATACATAAATTGACCAATGACAAGTCCTTGGATGGGACGAAACTGCGGCAGTTTTGAATATCCAATGTGAGCTTTAAAATGTGCAACAAAAATCTTTCTTCTTCTCTTCCTCTAAAAATCTAACTAGAAAAGTCTTCGGTAATTAATTATAATAAAATGAATTACGATTGTCATTGACAGTTACTAACATTTAACGCAGATGGTAAATTAAGTTCATATCTTGGAAAAAAAAATTAAAACATTATAAAGCGTCCGAGAAATAACTTCTTTTTTTTGAAAATGCTATAAAAAAAAACTACTGAATATTTTCTCAAATTTCTTTTTTTATTTGAAAGTACAATCCTTCCGGTTAATAATGGAAATTAATTTCATTCAAATGGCTGCCTCGGCTGGCCATGCAGTATGAGCTTCATCTGAAAAGGTGATTTTTTTGGCAAAATCGGCATCGAAAAAAAAAACGTTAGATGGCGGACTTTTTGTGAGTTTTGCGATTGTTATGATTTTTACTGAATATTTAAATTCTTTAAATTTCGCTCAATTTCTGAAAATCGAACCCTTTTGTCTTATTTTTTTTTTATAGTTTTGATATCTACAAAAAAAAATTTTATTTAATTATAAACAAGTCAGTAGATGTCAAAGATATTGTAAAAATATCTTAAGAAATTATTAAAATGGGATTTTTAAATAACTGGTTTCGGTGCGGGACGGTTTTTCTTCAAAATGTCCTAAGAAAATTTGTTGGTATCAGTACTTTATATTATTACTATTAAACACATACAATATTTATATCAAAATTGTGACGGACACATTACTTCATATATATTTCAATACGAAACGAATTAAAAATTAAACTAAAATAAATAAATTTTTGATATATTTTATTCGTTACTCGAAATTGGTCATGTTAAATTACTATAGCAATTGTTTGATTCTAATTCATCGATTAACGGTTAAGCGATTGAATACCCTAATATATATGTTTACTAGCACGGGTCGATTTAAAAATCGCTCAACTTTCAAGGAAAATCGTATTCCAGGGATCAAAATAAGAAACTTTGCCGAAGGAACCATACCTCTAAAACGAACTCTGATGCCCCGACTTTTGACCCGTAGGGTGAAATTTTGAAAAATCCCACTTTGAACCATTTAGAGTGCCCCAATCGAATCCAACCCAATCGAATATATTTATACTCTATTTCTTCCGGAGAAGAAATAGAGACCCTTATCTTGGAAAGACTCCTCCTACTTTCTGAAATATATCTATCCCGAGATTTGTACATTTTGCTAAAAAAAAGCACGGCTAAAAAGGCCCTCTTTTAACTTAAATTTTAACCCCTAGAATGATGATTTATGCATTAATCTGCTAGCGCGTCTCCCGGAGAAGAAGTATCTCCCATAATCTTGGAAAGATTCCTCCTACTTTCTGAAATATCAAAGTGGGCTTTTCAGAATTCGTTTTAGAGGTATGGTTCCTTCGCCAAAGTTTCTTATTTTGATCCCTAGAATACGATTTTCCTTGAACGTTGAGCGATTTTTCTGCGTCCACAGAAATCGACCCGGCCTAATGTTTACCCTAGTCGGTCATTGAAAATCGACCATGATTGCTCTAAAACTATCGGTGTGCTGCAAAGGCCGTTAATGAAATAACTGAAAGGTCATTATCCTTAAAATTCTGTTACCGAAATGACTAAAATGCCGTTACCGAAATAACTAAAAGGCCGATATCGCTAAAAAAAATGACTAAAATGCCGTTACCGAAATAACTAAAAGGCCGATATCGCTAAAAAAAACTCATTACCGAAATAACTGTAATATCGCTACCCCTCAAATAGTGTTACCGAAATTTCGATAACCGCAGCGAATCGGTTAGAATTCATTATTTAATTTGCTTGAAACTTAATACCGCTGTTAGTTTTGCACCGTGAAATATAAATTATTACCGCGAATGAATTTAGCATGCTTAAACATCGGCTAACATATATACAAAATGTTATTCATGTAGTACAAAAAATTTTTTTTTTCAATATTTTACTTCAGTGTCGAAAATTTTTGAAATTCGACATATAGCATTTCGATACAAAAATTAATAGATTTTTACAATATAGTATGAAAAGTGTAATAATTTAATCAACTTAAGACTAATAGGATATATAATTTCTCTTCTTGTTGAAGGCGTATACTTAATATTAAATTATGTATATTTTAATTACTCATACGTACTCGTAAGTTAAAAGCTTTTTGTTTTCACCACTACACTTACAAAGGTTAATATTTATAATAAGTGGATTTTGGTAGGTGGTGTAGACAAGTTGATTTCTTAACTTTAATTTATGATTCTTATAAATATTAAAATACACCAACTTGAAATTTTTTTGTTCAAAAATATTTCTACGTCATTTATATTTTCGTATTCTAAACAACCCACACTTGATGTTTTGGCTACAATATCAATAGACACCAATGTTAAAAAGAATTCATGATGATGGGTTTACTTTAATGTCGTCACTTACAATTGCCGCCATCATTTTCATGTGTTGAGCATCATCATCAACAACTTGGCCATCACCACGCCACTAGCACGATGGTCAAAGCCTAAGATCCTTAAACACTTTACATTTTATATATCCATAGTTATCGACATTTGTTTAAATTTAACAAATGCGTTTGCTTTACTGCTTTATGAGCAAAAAAAAAAAGTATAAAAAAACGTTCTACGAGATGTTGTTTCTATGATGTTGTACAAATTTGCATTTATTGCTTTAACATGTTGCAGAAAATATTCATTTCTATCTGAATTTTTTTGTCTGATTATTTTTTTAAGACAGACCATTAACTTGTATAAAAAAGAAGAATTATTATGCTCTCTGTTAAATATAATAAAAACAATATTTTTTTTTGAACAATTCATTTTGATAGTCCAGCAAACAGGCAGTTCATCTATTCATACATACAGTTACCCAGCAAAAAATTTCCAAAAAGGTAAGCGGGTTTGTAATCAAGCATTTTGGGCAGAACGCATTCCTTACTAGATTACCTACTCGATTCTTTTAACAGGGCGTGAGACTAAAATAATTGATTCTTTAGAATTGATTATTTTTTTTACCGAAGAACCATTTACTTTATATTTTTAAGAACTACATACATTTTTTAATAAAGAAATAGTTCCTTTGTAAAACTACGAAGTACTTACACAAAAAAAATAAATAAATAGTTCCCTAGAAAAATACATTTAAAAAAACAGAAGTAGTTTCATAAGTAAATTCAACTTTTACTCACACGTAATTCTCCTACGTCACTCAAATATAACGATCAAAACTCATACGGAAATAAAATCCTAAAAAGTGAAACATCGAATTGTTATGATAACATGGGTTTGTCATAATTTTGGAGCTATAAACCACGAAAATATAAATTTTTCGCTCTGTGCGCCCCGGTAGGGTAGTTGGTAGCGTAGTGGCTTATCAGTGCGGGGGTCGTGAGTTCGATTCCCACCAGAGGCACTGGTCTGTTTTCGCTACAACGCGCCGAAGGCCATAGTAGCTAGTGCTCGGTTAGGGTAATAGTATAAAATTTGTATTTATATGATTATTAATTAATAAAAAAAAAAAATTTTTCAAAAAAAAGAACAATTCAAAATTGAAAAACAAAAATATGACTCACACACAATCAACCTCGTAAATTTTTTTTACACTCACTCACGATAACGTCAGTAATTTCAACTTCCACTCACAATTTTCTGCTAACGTGCGCTTCCCTAATTTATACCTAACCACAGTTTAACAAAATTTAGGCAACATGCAATTTCTGTTTTTAGTATTATTTTCCTGCAAATAAAAATTTGTTTGAAAATATATGTGAGATAAATTCTTTTTTCAAAATTAGGATCTACTTCCAATAACGTCCTTTTATTAAGAAAAAGTATATGATTACTTGTTGAGTACAAAAAGTTATACATATAAGTTAATAACATTGTTATTTTCTTTTAAGTAAATAATTACTTTGTTATTGAGTTCATGCTTTCTGGTTTAAATTTAAAGAATTGATTACAATACTACTTGCTTTTTTGACTCTATCGTTGGAATGATTTTGGTATTGAAGTTACTAAATTTGGCAATGAGATATGTAAGCAAGTGTGAGCATCACCTTCTTTTTGGAATGTGTAATTTTTTCCTGGGTATTAACATAATTAAAATTTCCCAGTCAGAAAATGATCAGTCAGACCTGAATTGGTTTCCATTTATTTAACTGGAAACATTTAAGTGAATTCGTGTATTGTATATCCATTTTTTGTAAAGGCATCACAAAAGTACCATAAAATGCAAATGGAATGTATTACTTCCGAGTTTTGGCCAAATCATTTCTTTGCAGTACTAGATATTTAAAATAAAATTTATTCAAAATCGGCCTGGGTACTAATATAATGTATCACAAATGTGAAAATTTATTTGGTTTCAATACATTTTCTGAAAATCTTAAATTTTTTTAACACTATCGTAATAAAATAATCGTTTAAATAATATTTTCTAGGGCTAAAATCATCTGATTTTCTCAAAAATTCAACTTACTCTTGTTTAGGGTTGCCGCAAAAAATTTTGGAAATTAAAAAAAAAAATCAGGGAACTCTAACACAAATTTAAGATATTTTTCGGACTCTGTCGTGAGTTACACCCTTAAAAGACTTTTTATTAGTATCACCAAAAATTTATATCGAAATAGGTCCAAATAACAATAAATTCAGTTAGTACAGGCGCGGATTCCGGCTGAGGGAAAATGGAACAATTCCTCCCACAAAATAAAAATTTTTAACACAAAAATGTAAAAAAGATTAAAAAAGTTCATCTAAAATACTCTAATTTCAGTCGCCAAAACGCGGATCCAGCGCCTGAGTTAGTGCAATCATATTTAAATGTGATTTCTGAATATTTTGTGTGCTGCAACTAACGTTGTGTTAACCGCATTTTGATGTGGAAACCAATATTCAGTTGTACCAACCGAATCCAGTTGTAGAAACCGAATTTTAGTTGGCAAATGGCTAAATTTTTCTATGGTTGTATAAAACTCCATAAATATGAAGACAAACTTCATTGATTTTCGTTCAATGTAACACTTCAAAAATATGATGTTTCATAACTTTTTATGAAGTACTCAATAAATATTATGAAACATTTAATAACTAGGATGATGCTGCTTCATAAGCTTTTATGAAACATTACATATATATTTTTATACATCAAGGTAAAAGTTTCCATTTAAAATTAAAAAATATAATTATCTATATTATACAATTAACATAATATAAAACTTCTAAATTTAAAATTAAGAAAAACTCAAATAATGTTTAATTAATGTTTCAGAATTTTAAATAATTGCTAATATACGAGCGCGGATAAATAAATTCGTGACTTTTTGAATGAAACACAGTTTTTTTTGCAAAAAAAATTTATTTTTCAACATAATCTCCTTTTAGCTAAATGCACTTAGTCCAACGTTTCTCCAATTTTTGTATCCCTTCCAAAAAATAGGATTTTTCGAGGTCCATAAAATAGGCAGTTACAAAACGCCGCAAAAACTCATTCGAATTGCGGTTAAACAACACCAAACAATCCTTTGAAGTTGTTACACGATTACGGTTATGGTCAATTGAGAACAAACGCGGCAACCATCTTGCAGACAGCTTTCTTAAACCCAACTGATCATTTAAAATCGAAACCACACTGACATATGAAATGCCAATGGCATCAATAATCTAACGCACTTTTATTCTTCTATCGGCCAACACCTTATCGTAGATTTTTTCGACATTTTCGGGTGTATTTACCTCAATTGGCCTTCCAGAATGTTCAGCGTAATTTGTACTTGTGCGACCACAACGAAAGTCAGTAAACCACTTTTTACCATTTAAATCGATGGTGCAGAGTCCCCATAGTAAATATTTATCAAGCTTTCCCTGGTATGATTGATGTTTTTTTTTTTTTTTTGCAAAAAAATAATGTTTAATGAGCACTCGAAATTCACTTTTTCCCATTTTTAAAAAAAATCCACGAGTTTGTATGTTTTGAACAGCTGTTAAACGCAAAGTAAATGACGGAACTTGCTCAAAATGTAACAGTAGTCTATTAACATGTGGTACCTGATGGGAGCAGTGGAAGTTCGAAATGTCAGGGAAGTTCGAAATGTCAGGGACTTATTGATCCGCCCTCGTAGTTTGAGCTTTTATAAAATTGAATTCCGAATTATATTTTCTACATATCAAATCAAAAATAAAAATTTCAATTTATATTTATATTTTCCAAATTTCACTATTTTTTCCTAAAAAGGAAACATTTATTTTCACAAAGTTTATGAAATGATGAAGCGCTCTGGAACATTTGTCACAACTTTTTAAGAAACTTTTATGAAACAATTTCATCAATATGATGAAACTTTTGTCCCTGAGTGTACTGACCCAATTTTTTTTTGTCTTTTAAAAAATGGGATTAATTCGACAAATTTCCCCACCTAATTTGTTGTATTTTTTAACGTTAAATTGTGTTACGAAAATGTGCCCATAACTGTACACTCAAGGAAAAAAGTTTCATCATATTTATGAAACAGTTCCATAAATCGTTTTCATCTATCATTCTTCATATTTATAAAGTTCTCATAACATGATAAAGCGTTTCATAAAAATGTATGTCAAATGTTTCATAAAATTTTTTAATGAACCGTGGGAACATATTTTTTTGTTTTTCTATCCATCAAAATTTCCATTTGAAATTTAAAAATCACCAATAGAAATTAAAAACTTTCATTCGAAATTAAGAAAATGTAATTTGTAAAGCAGTTTTTTCTATTTAAAATTGAGAATCTATCATAACATCAATCAAAATTCCGAATTTCTAATCAGTATATGTATGTGTTCCAAATTTTATATGGAATTTTATGAATATAAATTGAAGTTTTAAAATTACAGTGGAAACCGAAATTCTTAACATTAATTAATATTTTTAAATTCAAAATGAAAACTCTTAACTTAATTTATTTTTTCTGAATTTGAATTTGAAAAAAATTCAATATCGACTGATATTTTCTGAATTTAAATTTGAAATTCTTAGTTTTAATTGATATATTCTAAATTTGAATTGCAAAAATATCGAGTTTTAAGAATAATGTATTTAAAATAAATTAAATACATTATTCTTAAACTTCTTCATGCTTTATGAAACGGCTTAATCATATTTATGAAGTGATAAAGTGGCTGAAAATCAGTGCAGTTTTTCATCATATTTATGAAGTTTTTACATAAATATGATAAAGCTTTCCCTTGGAGTGTATATTCTTCCAAAAATCTTATGTTTTAATCACATAAATGATCAATTACTATAGTTACTATACAATCGCAGTAAATCCATATTGTATTGAGTGGTTTAAGTGTTTTCAATATTCGATATTTTTTTTTTTAAGGTGGAGGTTGTTTTTAATGATGATGTGTGCAGCTTATTCAAGATTATTGAATTGAGGTTCTTGCCAAAGTTTTTGTTGTTGATATGCCTACTCTTTTGATGGACTTCCAGTCAAAGTCAAGAATATTTATGTTACAATAGAATTGGAATTTTTCGTTGTATTCCATAGACTATTTTGCATAGTCAGGTTTTTGATAGCTGCACTGAAGAACCTTAAAAGGAATTGGTATAATTTTAATATTTTTTAAAAGATTTATTGAATTATTGTTTATGTTGTGGCAGGTACATACTTTCAAAGATATAAATAAATTTTGCAATATGATTTTGATTGGAAATGGTATAAAAATATTGAAAAAGATAAACAGAATCAAGATTAAAATAGACAGTTTTTGTTGAAAATATTTAAAAATTGCTTGGAAGTCTGTGCTTTTTATAATATATCAATGTGATATTTAAGAATCGGTTAGCTAACTTGGGTGTAATTTTTGCAATTTTCATACCAAATTCTTATTTTTTTTTTTTTATTTTTTTGATTTTTTTAATATGTTTTTATTCCGGTAATACATTTTCTTCAAAATTTGTCTTTTAAACATTTCTCTAACATATCTTTATAATACATTTAATTAAAAGTTATTCCTTTTTTTTATAGTGTTATCTATAAAAAACCCATACACATATTCAATTTAATTAACTTTATTTACATACATCAATTGCACTTAAATTGCAAAAAAAAAGAATATAAAGGGTCCGCCATCTAACGTTTTTTTTCAACTAGTGCTTATTTCGTGAATGGTAACACTTAGATCATGTCTGATTTGACAGATAATTAGTTTTATCCTTCCGCTGAACGAATATGGTTGTGTATACGCTTGAACAACGCTGGGAAATATTGCGACATTACTTTGAAAATCATGGTAATTAGCAAGGAGTGGCCGTTACAGTCAATGGCGATCGTTATCGGGCCATGTTGAACGAATTTTTGTTCACAAAAATTGAAGAGGAGGATATTGGCAACATTTGGTTTCAACAGGACGGCGCTACGTGCCACACAGCCGAAGCTACACTCGATGTTTTGCGCCCTGTTTTTGAAGATCGCATTATCAGCCGCAGAGCTGATGTCGTTTGGGCACCTCGGAGCTGCGATTTGACACCGTTGGACTATTATTTGTGGGTTGCCGTCAAAGATAAGTGTTACGCCAACAAGCCAGACAGAGACAATTGACGCTTTAAAGGACAATATTCGTGAAGCCATTGGTGAAATACAGCTGCACACAATCGATAATGTGCTTAAACATTGGACCGATCGTGTAGGCTACTGCATGGCCAGCCGAGGCAGCCATTTGAATGAACTTATTTTCCATTATTAACCGGAAGGATTGTACTTTCAAATAAAAAAAGAAATTTGAGAAAATATTCAGTAGTTTTCAAAAAAAAAAAGTTATTTGGCGGACCCTTTATAAACATTTACTTGTGAACGAGTGAAATGTCCATATTTTACTAGTAATAAAAAACCAAAGTGATTAAAGTAATCTGGCGCCATTGTAGTAATATTCAAGTGTTTTTTTTTTCTCTAGACATTATAAAAATAATGAAGACTTAAAGAAATTGCTTTTAAAAGAAATCAAATGCCATACGATCACATATTGTATAAACAAGCAAATAAATCACAAAAATGTTATACAAAATTAAATATTAATGTTGCTACAGTTTTGCTAATTTTTATTGAAAACTTACAACTAACATTTGAATATGATGATGAAGGTAATGACGGTTAAGGTTATTTAAGGGGTGTTTTTTGTATAGGTATAGAACTTTATGCTGGCAAACACTTTTTTATCTGGCGGCCATTTTGTCAGCTGTAAAATGATTTATGTTTAGTTTGGTTTGGCATTTCAACATGAATGGACTGACGCCTGAACAACACTTCCGAATTGTGCAAATTTGTTTTGAAAATCATAGTTCTGTTCGAAACACGTGTCTCGCACTATGTCCATTTTACGGTCAACATAATCGTCCATCAGAGCAATTAATTCGATTAAATATGGAACATTTTCGCACCACGTTCACTCTAGATGATAATATGCATCCACAGAGACGTCGTACAGTGCGTACAGAATAATTGCTGTAGAGCGTAGCTTAGAGGAAGACCCCAATCAGTCTATCCGATGTTGGTCAGAACGTTACAGTCAATGATGACCGCTACGGAGCCATGATTACTATTTTTTTTCGTTCATCAATTGCACAAGCATGCTATGCAGGAGCTGTGGTTTCAACAAGACGTCGCAACATGTCACACAGCTCGTGCGACAATTGATTTATTGAAGGAAACGCTTAGCAACCGCATAGTTTCACGTTTCGGACCAGTGAATTGGCCTCCAAGATCGTGCGATTTAACGCCGCTGAACTATTTTCTGTGGGGATATGTGATGTCGCTAGTCTACGCCGATAAGCTCGAGGCGATTGACCACTTGGAGGTATGTTGGAAAAGGTCAGCGAAAATTTGCCCTAAAGATTGGACTACGTCTTATATGATAGATATGATAGATCTATTGTGATGTATAATTATGCATTCTCATAAATGACACACTCAGACAAAAATTTAGCCATTTGCCAACTGAAATTCTGTTGTTACGTCTCAATTTCGGTTACTACAACTGAAATCGATTGGTACAACTGAATATTGGTTATCGCAACAAAATTCGGTTAATACAACTGAAATTTAGTTGCAACAACCAAAATATTCAGAAATCAAATTTGAATATGGTTGTACTAACCGAATTTATTAGTTGTTAACACCAAAATACACTTTTCAATTCGGTTGGAACTTTATTTCTCTGTGTGCACAATATGTAATCATATATGGTGACATATAAGCTATTAGTTAGGGTTATTAGTTTATTAAGTAAACTAAGTTAGTTTCTAGTCGTTTAAATCTGAATAGTTGTTAATTCTAGAATATTTTCATTAAATTGATAATGTAATTTTAAAATTATTTTGAATAAAATGTAACAATTGCTTTTAACAAAAAAATGCTAACAATTAATTAAAAATTATTTCCAAAAAAGACTCTAATTTCAACAAAAGGGCTAATTTATGCAAAAAAAAAAACAACTAAAAAATAGAAATAGAGACCCTAATCTTGGAAAGGCTCCTCCTACTTTCTGAAATATCTCTATACCGAGATTTGTTCATTTTGCTATAAAAACACGGCTAAAAAGGCCCTATTAAACTTAAATTTGAACCCCTTAACGGTCACCTAGAATGATGATTTATGCATTAATCTGCTAGCGCGTCTCCCGGAGAAGAAGTAGCTCCCATAATCTTGGAGAGATTCCTAATACTTTCTGAAATATCAAAGTGGGCTTTTTTAAAATTTGACCCTACGGGTCAAAAGTCGGGACATCAGAATTCGTTTTAGAGATATGGTTCCTTCGACAAAGTTTCTTATTTTGATCCCTAGAATACGATTTTCCTTGAACGTTGACCGATTTTTAAATCAACCCGACCTAGTGTATAGTATACATGTGCCAGGGGGTCCGTGAAGCAAAATTTGGTATTAACCGATGATATATGGCGTCACAACTACTTCCGTGTCCTTTTTCCACATATGTCATTCCATATAATTTCATATTTGCCCATAAACTTCCATATATTTAATAACGTATGCATCCATATATATAAATATATGAGCTCCTTTTGTAAATATGAGATCAGATATATGTATACATGACCATATATGAGAACCGTTTACGTATATGGAATCGCATGCACTTTCATATATGCCCATATATGAAACATATATGTAAATATTAATCCACACAACCATATATGAACATATTTGTACATATTTGAACTTTCTTAACTAGGTATTTAATAATTACTCGTTATTTTCGTTACTATTTGAATAAATAAAATATAACTACTGAACTTTATGAATATTTCACTCAATGGAAGGTTTTATAATTTGCAAAAACCTTGTAAATAATTTTTGTTCTCTCCTATGTAAACATGATTGTTCTAATTCTTTTCTGTATAATAGAAAACTGACACACGTATATTTTTGAAACTTTTCTTTATATACATAATTGCATATACCGCTGAAGTTCCCTTTTAAGCATAAAATATAAAATTTTTACACAACCGCATATTTCGAGTCATAAAAAAAATTTTTAATAGTCAAAATTTTCAAACAAATTCGTTAAATTTCGAAAACTGCGCAGTTGAAAATATATGCACCCAATTTACATATACAGTGGGGAGCACTTGTGGGTACATGTAAGTACTTTTTACATCTAAATTGAAATTGAGGTTGTAACAGCAATTTTAAAATCCCGCAATTCAAAATTTTAAAAAAATCAAATTTAATATCAAGTTCAACCGACGATAATGTTGTAAGGAACTAAGTTATCTTAAAAATTGAAAATCTGAAAAAAATGGTAAGAGTAGTGTGTTCAGTTGCCGTTACAAGTATTATGAAAAATACATTTCCAGGAACGTGAAAAATCGGAGCATTTTGATCAAAAAATACACTTTTCTCGTTAATATAGCTCGAACACCTGATGTCGGAGAGTGAATCTAAGGCCAGATTTGGATTCAGCGTACCTTATACCTTTAGAAAAGTATAATTTTGTTCTAGTGTCATACATTTTTCGACCTGAATCTTTAGGTGGAAAAAGTACTTACATGTACTCACAAGTGCTCCCCACTGTATACACGCAAAAAAATATAAGATAATTCACATGTAACTAGAGGGATGTAATTATTTCTTCTCCAGATTTGTGACAGAACAAAGAGTGAGTAAAACAAATTTATGCTTAAAATTGGTACAGATCTATTAATTAAAGTTTTATGCTTTAATCTGCTAGAGAATCTTCCAAAGAAGAGATTGATACCATAATCTTGGATAAGGTCCTCCTACTTACTGAGATATGTCCATCCGGGAGAGGGTTATTTTCACAAAATACGGCAAGAAAGTCCTATATTGAAATTAAAAATTTACCCCTTAAACGGGAGCTACAATTTTGTTTTATGCATTAATCTGCTACATAATTTTCCAAAGAAGAGATTGATACCATAATCTTGGAAAAGCTCCTCCTACTTCCTGAGATATGTTCATCCCGGAGAGGGTTACTTTCACAAAATACGGCAAAAAAGGCCTATTTTGAATTTAAAAATTAACCCCTTAAACGGGAGCTACAATTTCGTTTTATGCATTAATTTGCTAGATAATTTTCTAAAGAAGAGATTGATACCATAATCTTGGAAAAGCTCCTCCTACTTCCTGAGATATCTTCATCCCGGAGAGGGTTACTTTCACAAAATACGGCAAAAAAGGCATATTTTGAATTTAAAAATTAGCCCCTTAAACGGGAGCTACAATTACGTTTTATGCATTAATCTGCTAGAGAATCTTCCAAAGAAGAGATTGATACCATATTTTTGGAAAAGCTCCTCCTACTTCCTGAGATATGTCCATCCCGGAGAGGGTTACTTTCACAAAATACGGCAAAAAGACCGATTTTGAAATTAAAAACTAACCCCTTAACCGGGAGCTACAATTATGTTTTATGCATAATCTGCTAGTGAATCTTCCAAAGAAGAGATTGAGGGTTAATTTCACAAAATGCGGCTGAAAAGCCGCATTAATTGTAATGTATGCTCCACATTATTTTAAAACATAAAGTAATGAGTTACCGATAATTGAACGATCATGGATAACCTTGTAATGATACCTCATTACCTTGTACATTACCTTTTACATTACATTCTGCGTAAATAATGACTTGATGACCATCAATTTCATAGTACATGATTTATAAACGTAAAGTAGTTATTAAAATATCTTTTCGACAATCTATTTATAGACACATTACTTTGTCATTTTTTATAAGCATGAGGGTAAGTATATTTTTGATATCGAATCGAACGAAAACACGAAGCACAATTCATTAACATTTTAAGCAATCAAATATTATATGTATGGATATTTCAGTTGGTAGAGTTCCCGCATAACTAATTGTTAAAAACAAGAGACCCCATGTTCGAATACCACCGTGACCATTTCATTTAATTAAAAAAAATATATATGTAATAATTAGTTTTATCAATTTTTTTTATGAAAATCTATCTACATTACTTTTTCGCACCATGTTATCATATAAGAAACCAGTTACTTTAGCCGCTACTTGGTAATGAGTCCCCCCCCCCCCCATTACTTTAAGGCTCATCGCCTGTAGTATTCATCATGCAGTAAGGTGGAAGTAAGGTGGAATGTCATGATATGTAAGGTATAATGAATGTTTACCCATTATTTGGTAATATTTGGTTTTGCTGGGTATTATATATTTAACTAAACAGTATTTCATAATATATGTCTAACTACGGAGAAAAAGTAATACTTTTTTAATTATTTTACGTTAAACTTGAAAAATCAAGAGCTTTTTGCATGCAGCTTGGGTCTCAAAGTGTTATATATTTTTGATACAAAATAATCTGTATAGCGTACAAATAAATAGCAAAAAACATAAAATAACATTAACATTTTGAAATTCAAGTGGATATAATAAGCGGTTTTTGTTAAATTTGAAAAAAAAAATTAAACTAAACTCCACCTTGTGCAAAAGATGAATAGGTAAAAATAATGAAAAAAAATATATTGATTACCCTCCAGCTTTCTTCTCTCCAAATTGAACAAAGTGTTAAAAGCATCATCTTCTTCAACTTAAAAATATGAAGTAAAATATATGCAAGTAATTAACAATTAACGATTAATTAAAGAAATATGTATTTTCGCATGCGTCTTCGACAATATTTGCACATACTGTGTTTAAATGAGTGATGATGATGAATATAGAGTGAAATAACATCAAATTGTTTATGGTTTGATTTGTTTTCTTTAATTTAATTTTTTCAATATTAATTTATTTTGCAATGTCTTTTTGTTGTTTTTGCAACATAACAGGAGGGAAATAAATAAGAAACATTAGTTTCATTACCAAATACACCATACCCATTAATACCATTGAAAATAATACGTATAATTCAATACACTATGGGACTGAATCTATGAAAAATCAAAAGAATGAAACTTTAACTCGTTTTTTTTTTTACAAACACGCAAAAACTTAACTTTTACTATTAACTTTTGAGGTGAAAAATCTGAATCTTTACAAATTAAAAAAAAATTCAGCTGATTTCCAAAAAAAAAAAAAAATGATAATTTAAATTGAAAGAAGTTTAAGTACTAAAGTTGGAAGTGCCGAATTTCATAAACCCTCCATCCATTGGATCAAAAAACATTTTTTTCTAAAAATACACACAGAGAAAAACTTAGCTATTTGCCAACCAAAATTCGGTTACTACGACTCAAAGTCGGTTATTACGAATTTTAGTTGGTTGGTACAATTGAACAATAGTTTTCACAACAAAGTTCAGTTAATTCACTTTTAATTTTTGTTGCAAAACCCAAAATATTCAGAAATCTAATGTGAATATCGTTGTTAGAACTGAATTTATAAATGTGTGCTATCAAAATACACTTTTCAATTCAGTTGGCACTTTATTTCTCTGTGTGTATATTTAATTTGAATATTGTTCTACCTTAAGACCAAAATCCAATGTTTTATTATCATATTAGATTTTAATAGTTGCTTTTAAAAATTTTTTATAAGTTTCATGATAGACAATACAATTTTTTCATAGGTATCACCCTAGTCTTCAGTTGTCTGAAAGAAAACGATAATTGGCTTAACTCTAACCGAGATTTTAGATACAACGGACTGGCTGACTTGGTAAACCTAATCTTAAAAAAATATATTACAATTTGTAAAAACAACTTATATACCTACAAACAATGTTTTTGTGAGAAGAGCCCTGGTATGGTGATTGTTTAAAAATTTTTTGAATTTTTGTATTATAAGTAGAAAGATTGCTTTTTCAAAAAGTTTTGAACTTCTGATTAGGTTTACCAAATCAGCTAGTTTAAAGCAAACAAAATTCTCATAATGTGAATTTTGTATGTTGTAACTATTTGATGTCTCGGCTTGAGTTAAGCCAATTATCGTTTTCTTTTGTGGACAACTGAAGATTTGGGTGATGCCAATGAAACAGTTGTATTGCATATCATGAAAATTATCAAACTTTGAAAAAAAAAACAACAACTAAATCTTATATGACAATATCATATGGGATTTTGGCCTTGAGGTAGAACAATATTTTAATTAAATATATGAAAATAAGAAATTCTGAAAAAACAATTATTGTATTTTTAATACAATAATTAAAACATTTTTAAAAATTTTAAACTAAAAAATTCGCAAAAACAAATTTTATGGAAAAAAAAATTTTACAAAAAAATTTTTTCGGAATAAACATTTAAGGATTATTTAAATAAGAATAACTAAATCTTGTCAAAAGTGATTTTTACTGAATTCTTAATTTGAATTAAAATAATTGTTGGTTAGTTCCGGCCCATTGTTCACCCCACCACCATTATTGATCATATTGAACGATCATCACGATTATTATTTCTTTTCGTCTATTTCTTTCTTTATTTTCAAGAAAGTGTGCAAAATTTTTGCGCACAACATTTGTGCGGTGATTTATTGTTTTTTGTAGATATTTAAAAAAAATATATATATATATATATATATATATTTATATATGTATATATAAAATATTCTTTTAAAATAGCAATTTCAATATACTCTAAAACTTAAAACAAAATACGGTTTAATTCTATATTGTTTTTTGATGTATTGTTTAACTATTGTCGAATAATTTTTTAAGCCTGTCTTTAGCCAGACTGTGATGATTTGAATACATGCTATTTTCTATATAAAGTTACCTTTAGTGAAAAGAAATGAGTCTTGTTTTTTTTTTTTGATTTCTTTTTCTTAGCTGCCATTTGACCTATTCACCCACTATTTGGTTAGATATTGTTTTTTTTTTTCTGTTATTTGTTGTCTTAAGTTTCATATATTGGTTTTATTTTGAGTTTTCTTTTTTGTTTTCATTTTTTAAAAAGGAAACATTTGCACGCCTCAAAAATGGACATTTCTATCGTTATTTCCTTAAAAAGCCAAGTGAAACTTTTCCCTCTTGCATGCAAATGATTTTGCATAAGAAAATAAACACTCCTTTTGTTAACAGCTGGTTGCTGAGTTTAGGTCTTTTCTTTGTTTATCATATTCAAATTCATGTCACTAGTGTAAACAATGTGGCAACTCTTTGTATTCAAATATTTCAAAAAGTGAGTTGTATTTAAATTTTAATCTTAAAACTGACTTTGATTTTATATAAGCTCATATAAATTTGTAAACAGTAGCGGCGATTTATTTCATATTGGTGGGTGAAATCATTTTAGTTGATAAGCAATTTCACACCAAAAAATACATTAGTTAAATAACCAAAACTTAATTTGCATGCTGAGTATGCAGATCCTTACAAAATTTAATCCGCAAAAATAATATTAATTCCTCATATTTTTGGATTCCTGAATATAAATATGTAAATAGCATGTATTATTAAGAACGTCTACATTTATTATTAAAGTGGCCAGCATAAAAAGATCACCACATTTTATAAATGTCCCTATTCAATATTAAATAGCCAAATCGGTTAATATTTAGAGGTCGCTATGTTTTAACGATTTTCGGCGTTGAGCAGAAACTTGACAGAAATTTAAATTTTATAAGCATATAGGAAGGTTTTTCGCAGACTTATAATTAGACTTTTTTAAAGTATTATTGCCTCATTTACACGAATTATAAATCAAAAAACCTAAGTTAAACCTCATTTCCGAGTAACAGGCCTTGAATACTAAAAAAAAATTAAAATTTTGGCATACTTTTTATATATTTAAAAAAATTTGTTAAACATGAATGGACAAAAAAATTAAACTATATGTAAAAATTTCAAAATGTGTTTTAATGGAAGTCGATGCACGTGTGTCCTTTATACAACCGCGATGGTCAAATTTAACATCATGTAACACACCCTGTGTGAAAACAATGTGACTTTAGAAGGTATTTTCTTAAAGGGTAAGTCACGCTCTTTAATATTTGTAATCACTTTTTCCTGATTGGAACAGTAGTTGAGATGCATAGCCAATACTCAACGACAAAAAAAAAAAAAAAAAACTGGGACCGAGTTAGGGCATTCGTGATCTAGTGAAACCGTTCGAAAACTGTTTTTTTAATCAGTAACTACAAAATACTAATAATGAAACTCCAAATTTTATATTTATTTCCAATCAAGGACCGAATTACAACATCCCTGATAGAAAATATTTTGTTTAAATGTTTTATTTTCAGAAATAAAAAAACATTTCGATACCAAAATTACGATCACGAAAGCTGTTATTCGCCCCATGTTTTCGAAATATGTCTTTTTCAATACAGTCTGGCAAAAACAATTATTTTCATTTTCAATTCTTGAAATATCGCATTTTTATATATACATACATTACACCTATCACTCGATTAACACTATTTTTTTTACAAGTTTTTTTTTTATTTCTCGTGTAAACCCAGGGATAAGCAAATTACCACGATTTACGCGACTTTTTTTAATAAATTTTTTTTTAGTAAATGAAAAAAAATGTAAAATCTTTAACAGCTATAGAAAAAAATCAGAATCTAAATGGCTAAGCAGCAAAATCTCAATAATGGGCTCTCATTACTAGTATATAGATATCAAGCAGTAGTATTTGGGCCAACTGCATTTAATTCGTCGCCAAAATTCACTATTTTCTACCAGTTTCTGATCATCAAAAACGTCAGACAAATGTAACGATGTTATTTCTTAATCAAGTAATATCAATATTTTATATGAAAGTGATCACAAATCTATTGGCCTCTAAACTGAAATTTTGTTTTGGTTTTAATTGGTAATGACTACTTATGATTTTATGCATTACTTTGTAATGAGTAATTATTACCTTCTACATTACTTTAAACAATAAAATAATGGGTTTCCAATAAGAAACTTATAATGGGTTGCTTCCATACAAAAAATAATTGGTGCACAACAATAGGTTTTTCATCTTATTACTTAAGGGCAAAATATTTTTATTTTTATTTTTAGACTCATTATAATTCGTATTTTTGTAAGTACTCAACGAATTTACAAACTATCAAATATTGTAAGACTTGGTGGATTAGAGCCTGTTAATGTGACGACCCGGAATCGATTCCCGGCTCTACCATTTTTCAACAAAAAATAATAATATTTTTTTTTAATTCGTATTTTTTGTATCTTTTTTTAAACCCATTATTTTTTTCTTCTGGTAATGGCTTGTTATTTATACCCTTGCATGCATATACGTAACCCATTATAATTCAAATTTACGTAAGGCTACCAGTAATTCATAACTAATTATGTACTTTCGCGACATTTCATATAAAAAATTTTAATTTTAATATAAAATGCGCCCGAAATTTCGAATTTAGACTACTAGATTAATTAATTGGTAATGTATGTTTTCGCTGAGTAAGGCATTACAAAATTGAAAAATTTCGTAATTAGTTACAAAATATCTATCTATATTGCATTAAATTAAAATAATTGTTAAAGTTAATATTTCGTAAAATTTAAAAAAAAAATATCACTAGTGACATTAGAACTATTGATTAGGTAGTGAATAGGTAGTTCTTATGGGACCATATGTAGACGTTGGAACCAAAGATTCACTAGTGACTAGGTAGTTCTTATGGCACCATATGTAGACATTAGAAACATAGATTCACTAGTGACTAGGTAGTTCTTATGGGACCATATGCAGACATTGGACCAAAGATTCTCTAGTGACTCGTTAGTTCTTATGGGACCACATGTAGACATAAGAACCATAGATTCACTAGTGACTAATTAGTTCCATATGTATAAATTGGAACCAACAATTTACTAGTGAGTTAATAAAGTAAAAAGTGTAGACGCTTAGTTGACAATGTCAACAAAATAGTAGACAAAAGTGGAGACTTGGAGACACTTTACTCCAAGCTTCCTGCAGCGATTATATTGAGTATTGATTATTTTTATGGATTTTGTCAATTATTATTCAACAGTTGAAAATAAACTAAAAACTACAATTGTTTTAAACGAAAAGTAGTCCTGTTTTTAACTGATTTTCAGTTAATTCAATGTGTATATTCAGTAGTCTTTACGGAAAAAATATTGTGAGTGTACATATATTTCGATCTGGCAAATATCTCATCAGAACCCGAAGTTGCAGGAAAGCAGAAGACTCCATAATTGACAAAACTTTACCAAAAAACCTATTAATCATAAATTTTGCTCCATTTTTGTCTTCTTAGTAATCAAACACGTGGCTAAGATTTTTTCCTAACAAGCATCATGACGTTACTAAACTTGGAAGATAAAAAGCGTTCTATTTATATAAACAGGTTTTATTTTTACTCTGGCTCTATTAATATTTTTTACAGTTTTCTTTGTTTTTTGTTTTTATACTATACATCGAAATTATTTTTTTTTTTTATTTTTATATATTTATAACGAGCGCTTTAACAAAAAAACCTATTAATCATAAATATTGCCTTACTCTTGTCTTCTTAGCAATCAAACAAGTGGCTAGGGTCTTTCCCTAATAAGCATCATGACGTTACTAAACTTTGAAAACTAAAAATGTTCTATTTACATAAAAAAAATCAATTTTACTTTGGCTAAAATAATATTTTTTGCAGTTTTTTTTATAGAACGAAATTATATTTTGTTTTTAAAGGTTTTTCTTTAAAATTTTTTAAAAAATTAAAACCAAAAGTTTATTTATTTATAAAGAGTTTTCAACCTCCACATATTTACAAAAATAAAGCAAAACATATATATAGATTGGCTAGGCTGATACATGTACTTCGATATGGCTAATGATATCATCAGTATTAGAAAAGCTAGAGCCTCCCGAATAGCCAGAGCTTTACCAAAAAAAAAAAAATATATATTAATATTTCTTTAGCTTAACTCATTTTTAAATTTGTTTTAAAAAAATATCGAGCATTTTGAAAATTTTTTAAAATTGTTATATGGCAAGCTTGATATTATAATTTAAATAAAAATCAGTCTTTATTTATGTTTGGAATAAAAAGTAATAAATTTTAGAATACTTTAAATTTTGTGTATTTTAAAGTTTTATGCTTACATCGGTTAGATTTTCAAAAATTACATGAAAGATGATTACATGAAAGAAATACATCTTTATAAAGGGTCCGCCAAATAACTTTTTTTTTGAAAATGCTATAAAAAAAAACTACTGAATATTTTCTCAAATTTCATTTTTTATTTGAAAGTACAATCCTTCCGGTTAATAATGGAGAATAATTTCATTCAAATGGCTGCCTCGGCTGGCCATGCAGTAGCCTACACGATCGGTCCAATTTTTAAGCACATTATCGATTGTGTGCAGCTGTATTTCACCAATGGCTTCACGAATATTGTCCTTTAAAGCGTCAATTGTCTCTGACTTGTTGGAGTAACACTTATCTATGACGGCATCCCTCTTCAATTTTTGTGAACAAAAATTCGTTCAACATGGCCCGATAACGATCGCCATTGACTGTAACGGCCACTCCACACATTTTTTTCGCACACATTCTGCAACATTACCATGATTTTCAAAGTAATGTCGCAATATTTCCCAGCGTTGTTCAAGCGTATACACAACAATATTCGTTCAGCGGAAGGATAAAACTAATTATCTGCCAAATCAGACATGAGCTAAATGTTACCATTCACGAAATAAGCACTAGTTGAAAAAAAAAAGTTAGATGGCGGACCCTTTATTTTCTGATCAACATAACAATCAAAAATATAAAATATCACGCGTTTTTATATTTTAAAATAGTTTTTAAAAAGCTTCCTTCAAAAAAGGTCAAAGATATATGTTTTTTTTTAATAATTTTTTGGCAACTCTGGATGACAATCTTCCAACATTTTTAAGTCAAGGTAGTGAATAATTTTAAGCTATTTTAAATCACTTAATTATATTTATTTAGTAAAAGAAATATATCCCTATAAAAGTACTTGGTCTAAAAAATAATACTGTGTCAATAATGAGTTGGAGGGTTTTATGGTATAATAAGTACATTGACAATTTTAAAATAATATTCGATTTAACAATTAAACATTTAAATCAAAAAAAGTTTGAAAAATCTTTACCTGTAAGTGAGGAGTAACATGTTACCGAGGTAAGTAGTTCGATGGACATGCAGATCAGAGAGACATATTTTATATGAAAAAAAAAAACATTTTTGAAATAACTTCAATTTATTGTTCAGATTATTGTAGTATTAGGTCTAAAAGTTATTTGGTACAAATTTAAGTAAACTCTGATAGCATTAACAGTGGCGTCCCACTACCACAGCTTTGGATATTTGAAAATCGTTCTTAAATAGATTTAATAAAAAATGTCTTGCGACACATTATGTTTTATTAATTTTGGCATGCTGAGTACGAACATTATGAAATTTATAGAAATCGCACTAACGGTTTTCAATATATTGGGAGTTGATTGATATTGCATCTTTTCCTCTATATTAGAATTCTTTAAAAATAGTTTTATAATTTTTTTTTCTTTTTACATTCAAATACTACACAAAACATGCTTTAATTTGATCGTAATTATTTCTGAAATTAGAGATGATGTATCACAAAATATATTTTTTAACTTAATTTTAACTTTTTTCCATATATGTGCGCAGGCCGCCAAGGGTTACGTAATCCGATATTATCTTACAAATAATATTGATACATGAAAAAAGAACCGGTTCCTAAAATGCCTATCGCGTGATATATAAAAAAAGGATCGGGTTCTTAAGTAAATATCGCGTGACCGGTTTAAGTGTCTCTATCACATGGTGGGTCTGAAAGAACCAGTGATGTGGTAGGTGATAACTGGATCGGTTCCTAAAGTACTTATCACGTAATCGGTGTAAAAGCCTCTATCAAGTGATGACAGTACCGATTCGCCAACTTCCTACAATATCATCGGTTTAACAGTCTGTATCACGTGACGGGTCTGAAAGTACTAGGCCTGTGGTAGGTGAAATTAAGACCTGTTCCTAAAGTACTTAGCACGTTACCAGTTTGAAAGTGCCTGACACGTAACTGTTCTGAATACGAGCAAATAGGACTGGCTTTAAAGTATCTATCATTGGGCCGGTTTTAAAGTATCTATTGGGGAAGTCTTCAGAATTATGCAAAGAAATTTGTGTCGAATTAAAGGTATTTTATCTTGCTGATCGTCTTCATATAATAACCATTCTAATTTTTTGGATAGAAATATTCGTCCGGCTAATGAAGTAAAATTATTTTCTGACTGCTAATTGTATTAAAAAATAAAAAGTTTTTGTAATAACCCTGAGGGAAATGGACCAGTCACTGGTATGGTCATGTGACTAGAACTTTGTGTGTATGAACCTGTCCTAGTTTCGATTCTGTTATATGAAAGTGACCGGTACTTTTAACATGGGCTTGTCATAGGAGGTGACAATTTGCTACCTGTGGAGCACTGTGTGACGTATGGAATAACTTGACCAAGGTAACCTATCACCATACAGACTGAAATGAATATACTACGGGACAAGTTAGAAGTAGGTAGTGTCAAAGTATGACCATTTTCGGTTTTATGTGATATGCAACACAACCAGTCGGAAAAAAAATTATCACGTGACTGATGTAGGTATACGTATCTTAGAACTGGAGAACAATTTTTGAAGGAAAAGCAGTCACATATTAAACGCAATGTGTTCTGTAATAGGGGTAGTTTGACTGAAATAGTTTTGAGACGTACCAATGCACTGGTCTAAGGGTACATGTCGCCGGGCATGCGAAAAGTAATTAGCAAGTAACCTGTCACTTTTTATTCAGCGTATGTCATATTATGCACGAGTTACTAAATAGCCCGTCCGGAACCAATCACTGCACTTTTCCAAAACAGTGTGTCTTACCCCCTGTTCAAAAAAACCTTAAAACAAAAATCAATTTTATAATTATCTTATTTTGTCTATACCCAACAAAAAACTAAGTTTAAGATCGCGACTTTTGGCGAGAAATCGCCATATCTGGCAACCCTGGGCACAGTTCCGTGTTCAGTTCTTTTAAACCAGTGGAGTGTTAAGTCTTCATTTCAACTGTCACATAGTCGGTACAGATAAAATTCCTTCAGTATTATGTCTGCTGTGTAGCATTCAAGTGACTGAATCCTTTGGCACTCATTACCATGTTTTTATCCACTGCTAATGGTTTTGAACCAGTTCAAATGACCGGTAATAACTTCAACTGGAACTGCCCTAGTTGCTTCAGTACACTTTGATGTTATGTTACATTTTCTCCAGTTACTTGATATATCTGGTAGCAACCAGTGAATGTTTTGTCACCATAACTAAAGTCACGTGATTGGTCATTTCACCAAAATTAACACTTTTTGGTGCACCACAATTTTGGTTTCACCAGTTTCGTGACGTGCCCCCAAATCATATATCACAGATTTGTCACTTTGGATCAATCGACCCTTCGTTTCCCGCAGGGAAGGAATTAATATATCAATGAAGTTAGTTTTGTGAAATGTTCTTGTGAGCTAGTTAAGCGATATGTTCTTTTGCGTTGGTTCTGTGATGTGTTATTTTGCGATATTTCTAGGACAATTTAATACTCAATAAAAAAAAAATTAAATTAAAAAAAAAAACTTATTACATTTATACTGCAGATAATACCAGAATCAACATACCCTTGTTAAAATAAAGGCGTTTGTAATAGAATAGTAACCAGTTAACTACACGCTGAAAAAAATAACGCCCTGCTTCCTTTTGGTTGGAAAACATTTCCGTTTCCCATGCTACTAATATAGCGTGTTTGTTTGCAAATATAATTATGTTTGCCTGTAAACATATAAATATTTGGAGAAAGTGAAAACCGTCTACCTCCAAACATATATATGTTTGGCTGCAAATATATATTTGTTTATTACATGTATGTTTGCATGTCGCAAAAATAGTATCAAAAAATTATGAAATTGCAAATATATCCTTATTTAGGTTTGAAAAATTGAATCATTGTAAACATATAAGTAATTGCCTGCAAACATATTCAAAGTGTCTTTTTTTCGTGGTTCTTAATTTCTTATTCCCAAACTTAAGAAAGTTTTCGATAAATCAGAAAAATTGGAAAAGTTTTATTTGCACTATTTCAAAGCAGGTTTTTTGCAAAAAGTGTCTGATCGAATATTTTGATTTTTATCGCAAAATTTTTCGGCGATACGCCAAGTACATAATCAAGGATAACACTTTTGGTGTTAGCACTTTTCTTCTACGGACTCAAAATATTTTTAACTCACTACCATTACCGTTAAAATATCTCTTCATTTAAGTTTTGTTTTCACTAATTTTAAAACCACTTGCTGTTTGTTATCATCGTAGTTCCAATTTATCCTCTACTCCTTTGAAAATTACCGCCACTGATTTCGTTATTAAATATCGCATAGTACATGTCTCATAACAATATGATTTGTTTAACTAACAACTCCTTTAACCATTTTAACTGTATATTAAAGCACAACAACGATGATTTAAAACAAACACGCCATCATCTCATTCATTAAGTTTTAACATTTTACTTTATTGTAACAAAATTTTCATTTTGCACAATAAAGAAAACGTTTTTTTTTTTAATTTTTCCTTGCGAAAAAAGAACATATGTTGAGTTTGTTGTGGCATTAGATACATTTAGAAGTACAACCTATTCCTCGATTTATACTATACTTTTTTACACCATTTCATTTGAATTCCAATTTTAATCATATAAACCGAGGGATTTGTAAATTACCCGATTTCATATTAATTTTTTTGATGATTAATTTGTTTTTTTTTTTGGACAAATATTCAAAATCTTTAACTGCAGTACAAAAAATCTAAAATATAAAACTGCAGGAGTCAGAAATAAATTAGCCGTTTCGTGAGCCGAAAAACATCAGAGACAGATTTCGACAAAATTTCTTTATAAAATAGTTTCAAATTAAAATTTAAGGCACTTCTTCTCCCCAATATAAAATAATGTCAGTATTTAGCAAGAAAATGGTCATAAATCGAATGCGCTATAAATTAAAAATTTCTATAGTGTAATATTGAAAATATGTAAAAAATTCTGACACAGCATTGGGTTTTATTTATGGTTTTGTAAAACCAAAAATTAATTTAAAAAATTTCCTATTCAGAGACCCAAAATTGGTCCAAATTGTAGCTGTTAAAATTGTGAAACTAAAATATCAGTAAAAAATCCGTAATAAATTTATACGTATTGTCCTACACTTACAATATTATGTTGGTATAGACCACTGTAAATGTAGTTAAAAACAAGTTTAATTTCACTTGCAAGAAACTTGAAATGTACTTTTTGCGGAAAAAATCGAAAAATTAGATTTTTTAAATTTATATTCTAAAGTAATGTACTTTTTAGTGGAACACGATATTGCATTAATTTTTTTTTATTTTATCGAAAACGTTTCGGACAACATTTTCTAACTACAATAGACAATTAGTTGTATGTATCCGAAAAAAGTTCTGTTCGACGAAAAATGTCAAAATTCAACACCCTCTAACTCGGAGAGTCCTAATCCGATCCGTTGATATTTTATGTCATAAAAACTACCCAATAGGACTCAACTTGATGCAAATTTCATTCAAAGCCCAAGACATCGTTTTCAAAAGTTCGATCCCTTGACATGTTATCCCGCATATATAAAATACTATCGTTACTCACTCACTCAACATCGCCCAGCCTTACCGCTGGAGCTAGGAACTTGAAATTTGTTTCTTGGAATATTGGAATATTTATGTCCTCAATTATTGTTATGGTTCTTTTAGAATTTGCACAGGAACGTAATAACATTTTTGGTAAAAAGTCGAAATAAAATAATTTGATAAGTTTGTTTTTATTTGATGTACGTATTGCCGCAATTAATACAGCGCTTTACTTGTCACAAAGCAAAACGCGTTTGAAAAACCTGCCAGAATTAAAAAAAATTAATATTTTTGCACTTTATCAATTAAGTCCGCCGTGAAGATTCGGCTTAGATACTTAACTATATTCTAGTAATTTTTGAAAAGTTCATAAAATTTTTGCGTCTATAAATTTTAAAATGTCTTTTTGCTCCCAGTGCCGTTTAATAAGAAAATCAGTTCACGCAATACACTAACCAATTTCAGATATAATTGTGAATGTCAGACGCAAAACAGATACTTTTTCAAAAAATATACACCAATGCCTTATAAGTTTATAATTTTCGTGTCCAGTTATTGGTGTGCCGACATCGCCTTTGTATACTTCAAACTGTATAAAAGTACACCATATTTAAATGCTGTTCTCAAAACTCAATTCCATTAAACGGCTCAAAAACGCAATCGGTAAATTTTGATATCACTTGTAAACCACCATAAAACTTTTTACCAAGCAGCAATATGAAAATTACCTTTTGTTAGTAAAATTATATCCCAAGTCTAGTGACTACATTTTGTGTTGGTTTTGATCTGAAAGTAAAAAATAAACTTCTGGAAAGCACATGTAATTTTAAGTCATTTTTTTGTCTTTTCGACATTTAAATGACCACCAAATTCCTTAAGTGAGTACTTTTCAACGTGACTCTTTGCAAGTCGTAGTTTTTAAGAATAGTCTATCTAACCCTATCCATCGTTCCTCTCAAGCAAAAACATTGAGAAATGAGAGACATCTTAAGGCAGTTTCATCATGTGTCGAACACTTTTCAAATAACATTGAAAAATAATGTAATACCTTTAGAAAATCTACTCGTATTATGTAGTGTTTTTAAAATTCGTCACTACCATATTAAATTTATTTGTCAGTTTTCGTCTTCAAAAAAAAAAAAAAAAAAAAACAAAAACACTACGAATTGTCAGTAGGAGTTGTGTACAGAGTTGCTTTAACTAAACTTTCAATGTACACTCAAAAATATAAGTTAGCAGAAAAGTTAGTAAAATATCTTGTAAATCAAGTATACAATTTTTAATTTTTTGAAATTATGTTTTCAGCTAAAATTTTAGTTTTACTTATGCAGCACTTAACTGTTTTGAACTAATGTTTTACTTATATTTTACTAATGTTTTATTAATTTATTTTGATAAAATAAATTGTGCTGATAAGCACTTTCAAAGTGTGTACGACTACCAGGTTGAAAGATATACACAGAATTAAGTAGATGTCGCGGCATGTCAAGATGTAGTAGAGACGAACAAAATGATATTAAAAAGTACAACTCCTGCAAGACTTATAAAAAAAATCAACCATGGAAGATTTTGTATCTGTTTTTCATACAAAAAAAAAAAAAGGCGCCAACAAAGTGTATCGTATACATATAATTTGCGGATTGAAAAAACTTTAATTTTGTGTTGTCGCCGGGTTGTCAAAGTAATTGTCTATTAATTCAATTAAAAACAAAATAAAATAATTAAATTTTATAAAGATTAAATGTATATTTATAAACTAAAAGAATATAGTGCCTATTAATGTAGTGTGTTCAAATTGCAAACAAATATAAGTACAGGTAAGCAGACTTAAGCTAATTCTTATTGCAATAAAAGGTTGCATATTTCATATTTTAGACAACCAATTGATGTTTTTAGACAACTAATTGATGTACGTAGTTGAAAGATAATTTGTTTATGTTATATAAAATTTTTTCTGTATATTTGCAGATTTTAAATTAATTCGTGTCCTCAATGTGGGATTATGAACATTTTTATATATTATAACGTATTGCAAATTATTTTTAAAAGAATAATAAAAAAAGTATTTAAGATTTTCAGCAAATAAATTAACTAAAGTATAATTTTTCTTCAAATTTTTTGAGTTGTTTTTCAGTCTACTAATATTCAGCAATAATTTTATTAACTTTTAGCAAAAATTTTTTAATTTTGAATCAACTAAATGTTAGCTAAACTTTCGCAGAATCTACTAATTATGTTGCTAAAAATCAGCTCTCTAATTTTCAGCAGAAGATTTTGCTGACATTAGCAATTTTTTTGCAATCACCTTCCTGACTAAAATTTTGCTGACTCAACAAAATTTTTTGCTGACTTTACTATTTTTTTTTTTGAGTGCACGAAAAATTATATGAAATAATTATTATGAACTATTACTGCAGTTACGAGAAGTTCGATAAAGTGTTTAACCATCGTTTTAACAAAAAGCTTCTGTTAATTTTTCTTTTCTTGTTGTAGTTGTTTACAAAGGCGGCTTAAGAAATTAAACGTTTTGATTGCTTTTGACCTTAAGTTGTCGTGTTTAGATGAAAAGGTCATCTCTTCTTTATTTTTAGGTTTGAAATTTTTTCAACTTGTTATAGTGCTTACATTTTTTTTATAGTATATTTTTAGCTTTATAATCGACAGCTTTACACTTCTGTTTGCTTTTAAAAGGAAGCAAGAGCGAAAATCTATGCAATGTTTGCTATCAATAATTTTTAGTTTTATTTCATCTTTCGGGCAATTTGTAAGGGATTAGAGCAATTACTAAAATTAAATGATGTTTTAATTCGTTTTTGGAGGTGAATATTATGGATGTTTAGAATCTTTTAATAAAGAAAATAAATTGTTATAAATGAACTGTTTTTTGGCATAAGATATTGTATTAGACACTTGCTATTAAAACGCATTTTGTATTAAAGTTAAGTATATCGTTGTCTTATATTCAAATGGATCTATCTACTTCTATACAAGTGTTCAGGAGGAAAAAAAAACTGTTTATCTTCTCGAATGAAAAATTTTATAGAATAGAACTCCTACATTTTTAATTCAAAACTGCTACTGAATACTACATATATTTTTTTTAATGATTCTTAATATTCGAGGCGTTACAGTAGATAGCTCCATATTTCTATTTAAAATTAGGTACCATGAGTCGATAGACCTTTTAAATTAATTTTCTTAATATTAGAAATTAGTAATTGTACTAACTATATAATAAATAATAATTAAAAATCAGATACATTCGCGTTCATTAAAGTCACGAAAATATATACATATGTTACAAAATATTAATCTATGAATGTAAATGTATGTAATTATCATTTTTATTATAAGATGTTCTAAAATTTTATTGTATTTTTATGCCAATTCATTAATATATTGTTGCCTTCCTATAGGAATAAAGCTTTGAAATCATGGGGTCTATTAAAACGTCTTTTTAATCTGATAATAGAGATCAGCGGCATGGTTCACTCTGATGTGTTTGAAATTAAGATATTTTATTGTGGATAAAAATAATTGACACTCATTTTTCTAGCCGCCCAATCTCATGTTAATTGTGCCAAAAGGCGTGAAAAAAAAGTGCGAAAACTATTTTTTTTTTAAAGTTTTTACATTTTTAAAAGCTGTATTGTATTGGGTATCAAAAGAAAGCTATTTAGAAAATATTTGCTTTTTTAAGATTTTTTCAAAAGTGGGGTGTGCAGATATATATAAACAATTTTACAAAGGCAACTCTGGATCCAAAACATATACAAATATCAACATTTTTTCAAATATAAACTGTAAATTGGAATTTTGTGAACTTTAGACATGTTCCCATATAAAAATATCAACAAACAATCACCCGTCCACTCTACTCCCTATATGCTTAATAGGGCCGATCGAAGAAAATGAGTACTAATTAATTATGTGACGTCTACAATATATCCAAGTCGTAGCAAAACACTCGGTAGAACTTCCATATGAGAGTTTTCTTAAACAAATGAACTTATGATACGAGAGGTTTCGTATAGGAAAACTAAACCTCAGAATCAAAATCCTTTGGAATCTGAAAAGACGCAATCAAAATCTAAAATTTATTAATTAATAATCATATAATTACAAATTATATACTATTACACTAACCGAGCACTAGCTACTATGGCCTTCGGCGCGTTGTAGCGAAAACAGACCAGTGCCTGTGGTGGGAATCGAACCCACGACCCCCGCTCAGATAAGCAAGCACGCTACCAACTAGCCTACCGGGGCGCACAAAAAAAAAATATAAAAAAAAAAAATCTAAAATTATTCAACGTTGTAGTAGGACACTTAGTGTATCTCTTCCAGGTGCCCAATTGTTTCTCAAAGGATATGAAGAAAAAGAGCAGTTTGATTCCGTTCAATGTCGCAACAGCCTTTGTAACAACAAAATTTGGTGTAGCATTTCTGGAAGCTAAGAAGAAATCATGTATATTCATTTTTTGTGACCAATATCTGCAAGGAACACATTGAAACGTATTAAAAACTTAATTGTTGCATTTTAAAATGCACTTCCTTGTGTTAAATGTATATACTCACTGTAAATTTAAAACTATATATTAACAAAATCTAATTGTCACCTCCAAATATCCACTTAAATAATTATTTATAAGGCTCTATTTTCTTCTCTTCAATAATGTGAAAAAGTTTGTTAGTTTTTCATTATTTTTTATTTATATTTCGACATTTTTGGTGTAACAATAAGTTTGTTCGCTTACGCAAAAATTTGTACAAATTTGTAAAAATTGTTACTGGAAGGTGCTTGTGTACACAAATACTCAGTAAAAAATAGTAAGAAGAGAGAATAAAGTGACAGGTTGATGCCAAAAAATTTACAAGTTTTTACTGGATAAATTTTTGCCAGTAAGAATTTCTAAGAAAAAAAAAAACATATGATTGAAAAACTATTTTTAGTAAACAAGAACAAATATTAAATTAAATTTTGATTGTTTATGGATTTAAAGTGCTAAATATTAAAGAATTAACTATGGAAGAAATTAAAACAGATTCTAAATTATTTCTGGTCCACAATTTCAATTAACTTTTATCTTTTTCATAACGACCAGTTTTTTAATATTTGCTATTTAACCCATTAACGCCCAATATCCGAAAACGTTAACCAATTTTGTTGAAACTTAGCATATTGTAGTTTTTAGGTGTAACTAATGGCGTTTTCTTTTCTGACAAAAATGTCACATTTAATTTTGCTTTGCCCTCGAATTTCCTTTTTTGTGTTCTTTTCTAAAATAATGTGAACACCCTGAGAGGGTGCCGTGTTTCTTTCTAAAAATTTTGCCATAAAAGGCAAAAAGTGCAATTTTAGCGCCCTCAAATTATTTAAAGGGTTGTTTTTTGCCCTGTTTTTTTTTGTGTATATATTATAAAGTTGTTTGCGAGAAAACTATCACCTTGGTAGCCGAAGGGTAGTGTGCTGGCTTCTGATGCATAAGGTATTAGGTTCAAACCGTCATTGGACCACTATTTTTTTTTTTTTTTTTTTTTTAATTTAGGAGTTTTATTTATTTTGTTATAATATTTTATTGTTTCTATTTGCAAGTATTTAATAAGTATTTGACCTTAAATTCGTATTTGACCTTAAATTCGTTAAAACAAACAAAATTATAATACAAATTATAAAAAAAAATATGAAGTCAACTTAAAACTTAATTAACAAAAAAAAAATATATTTAAAAAAAAAATCCTTCATGTTGGCTGAGATTCGAACCGGGACTGCCATAAACAATATTGTATAAACACACATGTTTAAAGAAAGCAATATGTGATAAAATTGTGTTCTATTGTGTTTGTAAAAATACAGCATTTTATTGGGGCGAGGGTGAAATGTTTGAAATGTTTGCACTTTAAAATGCAAAACTTTTTTCCAGAAAAGAAAACACCATAAGATATTTTTTAAGCTTCAAGAAAATGCAAGAGCTGGATTCTGTGATATGAGATTTTAAGTTTACTTACCAGTGGGCCGATATATTTAGTGTTTTTGAAATAATAAAAGAATTTGATTTAAAGTGAAAATTCATATTTTATTTTGAAGTATTTATTAAAAATTTAAAAAAAAAATATTAAAAAACGTAGTAAAATAGACATTTTAAATTAAAGTAGGACAAATTACGCAAAGTCTTGGGTTTCCAGAACGTCCTAAAATACAATGAACCTTTTTGCTTAGGTTTGACAGTTTTTGTTTTAAATTTGCTGTAGGCATTGAGGATTGTTCGATTGTGGGTGATTTTGCACATGTAAGAAGTTCATTAACAACAGCTGTACGAAATTGTAGCTGCGATATTGGTTTTGATCCTTCAATTGTTGATACAAGGGCATGCAGTTTCCATGCATTAACCACCATATTGATAAGCATATTTATAAACAGTGGCCACCACAGTTTTTTGGATCGTACAACAATCCGATAATTAGCCAACGCGTTGCCATGTAGATCTACTCCCCACATATACTTGTTATATTAGCACCAGGAACTTTTACGTTAATATGCGTTTTGGTTGCGCGATCATAATGTTTGTCGTTTGTTTTTGGATCCATGGTACTATGATTTGTAAGAACAGTGATAAGTGCATTGTCTCTCCACCGTATGGACCAAAAAGATCTGCACTATCAACCTTGGTAATTTTTTCAGGCAATTGGGCGATTGACAAAAAAACAATTCGGTTGCTTCTAACAGTTACTGTTAAATACAAGTGCAGTAATTTTATAAAAAATAACTTGAAATTTTATTAGTTGATAAAAGTAGCAAATTACCTGTAGAAAAAAAAAATCTATCAAAGTATATGGTATGAGACAATGGAGATTTTACAACTTCTAGCAAACTGAGAACAGTATCAGCTTCTAACTTTTGATTGAATCAACCATAGCGAGTAAAAAACAAGTGTTAAGCATATAGCGTTTAATAAGGCGTACATTGTGCAATAGTAAACGATTTTATTAAATCTTGCCTAATTTGCTATATGTTTCGGCCTAATGGTAAGTAAACTCACCACTAGGATATTCGACTGTATTTTCAACTTTTAGTAGTCGTAAATTAAATTGAATTATTTTTATAAAAAAAGTACTCATAATGAGGTCTTAGAAAGAGTGTTTAATCAACATTAATTTTTTTTTTTATAATTTTCCCAGTTGCTTTAAAACATGTCCTTTTTTGGAGCTTGGCGAATATCCTTCCCAAATGCGAAAGGATAACAAAAAATTAATATCCTTCAAATTGTTTTCTTAAAACATGTTAATTTGAAGTATATAACGTCATGATGCTTGTTAGGAAAAGACCTAACCACGTGCTTGATTACTAAGAAGACAAGAATGCAGCAAAATTGATTATTAATAGGTTTTTTGTTAAAGTTCTGCATATTATGGAGGCTCTAACTTCTCTAAATCTTCGGGTTCTGATGAGATCTTTAGCCAGATCGAAATACTAGTATCAACCTAGCTAATATGTTTGATTTGCTTTATTTTTGTAAATATACGGAGGTTGAAAGCTCGTTATAAATTGAAAATAAAAAAAAAGTAGTTTTTTTAAATACGTAGAATTTTATACTGCTGGTAAGTTAAATTACCGCTTGGGAAATAATGGGTTAAAATCAGCTGTTTCATATATTCTTATAATTTTCCATTAGTTTACTGTTTTGTAAATTTTTTCTTACTCTCGGTAATTTTGTTACTGAGTAATTTTTACTGGACTTCACTGGGTTTGTTTACTAAAATTAAAAATTTTTATGACAAAAGTGTATCCAGTAAAAACTTGTAAGTTCTTAGCCATCAACCGAACACCTTGCAGTAAAAACTTGTAATACTTTTTGCGTAAGCGAACAAACTTACTGTGTGCAATTATAAAGAATTAATGTCTATGATTTAGAAAATTATTATGTTTTATTTGTATTTTATTAAAATAAGTTCGTATATATTGTTTTACTCAATTTGTGCTTAATTTAGGCATTTTATGTATCTTTGCCTATAATTTAACATAAATTTTAACCGTAATATTACATGCACTTTTTAAAGTGTATATTTTTAAAGTAAGAAATTGTAAAGGTTTTATGATTTATATTATTTTGAAAAATTTCATCTTAAGCGTGAATTATATGCGCTAAGTGGTACTGACGGGAGTAAATATTAACAAAAAATTTAAAGAGTACAAATCTGTATCTCCACAAAGTATGATTTTAATATAGTTAACAAATTTTATTGGCCAATTTGAACGAGTTATAATTACGAAAATCAAAAGACTTAAGAAACAAACTTTTCAATAATCTTTCTGTTGCTGGAAAGATTGTATAAATCAAATAACTCTTACGTTGAGAAACATAGATTTAATAAAAGTAGTGGTTCTCCAATATTTTTGTTTTTATTTTAAATAGAAATACATGCATCAACCTAGCTAATATATTTAATTTGCTTAATTGTTGTAAATATACGGATTTCGAAAGCTCATTATAAATTAATAATAAAATAATCTCGATGTGTAACCAAACAAAAAACAATGAAAACTGAGAAAAAATTAAGTTTTGATAAATTTTGCAAATATGTAGATATATTTAATAAAAGTTTATGACGGGCTTTAATAATTATCGACCTTTGAGTTAAAAAATTAAATTTTTTTTTTTGATAACATGAATAACCTTTTGTGTACATGTTATCATTTATATTTAACGGCGCAAAAATTGCGACGGTTTTAAGTTTCAAGGAAATTAAAAATATTAAAATTGCAGTTTTTGCTCGGCTTTATTTAAAGCTACATCAGTTTAAATATCTCATTGTGATATAGTATTTCAAAATATATATTACACCATCAAAACAAACAGAAAATACTCTTAAAAATTTTTCGTCATATATTAGAACTTAAAAAGAAAACCGCGATTATATTGGGAATCATGTATTTTCAGCACAGTTGAGTTAAAGGTTACTTATTTGCTGGAAATCATATTAAATTCTTTCAAACTTCGTAAACAAAAAAGTTTATGTTTAGGGGATTTGAAAATGTTGTTTTCTCAATAGAATTAGGTTAGGTTAGGTCGGAGTGGTAGCCGGCTCCGTGAGCACCAGCACACTTAGACTCTGAGGTCCGTTGTGATGCCACGGGACTGATTACCGATCAGACTCCGCCGTTGAACCAGTTAGAGCTCCTTACGAAGCTAAGCAGGTGCGGAATACCAGCACCTGAAAGATCCCCAAGATCGTGAAAGAACGCCGATCCAAGTGAGGCCCTCCTACTTAGCGCCAGCGCAGGACATGAACAGAGAAAGTGCTCAATACTCTCCTCCTCCTCCTTGTCCCCCAGCTCCTACAGAAGTCAGGCGATAGAATAGAATTAAAGCTCCTTAACATTTGTTGATGACTTTGCGATTTTAGTAGTAGGCTTATTCAAAATATTTTATTTTACGTATGTTTGACCTGAATTGATATTGCGCTTTAGTTGTCACAAAGCGAAGTGTATTTGAAACAAACTGCCGATAACCCCGCTACACTTACACAGCCAAAATCAAAAACGGGATTCAATTAAAATATTTATTAAATCAATTAATATTTAAATTGATTTTGCACCTATCACAGCAATGAATGATTATATCAATTGAAACTTTTATTGAAAACTAAAAAAGGAAAAAAGTTACAAACAACGTCTACAAAAAAAAAATAAAAAAATATATGATACTCACAAAAAAAGTGTGCGATCGATACGTTGGTATGTGTGTTTTTGCTAATGCTGCGTCTGTTTGTATGTTTGTATTAGGTGCTTGTTTTGTTTGTAAACTTCAAATGCATTTGGTATTGAAAATTTTCTATTTAAGATACAGTGTATGAAAAAATAATTTGAGAATTACGTCTAAAATAAAATTTGTATTTATATACTCATATACTAATTGATTCAATTAAATACATATTTGTTTAGAAACAAATATGGATTTAATTCAAATTTTTAATTAGATATTTTAGGTTGATAATTTTTCCGGTGTAGACTACAATCATAGATAAAAGCAAATGAAATCAGTTAATTCAACTAACATTGTTATTTGTTTTTTTTATGTTCAAAAAATTAACTACAATTGTAGTAAAAATTAACCACATATGTTAGTAAAAAATAAACAAACATTTACAACTACATATTTTTAAAGCAAAAGTTCCCTGAGTGCAAGATTGAAAAAAATTTAAATTTGTTTCACTTTATCAACTTATGCCGTCGTGAATATTCAGTCTATGTACCTGTGTTCAAGTCATGTTTTTATAAGAAATGCAAAAAAAAAACTAATTGAAATTCGCAAAGTTTTTAAAAATTTCATAAAAACTTTGTGTTTAAAATTTTAAAATGCCTTTTTGACTCGGAAGTGCTGTTTACGAGGAAACGCTGTTCGCGTAATACGATAACCAATTTTAAATATAATTGTGAATATCAGACGCCAAAAAACATACATTTTTAAAAAACTTACTCCAGTTCCTGTGATGTTCGTATCCCATTTTTACCAACCAGCGAAGGAAGTTAGTTTTTTTTAAGTGACTGTATCATCAAAATCTAGTGACTCCAGTTTGTATTGGTTTGGATCTGAAAGTTAAAAACTATGAGTACACACAGAGAAAAAAAGTGCCAACCGAATTGAAAAATGTATATATATAGTAACAGCCTAAAAATTCTTATAGTACAACGGTATTTACATTATATTTCTGAATGTGTTGGGTGTTGCAACTTAAGTTCAGTTGAATTAACCGAACTTTGTTGCGAAAACTAATGTTGAGTTGTGGCAAGCCCACTGAAATTCGTAATAACCGAATTTAAGTCGTAGTAACGGAATTTCAGTTGGCCAATTGCTAAATTTTTCTCTGTGTGTAAAAAATAATATAAATGGAAAAACTCTTGTAAGTTTTAAGTAAACTTCCATTGTTAATGGAAATAATATTTTTTTGGAGAAGACTTTTCAGAGTGAAACTGCGTATGTCATAGCTTTTAAGTACAGGGAACCTAATACTGTCCTAAACCTGCTCCTCTCAGTTAATAAAACATTGAGGAGTAAGAAGCATCTAAAGCAAGTTTAAATAGGTATCCAACATTTTTGAAGTATATCATATCCTGGAACTTATAACATTGTTTCATACATTAACAGATGATTTTGTAAATACCTATATATTCAAAAATATGAACGAGTTTTCTTCAATGTCTGTACTCTCAATGAGCAAAAAAATAATTTGTAGTGAAAATACAAAACAAAATAAAATAACTTCCAGAAGTTTAGCCATTTGCTAACAACACCTTTGCTATTTCTCTACATTTCACCTTGAAATTAATTAAAAAACTTATTTCTTAAGTACTTACTTTCTTAACCAACTAAGGTAATTTAACTAAATAATAACAATATTTATTCTGTCAACAAAACCAAATAAATATATCAAATAAAAATTACCATAATTGTGACATTTCAATTTCAAATCATAAAAAAGAAATACAACAAAATTAACAAACAACCTGATGCCAATGAAAAACTATTGTGCCACATAAAGTGGCACTTAATAGAACGAAATCCCCTTCAAGTCAAAATCAAAAGATCTGTTGTATGAACGTAATGATTTAAATAACTACAAAAAAAAAACATAATAAACTTGTTGTCAAAAGACCCACTTTATGTACCAAACTCTACAGTTTTTACCCATATACAGCCGTAACATAACAGACTGATTTCTCCACTCTACTGGAGTACTTTACAAAAAAAAAAAAAAAAATCTAAATAAATTGTAATATAAAACCATAGATCACAATTATAACTTCCATTACGCTGACAGTAGCAGTGATCTTCATCTTCATTAGTGGAGATTTTGATTATTTTGAATATGCCTTGTGTTTTTTTTTTTCAAACTGGCTGCATATTTGACCGTCTATCTTGTTTGAGTATACAGATGTTTATAGATTTGTCTTAATTTTTGGTATTTTCGAATACCGGCTGTTTAGTGAACAAAAATAATGAATATTTGTTAAATGATCTTATTTTTTATTTGGTGAGTTTTATAAGAAGAAAAAATTAACTTTCCTTTGCTAGTTTATTTTTGTGTTTTTTAAGAAAAAAAAAAGTATGACTAGACAAAATAAGATGACTTGTTAGCTTATTGGTGGTAGTTTGGTATGTAAAGACTTTGCTATATTTTCGAATTTTTTTTTTTTTTGGCTCTCAAAGTGAAATGCCCGCATTTGAAAAAAAATTATCTTCATTTCGACTTTTTTTCTCCCCCAAAATTACTTACACAGAAATAACAAAAAAAACAAAGCTTTACAATTTTTTTTTTCTTCAATGCCCAATTTTAACGGTTATCTTTCAAACTAATAACAACTGCTGTTGTTTTAAAAATGTTCATAAGTATTCATTGGTATTTGTACCCTACTCTATGCGCTAAACATAAGAAATGGATTTTGAGACTTTGCAGCAATTTTAAAATATTAACAATACATTCAAAAAAAAAGTTAGTACAGTCAGCAAAAAATGTTGATGAGTCAGCAACATTTTAGTCAGTAAGGTGCTTGCAAAAAAAAAAATGCTACTGTCCGCAAAATTTTTGCTGAAAATCAGTAAGCTGATTTTTAGCTACAAAATTAGTAGAATAGAAATCAAAAAAACCTTGCTACAAATTAATAAAATTTTTGCTGAATATTAGTAGACAGAAAAAAAACTCAAAAAATTTGTAGAAAAAATATACTTTAGTTAATTTATTTGCTGAAAATCATAAAATATATTTTTGCGATTCTTTTTAAAATAAATTACCATACGTTACAAAATATAAAAATGTTCATACACCCAAATTGACGATATGAATTAATGTAATATCTAATAACAATATAAATAATTATATATAACATAAACGAAATTATCTTTAAACTACTTACATCAATTATTGTCTAAATGATGCTATCTTTTAAAGGAACGGAAATGCCGTAGCGAATTGTAGAAACGAAAAACTAACAAAATATAACATATACAACCATTTTTTGTAATAAGAAAAAGCAAACATCAAAATCTATCTATGATGTAAGTCTTTGTCTTTCGCTTTAGTCTGTCTACCTATTGCATATTTGTTTGCAATTTGACCACACAAGATTATTAATATATATAAACATTTAGCTTACAAACACACATTTAATCTTTATTAAATTTAAATATTTTATTTTGTCTTTTATTTATTTAATAGATTAAGTTGTTTTAATCTACAATTGTGTTTATGTATGAAAAACAGATACAAAAATCTTACATGGTTGATTTTTTTATATTATGTCTTACTAGAGCTGTACATTTTAGTATAAATTTCCTCGTCACTACTACATCGTGACATGCAGCGACATCTAATTCATTCTGCGTATATCTTTCAGTCTGGTTGATGTGCTAATCAACACATTTTGTTTAGGCAAAATAAATTAGTAAAACATTAGTAAAATATTAGCAAAACATTAGTTCAAAACAGTTAAGTGCTGAATAAGTATAACTAAAATTTTAGCTGAAAACATAATTTTAGCAAAAAATTTGCTGAAAAATAGTATACCTGATTTACAAGACGTTTTAATGACTTTTCTACTAACTTATTTTTTTGAGTGTATGCTTAATTTTGGGGATTTCATATTAACAGTAAACGTAATTTGGGGATTTACCGATAGAGGTATTTCCAATTTCATTGTACACTCAAAAAAAAAAGTTTGTAAAGTCAGCAAAAAATTTTGCTGAGTCAGCAAAATTTTAGTCAGGAGGATGCTTGCAAAAAAGTTGCTAATGTCAGCAAAATCTTTTGCTGAAAATCAGCGAGCTGATTTTTAGCAACAAAATTTGTCGATTCAGCAAAAGTTTGCTAACACTTAGTAGATTAGAAATAAAAAAGCCTTGCTAAAAATTAATAAATTTTTGCTGAATTTTAGTAGACTGAAAAAAAAACGCAAAAAATTTGTAGAAAAATTGTAATTTAGTTAATTTATTTGCTGAAAATCATAAAACATATTTTTGTGATTCTTTTAAAAATAATTTACAATAATAAAATAATATAAAAAACTTTCATTTTCCAATTGTCACATGAATTAATTTAATATCTGAAAATATATAGAAATAAATATATATAATATAACAAACATTTTCTTTCAATTACTTACATCAATGGTTGTCTAAATGATCTTTCGTTTAAAGGACGCTTCTGCCGAAGATAATTATAGAAACGAAACGAAAAATAAACAAAAACAAACCAAACGAAAAAAAAACTCTTTGTTGCAATAAGAAAAAGGAACCATAAAAATCTACCTAAGATGTGTGTCTTTGTCTTTCGATTTACTCTGTCTACATTTCTGTATATGTTTGTTTGCAATTTGACCACACTATTATTAATCTATAAGTTATATATAATATATAAGTTTAAATAAATAAATATTTTATTTTGTCTTTTATTTAATTAATAGACAATTATTTTCACAAGCCGGTGATAACGCAAAATTTAAGTTGTTTTAATCCTCAATTTTGTTTTATGTATGAAAAAGAGATACAAAAACTTCCATGGTTGATTTTTTTATATGTCTTATTAGAGTTGTACTTTTTAGTATCAGTTTTCCTCTTCTCTACTACATCATGACATGCCGTGACACCTACTTCATTCTGCGTATATCTTTCAATCTGGTTGTCGCCACACTATTAATGTGCTTATCAGCACAATTTTTTTTTAGCAAAATTAATTAGTAAAACATTAGTATATTAGTAAAGCATTAGTATAAAACAGTTAAGTGCTGAATAAGTATAACAAAAATTTTAGCTGAAAACACGATTTTAGCAAAAAATTTTGCTAAAAAATAGTATACCTGATTTACAACACGTTTACTAACTTTTCTACTAACTTATTTTTTTGAGTGTATATGTGGAGTTTACGCATTTTTTCTTTTTCCAAAATTCGTTATAATAATTCAAATGTTTGAATATCATAAATACGATGCCAATGTGTGGTACTTATTATTTAAAAATTGTCGACTCAAAACTAGTACACTCAAAAAAAAAGTTTGTAAAGTCAGCAAAAAATTTTGCTGAGTCAGCAAAATTTTAGACAGGAGGGTGCTAGCAAAAAAAATTGCTAATGTCAGCAAAATCTTTGCTGAAAATCAGCGAGCTGATTTTTGCAATAAAATTAGTAGATTCAGCAAAAGTTTTGCTAACACTTAGTAGATTAGAATAAAAAAGCGTTGGTAAAAATTAATAAATTTTTTGCTGAATTTTAGTAGACCTGAGAAAACGCAAAAAAATTGTAAAAAAATTGTAGTTTAGTTAAGATATTTGCTGAAAAATCATAAAACATATTTTTGTGATTCTTTTAAAAATAATTTACAATTACGCAAATATAAAAATTTCCATTTTCCCACATTGATGTCATGAAGTAATTGAATATCTGAAAATATAGAGAATAAATATATCTAACATAACAAAAATTTTCTTTCAACTACTTCATCAATGGTTGTCTAAATGAATGCTATCTTTTAAGGACGCAACACTGCCGAAGATAATTATAGAAACGAGACAAAAAATAACAAAAGCAAACGAAACGAAAAAAACAACCCTTTTTTTTTGCAATAGAAAAAGGAACCATACAAATCTACCTACGATGTGTGTCTTTGTCTTTCGTTTTACTCTGTCTACATGTCCTGTATATGTTTGTTGCAATTTGACAACACTAGATTATTAATCTATTAACATTATTGTAGAAATACATATTAAATTTAATATTTTTCTTTTGTCTTTATTTTATTAATAGACAATTATTTTCACAAGCCGGTGACAACGCAAAAATTTAAGTTGTTTTTAATCCTCAATTTTGTTTTATGTATGAAAAACAGATACAAAAGTCTTCCATGGTTGACTTTTTATATGTCTTATAAGAGTTGTACTTTTTAGTATCATTTTCCTCTTCTCTACTACATCTTGACATGCCGCGACATCTGCTTCATTCTGCGTATATCTTCAATCTGGTTGTCGTTCACCACTATTAATGTGCTTATGAGCACAATTTTTTTTTAGCAAAATTAATTAGTAAAACATTAGTATATTAGTAAAGCATTAATATAAAACAGTTAAGTACTATTTTTTAGCAAAAAAATTTGCTAAAAAATAGTATACCTGATTTACAAGACGTTTTACTAACTCCTGTACTAACTTATTTTTTTGAGTGTGAAACATAGAAGTTTTTCAATAAGAAACATTCGTAAACTCTTACTTTCATAGTTAAATTTGTCACTAACAACTTACCTTTGTATAAATCACATTGAAAATATCAAATTTTAAAACTCACAAATCTATATAAAAAATTACTTTTTTGGTAAAAATAAATTTATAAAAATTTACGATTCTCTACTTTCGCTATATGTATATGTACATAGGAGGTATTGGATAAATCTCATAATAGTATGTTCAGTGTCCATATCATATCACAAGATTAAGTTAGCATTTTCCAACAAAAAATTTATTTTAATCCACTGGGCAAGGGGAAAAATTTAATTATTATTTTATTGATTTGGTCTGTTTATCCCTGTTTTCTTAAAGTTCAAAGCGAAATGGTGAAAACCTCAACCAAAGGAAAATTATGTGTCGACTCTTAGAAATAAATGTGTAAAAATATCAAAAAAAGCTACTAAAATAAGTTAAAAATGGGCTTGCAGAAAAATTTGCAAAACTAAGCAGATTTTTTTACTAAATATTAGTAACATAAGAATAGCAAAAATAAATATACTGAAATTACGAATATTTACGTATACTTGAGCTAAATTTTAGTGAGTTCAAGTAACAAAGTAATGTACACTGATAATAATCCATGCGTAAAAATACAAATAAGTGTCAAAATAACCAAAAATTTTGTAAAATAAACGAAAATTTGTTCATTTACAAAAGATTTTGTTGTTTTGACATTTTTTTTCATATTTTTAGCATAGGATTATTATGAGTGTACTAAAATCAGCAAAAACATTTACTAAATATTAATAGACAAAAAAATCATTAAAAAATTTTAAATTTTTATAGTTTTTTTTTTTAGTTTTTTTTAGTGCGGATACAAGTCTGCCCTTATGAAATCAGCAATCTACAATTTTTTTAGCAAATATTTCTGTTGATTTTTTGGCAAAATATACTGTCATTTGCATTCTATTTACTAAATTCGTGGTAAATATAGCAAACATTTTGTTAATATTACAGTTTTTGTTTGCTATTTTGCATCTGCAAATATTTAGTAAAAGCTTTTGCTAAATTTTACAGAGTAAAATGCTAGTTTTCAATTAACTAAAATTCACATAGAATCTAACTAAAATGTTTTAAAGTTAACAGATTTATTACTACTGCTCATATTTTATAAATATGTATCAAACAAATCTGCTAAATTTAGCAGTTTTTCTGCAATGTAATTTTTAACTAATTTTTAGTATATTTTTCTGCTATATTTATAGGTGTACTTCTACGAGTGTACTGTTTAAATAAATCAATTATAACTATTTTACTGAAAGAATGTTATATTTTCAGTAGCTCTGATCAAATTTATAATAAAATAGTATTATTGGAACACATTTCGCTTTAATAAAAAATAAGTTTTGTCAATTTTTGGTCTAGAAACGCATTTAAAAAAATTATTTAAAAAAATTTTCAAATCGCCAAAAAAAAATATAATTTGTTGCCAGTTTTATCAAGTTTCGCTCAAATTGGAATATTGTAATTATTTAATTGTAAGGTGCAAATAAGTCGACTAACTTCTATATAAATAAACTCCTGTTGTTTTATTATTGCTCTTGATAATGTTGGTTAAAAAAAAAAATATATATAGAAATAAAAACAAAAGAATTAAAGTGAAACTATTTGCAATTGACAGATACAAATGGCAGTTATGATGCTGATGATGATATAGATGATACTAAGATGATGACGACGACGATGGAGGTTGGTGGTGATGGTGCTTCTCCTCTCAAGCAATGATCGTTTGTTTATGATACTTTTATAAGATCACCGCAAAAATGTCTATAAACAATTTTTTTAAAGGTCTATTACTTTTAAATAGAGTATGAGTTGGTTTTAATGGCATTATTGTCACATTATTGGTGTTACATTATTCAGGTTAAGTTAACACTTCTGTCTTGTTTAAAATTATAACCCATCTGTTATGTTTGTTGGGTCAAAAATCATATTATAACTTGTTTGAATTAATTTTTTCTTTCAAAATAACAGATAAAGGATACTTTTAAGTGGTAATAGTAAAAAGGGTTATCATTCAAAAGAAAACATATATCAGTTCTCAGGATTTTAAAAACTTGCCATAAAATATTTTTTGGGTTTTTTTATTAAAGAAAACTTAAGTTTTAAATGACTAATGGGATTTAGATGAAATTCGTCAGACCAAGAAAAGTAATTATGAATTTGTTTGTGCTACGAAATAAACCAATATTAAATAGGGCACTCGCATTGTGAAATCTTCAGCAGAATTAGCCGCTTGTGACATTACACACACATTTTAATATATCGTTAGATACAATAGAAGTTGAACTTTACTCATTGTATTTAATGTAAAAAATAAGCTTTCGGGAAGATAGTGAAGTTATTCTTCTTATTCAGATTATCAATTCCAATTCGGAAACCTCTGGTGTTTGTTAAAATTGTGAACTTAATTTTATGAATGCAATAGGAAATGGTTGTATTAAAAATCTTTCAGTATTATTGCAGGATTGCCGTTGGAATGATGTTTTTAATATTCTGGCAATTTTTTTTTAATATAAGTTATTTTAATTATGTTCGGTTATTTAACCTTATTTCTTATTTTTTGAATTTTTTAATTATTTGAGGCTAAGGTTTGTTTTTTGATATAACAGTTTTTTATTTTCGATATTTCGCTTACTCCTGAAGATGCTACACAAAGGAGTAGCCGAAATATCGAAAATAAAAAACTGTTTATATAAAAAAACAAACCTTAGCTCAATAATTAAAAAAAAAATTCAAATATAAGTATTTTATTTTAATTTTTTTGTAAAAAGCGAACAGACAAATTTACTTGAAAAAATCGTTACGTTAATAGAATGCTCGTTATATATTTCGAAAAAAGAGGGCTCTAGGTCCTTTTTTGTTTTTCGCTCGTTTTAAAAAAGTGAGGGAGCTTTATTTGTTAGCTCATTGCATTTTTACAAAAAAGAGAGCAATTTTTTTTTGCTTGTTTTATAAAAAAAGCTAGCTTTTTTGGGCTCGCTCGAGTTTTAAATAGAGCACGAGCTCAAGCGAGCGAGCATTTTCCATCCCTTTGTTTTTAAATATTGGGTTCATTTTGACCCAAACAGGACACAAGAGTTAAGCTAGGTTTAAGTTTTTTTTTGTTGGTTACCTAAAATAAAGTCAATTTCTTCTATGAGTGAGATATTTAGATTAACAGGTTGTTTTTTGTGTATTTTAACAAGGAAAACGTGAACTTTCTCCGCACGCAAACTCAAACTCAATGACTCTGCATCGATATCATTTTAAAAAATTTTGGTTTCGGTTGTTATTGTCTTGTTTGTCATTGTAGTTATTTTGTTTTGGTTATTATGGTGCATTACTTGGTTTTAGGTCTCGTTTAAACAGCCAATTGTTCCCACAAAAAAAAAAAAACAAAATAAAAAAAATTTTAATGGCTAAGTAATGATATTTAACATTGACTTTACACGATTAAAACAATGTTGTGGCTTTATATTTCATAGATATTGAGAAAAGGATTATTCAAAACAATTTTTAATGGTTTATTTACATGATGAATTCAAATAAAAACATTATTAGATAAAAAGCCAAATAAAATATATAAATTAGTTAAAGGGCATATTTGTAGTAAAGATTATAGAGAATTGCTTTTATGAATGCGATAAAATTATCAAACTGCAAAAAATTGGTTTTAACTTCGAATGCCTTGCCAATGCGTCAAACCATTTAACAACAATTTTTCACAAATCGCCTTGGCACAGCAAAATTCAATCAGCATTACAATATTTTAAATACAAATAAGATACAAAATTATTATTATTATTGAATATTTCTTCAATTTGCATACTGACCCTATTTTTTTTTAATTGCAAACAACTAAGTTTGCATTGTATCATAAAATATAGCTCTGTTGGGTATATATTTTAATCTAAAAATAATATTGCAAATTTCCTCACCAAATTTTTTTGGCGTTTTTAACTCTAAATTGTGTTACTATTGTTTTTCTGTAAATGTATATTTATAAAAGAATAACGTGAACATCGCTCAGTCCAAGCCGCTAGATCTTTGAACTGTAAATTTAGCATCACGGTCCTTCCTAAAGCGTAGACGTCCGATAAGACTGGCTTTTAAAAAATTCGTACAGGGAGTGGCAAAAAGTGGAGCAGTCACCACCTTGGCGGCCTGACCAAACCCCTTGGGATAGAAAGCTGACATTTTCCAGTATGTGCTCTTTCGGAAGTACCCTGGTATGTCGTTCTTGGTATGTAGTTACCATACCAGGGCACTTTTTGGAAATTTGCCAAGAAACGTGGTAAAATGATGGTTAATAGGGGGGGGGGGGGGGGGAAATCGCCTAATGACAGCCTGGCCAACCCACTGCAACTAGGAACTTGAAACTTGTTATGTTGGTTCCTAATGATGGCGGACAATTTATATTAGTCTGAGCCATTTTGGGCAGCAGGTCCACGTGGGCTAATGATGAGCAAATACGTTTGTTTCAACCCTGAGTAACGTTGATAAATAAAACAATTTTTATATTTTATGTATTTTATGTCATTGCATGTCAGCCAATTTTCCTTGTTATTACAAAAATAAAGTTTCCTCGAAACCAGCAAAAATCAAATGGCTTCACACACCAAGTGTGTTTTCATTTTTTAAGATGTTTCGAATAAATTTTTTAAACTGCAAATCTTAATTTTTTAAATGTTGTTTTCTTATTTCAATTTTATAATAAAACTAGCTAACCCGGCAAACGTTGTTTTGCCTTCAAATTTTAATTGTAATTAATTCTTTAATCAAGAAATTTTTTTTACGCAAATAAATAATTAAAAAAATAAATTCACATTAGTAAATCATTTTAAAATTTGTAATTTCATGGGAAAGCCCAACGACTCTTTGTCCTTCTATCGCCTTTATTTGCTGAAGTATATAAAATGAATAGCTGAAAACAACTGCCATAACAACTGCGACGTCACCTATCACTGGTGCACTGAAGCGCCGCTCATGCTCACCAGCCGGTATCTTGTCAGCTCTTATCACAACCGTATAATCATCTGTCGGCATCTGGTCTAGGGCTGTTTTGAATAGACGGATGAGGCTGTTGTGTTCGTGTAACATAGCTTGAAGATTAACATAGGTTTTTTGTAAATATTAACATAGGTTTTTTGTAAATATCTTCGGAACTACATAACCGATTTAAGAGTTTGATATCTCGTTTTGAAAAACATGACAACGGCTTTCAAAAAAAAATAAAATAAAAAAAAGCAAAAAAATTAAATATATGTTTATGTCATTGGTGGTACAATATGAAAATTGGATTTTGCCACACCCCTCCGCCCACAGACCGAAAATCAAAAATCAGACTTCACAGTGTCACCCGCCTGAATATCTGAAGATTCCCTGAAATTTCATTAAAATCGGCCTAGCCGTTTTGGAAGTCCATACTTTACATACATACACACATCTTGTTTTATATATATAGAAGATAGAAGATAGAAGAAGATTGGAGATTTGAAAACATCCCAGAAATACTGGCTGCACCCCAAAAAATTTATTTCACACCACACAATTTTTTTAGTTTTTTTAATAAAAAAATTATTTTACAGTAATGAATTTCAAAAAATGTTAATACGTGCGCTCTAATTTCATGGGGTCATGTGGTTTGGGGTATTTTCTATCAGTGGGCCAGATACCATTTACCAATTTTGGATTGTTAGGATGCTTTTATTTCCATATCGATTTAGTTATCACCTGGACTAAAAACTATTACAATAATAAACATATTTTGTTAAAAGTGAAAAAAGTAAATTTTCCCTCATATAAACGCAGTCGTATTTTTCAATCGATTTCTAACACGATTTATTATGATACGATTTGCACCAAATTTTATATATGCTGTTTCTATATAGGAAGGAAATAAACCAGATACATCTTTTCTAGAACATCGTATATTAAAAAACTTCCTTATAGCTAATAGTCCTCTAATGGTTATATTTTTAAGCTTGCTGACTTAAAAGCTAAAGGGATATGATGATTTTATTGACAGATTTGGAAGGAAAAAGAAAAGTACTCACCCTGACCAAGCTGTAACTTTTTCATGTCAGTTCCTTTTGCGGTGTATGCATCAAACAGTGGAGCTGCAAAAATGTAAAAATGTTTCCGTGAACCCATCACCAAGCACCTATATGCTTAAATAAATAATCATGGAAAATTTAGTTTTTGGATTTTTAATAAGAAAGTGGTATACATATAGTTTAAAAGGGGGAAAAAGGTAATCTCAAACTTGAAGTTAAAACATTCATAACATATCGCTCATTTACTTCAATTACGTCATAACTCAAAAATTTTGATTTTGTAGAAAATGAGTTTAAAGTTTTCAATTTACTCCCACCTTGAAGAAAAAATAACGACATAATTTCTCTCAAGAGGTAAGTATACAAGATATCAATACGACTTTTTTACACAATATAGTACGTGATATAACGAATAATTATGCGTCATTAACTTAAAAATCATGTTTTTGAGTTGTGACGTTCTTGAAGTAAATGAGTGATATAGAAAAATATTTTAAATAGAAAATTGCTTAAAAAATATTTAAATTTTCCGAAGTATAGAGCTGTACGCTAATTTTTGGCATTAAAGTCATCTAATTTTGAAATCTTTGTTTTTCTAAACTATGAATAAACTTAATATAATTATTTAAAGAAGATATTTCTTTTATGTAATAAAGCATCATAAATCCTGGTCACGTTTAATATTTCCCTCAAAAATAAACAAACAAAAATCCGAAAACCTAAGTGTCAATTTATACTTTTTTTTGTATATTTTATCACTTTTTTTTTGTTACTTCGAGCAGCAAAATCATGGAATTATATTTATATGTTCGTAGTAATTCTGTTTAACACTTTTTCTTCTACAGGCTATTTGAGCATTTTAGAACGTTTTATGATTTTATATTTCAGATTTTTTTTTTAATGTTGCACAAAAAACACATCTTTCAAATGTTTTACAATTGCTATCCTGTGGTGCAAAAACGTGCAACTTATGTCATAATATTGCGTTTTTTTTTTTGTCGTCATTGCACAGTGGGAAATATCACAATATTGTATAGGAAATTTTTTTTACTTAATCGTACGATTCTAATTAAAATTCGAACAGGCATAATTGATGTAACCTCGAGCCCGACCACAAGGGGCGGCATTATGGACCCCCAAGTTTGGGCATTTATTGTATAACATATTTTGAGTGCTCGCCCCGATGTTCAAAAAATTAACATATTTTTGATCTGCCTATTACATCCCTATAAAAAACATTTATTGTCTTTATAAATCCTTGACAGGAAATCCTTAGAAGTTACGCCTAATGAATTTATTTCTTATTATGAGTCTTTATTTTCATTTTCACATCATTGAAGACAAGTTAAAAGTGCATACAAAGACTCATAACCAGAGACAGTAACTTCGGCCACTAAAAAAGTGGGTTTTAGGAGCTTATAAATGCATTTTAAATCTTTAAATATGCACTAACTAAATGCACTAAAAATATGCTCTTGTAATTTTGTTAATGTTAATTTTCTTCTAAAAGCTTAACTGGAACTTTGATAGTTTCGAAGAAAATGAACGAAAGCCGTAAATAGAAAGACACTTTAAATTAATTATTTTTTAAGTTTTAAATTTAACTTGTATTTTCTAAGAAAACTGCAATAATAATATGTATTTTAGGCAAAAAATTAAATACAAATAAACTGAATTTTGTGTCCCAGGGGATTGCAAACAAAAAAATGGCGAGCACTTAAAATTTTATGTGCAAGCAGTTCCCTAACTTGGTTTCATATTGCCGCTCCAGTGGAGTTTGAAAGATTCAAAATCAAAACCTAAGCTCGATGTTACGTCACTTATACCTGTTTAAAATTTTATTGCAATCGCATTAATAAGTCCGAAATGGACGAATTATTTCCAAAACTTTTGTGATATTTCCCACTGTGTGCTCCAACTATCCTAAGGGTGCCCCAAGAGTAGTCAAATGTATGACCAAGCCCCAATATTTTTTCAACCACAACATTTTCAAAGAATATACCTACCTATCTTCAAACCTCAAGGTGCTCCCCAAACAATTTTTGTAATGAAAACGACAAATTCGATTGTGAGCTTTTTAATTTGTAATGTAATTAAAACTTTTATTGAGCGGAAAAAGACAATTTATTATGAATATAATTATATGATATTTATAGTTTGAAAATGTGAATCAAAATAATTTATTTTCATCATGCGATGGAAATTCATTCGGCAACAACCTGAAGCAAAAATATTTGTTCCTGTTCGTTACGGCACAGCACCTTCCTTTCATTTTACGACTCTTCTTCAGAGTAGTTGACAACATGTAATTTACGCAATAGTCTTCGAGATCTTAACAATTTTAAGTTTCGAAAACAATGAAACAATGAAACAATCCGAAGCGTGCAAAAAATTTTGATGTCTCAAGTATGACGTAATGGCTCAAGTCTTTATTTATGAGTTACTGATTCGCTTGTTTCGATGCCAATTTAATTCTTTTTAACACCTTCGAAGGAAACAACATGTACTGGATGAGCACGATCTTGGTTGCCATTGCCGCCGCTATTCTTCAAGTCATCTTCGTCTTCTTCATCCTCGATATCATCCAAGTCGCCTTCGTCAACGGACGACTCGTCAATGACATCGTCTGATAACTCTTTATCGTACTCCTCTTTCTCTTCATCAAATAAACGATTTGAATTCGCCATTTTCCGCTTGATGTCACAGGGGATATTCGGATCAAATAATGCCAGAGCAACAGCTTCACCACTGAGATACCACATATGTCCACAGAATTTTCTAACCAATAGTTGAGACACAATCTTATCAATCGAATCGCTTTCAAAACATTTAAGTCATTATTTGGAGTTTCGGTTGCTCTGGTAGTGTTAAACCAAGTTTTCACGTAAAGTGTTACTATAAAATGGTAACATCACTAAGCTCATTTAATTTATTCTTGTTGAATCCGAAATATTTTCGGGACAAAAACATTTTTGGGCAGTAAATGCCTTTCGCCATCCATCAAGCATGACTCATGGGATCAGGTGAGGTGAAGTTATTATTGGGAATATTTTCCCCAATGATGATTTCCTTATAGGTTGGAGATAGAGTGAAAGTATGTTCGAAAAAAATTTTAGGAGAGAGAAATAAAAGTATGTTGATCCTACATTTCACCTCTATCAGAAACACTTTGGGAGTGAAAGCAGTTGATTTCAGAAAAAAATTTATAAAATATAAATTTTTGGGTACAACCTTAATCGATGAAGATTGAGGGTATAATTTTTTTCGAAAAATTTTTCTAAAAAACACCAATGGTAACCATTTCATATATTTTTAAAGCAAAATGTAAAATACTCGTACATATAAAAAAGTAGATTTTTGCTTTTTTTTGTTTTGGTCATTTACGTACATTTTTATGTGAGCCCTCTTAGGGAGTGTGGATAGGGGGCAAATATGTTCGGGTAAATGTTGAGAAAGAGAGAGAAATAAAAGTGGATCGATCTCACATTTCACGCCGCTATAGGGCACAATGGGAGCGGGTGTCTGAGGATCACCACTTTGTTAGTTTCCTTGTAAGCAAGAAATGCAAACTTATTACCAAAAATTATGTGATATATTCCACTGTGCGTTGTTGGTTATTCAATGGTTTGTTTGGTAAAGTGTTGCTGTTTTTGCTAATGTGTGATTTTTGTCAAGTTGAATACAACTACTTTAGCAAAGAAATTACAAACATCAAACGTGGTGTAAACATACAGACCAAACAAAAAAAAAATTAAGCCAAAAAAATACCAAAAAATATGGCAAAGACACGATTTTATTTAATGGAATTCATAAGTTAGTTTTTTTTTTTTTTGTGTGAATTTGAACAAAAAAATATAATATACAAAAGAAATTCTCTTTTTTTGTTAGCCAAATATATAAAAGATTTTAAAAAAAACACTCACAAGAAATGCGTTTTTATATTTTCAGTAGTTGGCACGAGTAACATTTTCCCACACTTGAAAAGAAGAAAAAAAAATCTACTTCAAACCAAATATCGAAAACTTTAAACATCACTTACATGCTGTTTTAAACACTTGTTTTTTTTTTTCCTTACAAACGTCAGTGATTTTTGGATTTTTTCTTTTTTGTTACAAATTTTCCCATCATATTGTATTTGCATCTTTTGTGCTTTTTGTATTTGAGTAGACTACTAGAGTAAAGTCTGCTTTCATGAAATTTATCAATGTCATGTTACACGGTCAATTTCATATGAAGTTTTGTACTAATTTTTACAATTTCTTGTGAAAATAGAAAATCCGCTACCGATTGTAAGTGTGATAGTGCTGCGGTATCATCTTTAGGATCCCTGAACTTTTTTTTTGTTACTTTTTATGAGCCTATTATGATTGTATGATAATGTTGTCGTGTTCGAGCTATTAAAAGTGCCTTTTTTAAACTTTTAAAAACACACATCTGGTAAGACTTGGAAAATATAGTTAGCGATAGTAGTAGTTAACTTAATTTAAGTTGAATTATATATATTCCATTTTGTAGGAAACAAAAAAAATATTGGAAGTTAAAATCAAAGATGTTGCATTCTGAAATTTTTTAACACAAATATGGCATTCAAAAGCTTTAACATGAACTCTAAATAGAGGAAATCTAAAATTTGTAATCACTCATAAATCTAAAGTAAATATTATATATTCCTTAATCCATTATAGTCCAAATTAATTTTGGTGGAGTTAACATCGCATGACATCAACACAATTAATAAGGTTCCGACCATCAATTCCATATGTTTGGGGCATGTTAATTTCAATGGCGTACTTTTTTCCCCCGTAAAATGGCTTTAATGTTTGGCGCATCTCTATGATGATTTTTATATACAAAAATTGCAAAATGCAGTAAATTTAATTTCTTTCTGTTTAAATGTAAGGACAATACCAGTATTAATATTGATGTTACAAATTTGATTCTCAAAGCTTAACATTAAAGTTGCTGCTAAGTGTTTTTTTTTTTTATTTTTTTCAGTTTTGCGAGCCGTACCGCTAAATAATTATTGATATTCTCTATCGTTAAATACTAATTGAAACCTTTGAGATAATCAAATGTTTACGCAGTGAAAAGAGTCATTTAAGATAAGTTGTATTGGCAAAAAAAGTTATTTATATTAAAGGGGTTTTGATTCAAAATTCGCGATTTGTCAAAATTTCACATGGCACCATAGCTTTTCAAGAAAAACATCCGTTTTGGTACATATTTGCGTAAAAGTAGAGTTTTTGTTAGAAAAACTTTTTTAAAAATAAACATTTTTGGTGGTTTTTTGCACACATACTTTTCAAAGGTATGACAACTTTGTTTACATTTTACAATTTTACAATAAAAGACCACTTTTAGTATCTAGATATAATTGAGAGAAAATTCTTAGATTCAAAAATTTTTTGTAAAGTAAAACTGTCAGATTCTACATTTTTCAAGATTAGAATCAAAATTTTTTTCTCAATATTTTTAAAAAACAATTCTCGATTTAAAAGCCTTTTGCTCAAAAGTGCACTCACAAGAACTTTTCCATTAAAAAGCAACAGTTATTTAAAGTTTAATCGATAAATTTGTTTCAATGGAATTTACAGTTAAATTACCAAAGAAATATATTTTTTAACTTTCTGTTGTTATTCAATAAACAAAAAAAATTGACTTTCGGTAATAGTTTAAAATATTCAGTTAAAATTTTCTATTTAAAGCAAAAAGTTGTTATATTATATTGAGTATTGAAACAAACGACAACAATCTATTGATTTTATGGATTTTGTCAATTAATTTTTCAACAGTTGAAAATAAACTAAAAATATAATTGTTTTAAACGAAAAGTAAGTAGTCCTGTTATTAACTGATTTTCAGTTAACTTGATGTGCATATTCAGTAGTCTTTATGAAAAAATATTGTGTGTGTGTTTCTGTTTCTTTTTCAGCTAAAAATTTTTTATATTTTCCTAAGAAAAACCTCCGTTTCGGAGGTTTTGTTAGAAAAACTTTTTCAAAAATAACATTTTTGGTTGATTTTTTTGCACATAAACTTTTTCAAAGGTATTCACATATCATACTAAAATTTAGACTCTTGGTTCATCTCGAAGAGCTGTGCTGCCTTAGACCCCAGATATAAGGGGGCTGTGGGGCTTGAGAGTTTCTTATTTGCTAATAGTACAACACCATGACAATTTTGTTTACATTTTAGAATTTTACAATAATTCTCTCAATTTCAAGATATAATTTAGAGAAAATTCTTAGATTCAAGAATTTTTTTATAAAGTAAAACTGGCAGATTCTACATTTTTCCAAAAAAAAAAAAAATCGAAAATTTTTATCCCAACATTTTTCAGAAAGTCTTTCAAATTTAAGAGCATTTTGCTCATACAAATATCAAATTTAAATAGATTTTCCTATTGTGTTTATAAAAGCTGGTAGTTACTCTTGATACCATGCACAACTATAAATTTAAGTTCATTCTTCTATTTTCAAATTTTCAACTTTCTAATTTCATGGGCATTGGAAAAGCAATGGAATTTTTTGGCATTGACGACAAGTAATGTCATTTAAATTTCAATGCCAATGAAAGTGCCCTAATATGCTCCATTTTTATTATATGCTTTTTGTTTCCGAGGGCTCATTGATTTTTTAGTCGTTTTGAAGGTTTATTAAGACTCTTATAAGGGAAACTCTGTTGGGTGGTTCCTCTAGATTTCGATGAAATTCGGATATAAGATAGAGGAGATAACCGCATATTTAGAGGTTCCAAATAGATTCAAATATTATTGAATACTTTTTGTTTTAATTTTTTTTTTTTATTTTTATTACCCAAATGGAAAGATCATCCAAGTTGCTATCATTTGGTACCAAATTTTTATAACGTTTTATTAAAAGAAGAATGTTAAAAAAAAATAACGGAATATTTTGTGTTTTTCTAACCCCAAATTTTTAAAAAACGAAAACCCGCTAAATAGCTGATTTAATGTACAGGTTTTTTTTACCAAATACATACCTCAAAAACAGACGTAAATAGGCCGGTTGAATATTTTATCAGAAAACGCTACAAATGACTTTGCAGAAAAAAACTGCTAAAATTAACAGATTTCTTGCAACGTCGTTTTGAATAAATTTTTAGTAGTTTTGAAAAAAATAATTTTTCTATTAGTGTACCGATTCGAAATATATTTTGCAAGTGAATTACTATCAATCAAACTGTCAACTTTTTAGAGCCTTCATAGAAAGATCCGAAGATTCTAATTAGCATCTAATCTTCACAAAACTCAAAACAGTTTAAAATCTTGGAAATAAAACGCAAATAATTTTGTTTCAAAAAACTTGTTTTTACTTTTCAACAAAAGAAGATCGAAAAATAAAGTACGCCATTGAGATCAGCTTAACTGAAATATATAGAATTAGAGGTCATAACCTTATTAATTTTTGAAAGTTATGATTTTACCCTACTGTGTATTTAAGCAAAAACATATTTTTATGATAGGCAAGGTCTTCGAATACTATAAAAAGAACTCAAAATTGACAAAATTTAAAAGATATTTTTAAAACTCACAGCGAAACCACAAATTACCATATTTTGGGTAAAGTAATGTATCGCCATTGGACCCACGTATTAATATGCATCTTACTGTACTGATGAGTTTTACAGGCGATGAAGCTAAAGTAATGGGTGGACTCATTACCTTGTAGAGGGTAAAGTAAATGGTTATTTGTATGGTAACATGGTATTAAAATGTAATTAGTCTATAAATAGCTTTTCATAAAAAAAAAATATTACAAATAATTTTTTTTTTTGTTATTAAATAAACAATGAGGTCACGCTGGGATTCGAACCTGTGATCTCGGGTTGTTAACAATTAATTAACCGAGAAAACTACCAACTGATCAATCGATACATATAATATTTGATTGCATAAAATGTGAATAAATCGTTGTGCATCGTGTTTTCTTTCGTGTTGTCAAAAATATAAACCTTGATCTCATGCTTACAAAAAATCACAAAGTAATGTGTCTGTAAATTAATTTTCAAAAAGATATTTTAATTATTAATTTATGATTATGTTTATGATTATGTAATTGATGTAATTGCTAGGTAAGGCATTTTCTTATGTTTTGAAATAATGCGGAAGGTAATCAGGAATGGTAAGGTAATCCGTAAGTGTTCCATTATCGGAAATTTATTACTTATGTTACAAAATAATATTGTAGGAGTATTCATTACATTGTAATGCATAATGTAACCAACTAATGATAACTCATTACTTTATATTTCGAAATAATGCAGAAGATAAGAAGTATTCATTACAAAGTAATACATTATGTACCCATTATCGGGAATTCATTACTTCTGTTGGAAATTAATGATACAGGTAAGGAGTATATAGCACCCATTACCATAGTTTTCCTGGGTTCGGTGTAGTTATTTAAACTTAATTCAGCAGGTATATTTATACAGGTACCTGATAAAATACTAAATATTATTTACACATATAAGTCATTCCACGTTAAGCCGAACGATTTTTTACATCACGATTTTAGTTTGGTTTCAATTTAAATATCATAATGTCGGAACTTTTTTTCATGTTTTTTTTTTTTTTAATTTTGAATTTAGTCAGAATGTGTTGTTGATTATTTATTAAACAATAAAAACACAGTGTATTATGACTAGAGATTCTAGCCTATATACGAACAATGTTTCTTAGTTAAAATGTTTTATTTTTTATTTTAATTAGTTCAATTCTTACAATTTTGTTTTTTACTTCTCAGCGGGTAAATAAAACAATACGGGTAAAGCGTTGATCTTTTTCCTTCAAAATTTGTTTAGAATATTCTAACCTTTCTACATTGGTTCTCTGATGATTTTCGGTGACGCGAAATGAAATATGTGAGGACCTGTCAGAAGATAAGTCTGCTATAAGTTAGAGGGCAAAAACTAAATAAAACTAAATAAACATTGCACGGTTTTTTGTTTAACAAAAAACAAATGATCTTGAACTTGAATAATCTTGCTCACATCATAATTTATGATAAAAGATCGAAAAATAAACTTTTGGTTGTAATTTTTTAAAATTTATAAGTAAAACATTTAAAACGGTTGTAATTTTATAAAGTTTAAAGTATATCAAGTAGACCTTCAATAACGGTATAGAATCATCAGAAACTTATAAAGAATTGGAGTAAATTCTTTGAAAAAACATTTTATTTTTATTAAATTTAAATATTTTCTTTTGTCTTTAATTTAGTTAATAATCAATTTCTTTGACAAGCAGGAATTAACACAATATTGAGTTTATTGGATCAACATTTTTTATGAATACACATTGTTGGCGTCCTTTTGTATGAAAAACAAAAATATTCCATGATTGACTTTTTATATGTCTTACAAGTTGTATTTTTATATGTCTTACAAGTTGTACTTCTTAGTAACATTTTCCTCGTTTCCACTACATCTTGAAATGCCTTGACATCTACTTCATTCTGCGTATATCTTTCAATCTGGTTTTCGCACACACTATAAATGTGCTTTTAAGCAAAATTTGTTTAGCACAAATAATCAGTAAAACATTAGTGCAAAACTGTTAAGTGCTGAATAAGTATAACTAAATTTAGCTGAAAACACAATTTCAACAAAAAAATTGCTGAGAAATAGTATAACTGACTAACAAGACGTTTTACTAATTTTTCTGTTAACTTATTTCTTATAGTACATCTTGAAACCTTTGTACCTTGAAACGTTCAATTTCTTGCGTATATTTTGAACATTTTGAAAAAACTGTCTTCTAGATAATGTTTTATTTAGCGTTGCGCCCATGTTACCAAAGATCTAGGTCTGTAAGTAAATGCAAGGAAAAATGGGGTGGGATACCTTGAAACACCCAGAGTAAATTATCAGAATAAATTTGAAGTCATAACGACATATTTTCACTATAAAAATTAACGTTTCAAAGTACACTCTGACAGTTTCAAGGTACACCCAAAAGTGTACCTGGAAATAAAATATCAAAAATGTAAAAATTTGCGATTATTTTGTTATATTCGAATTTCTTGAAAATTTTAATGCAGGTGATTTAAGTAAGCAGATCGACTTATATATATGTTTATATATCAATCGTTTCATGGTACACGTTCCCCAAATTTTTAATTTTCGCTTTTTAATTTCTAAATTAAAAATTATAGGACAAATATTCCCATAGAAATCTCAGAAATCGAGTTGTCTTCAGTAGGGGGTTAATGGATTAAAATACCCTTAAAGCAGTTTTAAAGTTTAAAAGGTCTTCCTTATCCACTTTTGTGTTATTAAATCATTATAATATACAATTGGATTTAATATTTTGGACACTCTTATCTCCTCTTTTTTTATAACAACAAAGTCATATCAAATTTTCAAGTGTCACTTGATTTCAAATTAATCCCTTGAAAAACATAAAGTGTCACAGGTTATATTATTTAATAGATTTCTATAATGTTATTATAATTTGCCTCAATGTTTTTGTATGGCGGCATACATCATAGAATAATCAAAAGATTAATATAATTAAAGGCAACATATGTTATTGACAGACAAGTCCATTAAAAACAATCTCATATTGATATTAAGCCAAGATAACAGAATCAATATAATAACTAGAGCTCGCAAGTTCATGTAAATACATATTCGTAAGTTAGCTGGAGGTGAATGTAACCAAATATTTTTGCGAATCAACAAATTTTGCAACAAAATGGCATCGATACATAGTTTGCAATAAATGCATATATTAATATTTTTTGTTTCATATTTAGCTATAAATGCATGTTGTTGCGTATTTTGAATTAAAATGCAGTTTGTTAAGAAGTTTGTTTTATACACACAGAAAACAAATTCATTGCTGTAACCGTATTTTTTTGCCAACCGATTTATTATAGTTACATGTACTATCTTATAATTTCTTTGTGAATTCTATAATTGTAACCAATTTTCTATTACAAAATAAAATAATTTGATTGCACCCATTGGCATTTTTAGTTGTATCTACCGAACTTAAATAATGTGGTTGTTGATTCAATCGAATTTGTTTGAATGATCCTACCGAATTTAGAGGAAAAATACACCGTTTACATTTTTTTTCACACTTTTATTAATTAATATTTACATACAAATTAAAATATTAAAAATAGAAATGAAATAATAGGTCCATTCGTTTACACCAAAATTTGCACAAATTTGTACAAATTTGTACTGGATTTTACTGAAATGCGTTCGCGTACACATAAATTTGCAAAAGAGAGCATCTACTAAGAGAGTAAAGTGACAGTTGTCAGCAAAAAACCTGCAAATTTTTACTGGACAAATTTTTGCCAGTAAAATCCAGTAGAAAACAAAAACATATGATTAAAAGATTAAAAGCTGAATTAAAAGTGCGGCAAAAACTAAAAATAATTATTTTCCACCTGAAACAAATTAAAGTAGTCAGTTACAATTTTTATTGTAAATTGTTGTCAGTTTTCTAATATCTGTGTTAATTGTTTTTGTTTACATTAATATATTAGAGATGTAAAGCTAATGAATATATGAATACTTCTCACTGCATATTATTCAGGGTACCGAATATCAAAAATCAAGTATTCATGTATTTTCGTATGTTATTTAACTAGAAACAAAATTAAAAGTCATGTACAAACTAAACAAGTCTAAGAGCTTCCACAAAAGTTTATTTAATAAATACAATTGCTACGAATTTGTAATTATTAAATGCAATGCATCAAGTACCAAAAACAATATATACTCGGTAGTCTAAATAACACATATTTTACAACACTAAGCTTTTTAGCGCTCATATGTTTGAATTAACCTGCAAGTTTTTGCAATTTTTCCTGTCGTTTTACTTTTTTGTGCAAGAGCCAGTTCTGAGAGTAAAATTTTCATTTTGCCCAAAATTTACTCATCTACTGGATTTTACTGGAAAAGTAAACGAATGGACCTAATATATAGAAACCTAAAAATCGTATTTCAAGAAATAGCAAGCGCAATACAATTATTATTTTTTGATGCAAAACAATTTTCATATATCGAACTCGTAGTTTTTTTTTTTTTAAGAAAAATAGCATTAAAGTATGGTCTTTTTAATTTAAAAGAATAATAAATACTGAGAATATACTTTTTCTAAACAGCCTTAAAAATTCAACGATTCTCAAAGCTTTAATGAGTTTAATCTCTTTAGAAATCAATATAAACAGCAATATTTAAGCAATTATAAAAAAATAAAGAAATGGTTTAATAAAAAAAATATTTTTGTGATAAAAAAAAACAATATTAACAATTTTTTAAGCCAAAATGGTGTGCCACCGTGGGTACTCATCTGGGAATTAAATTCTTATTTTTTTTAGGCACGAATAAATTCTTTAGTCCCTAGCATTTGCATTTAAATGGTCTCAAAAATAAAAATAAATTCTAAAAATCTAAGCAAAAAAATCACAATATATAAAAATGTAAAGGGCCCCGAACCCCTTAAAATCGAGTAAAAAGTCGTTAGGACACATATTTTGGACATAAATGGGGAAAACCAATCAGGCAATGCTTTTCCCATATAAATGATAATGCCTAACAATGCATCAGTGCTAAAATCCCAAGTATCGGTTTGGAGTCTTTATCACACCACTTCTATGTGATTTTTCTTTAGATAAATTATCACGTTGTTGGCTCCACAGAGAACGGTTTCTTTTCCTCTTTTCTTTTTTTTTTATTTCGATTTCATTGCAGTTATAATTGAAATTACACTGCACACTGCAATTGCATTATCCTTTGATTCCATTTGACTATCACTTTTAAAAAAAAATTATTTTAATAAAATTTTCGCACTGATCAGCTGTTGAAGAAAAAAAACAGAGACTGTGTCAGAAGCAAAAAACATGTACGTTTGTGACCAAATATTATAAACCTTATGTAAAACAGCAATTTTGACAGACATGCACAATTACATGTGACTTGAAAATTTGACATGTCAGATGACAAATACATGTCGTGTATATGCTCCTTAAATAGGTTTTTGTTAATTAATGCATTAAGATTCCGATACATATTTCTTGTGAAAAAATCGATCATAGCTTGAGACATTTTTCTTTCAAAAGTTCGTTTTTTTAGTTTCTCTTTATTGCACTTAAATTTTTGTTGTTCGCTGTCTTGATGGCCGTTTAGTTTGGATTTCTACGCTCCAATCGTAAATATGGGTTGAAAACCTGTGATAAATGATAAATGATAAACGAATTCCTTCGGTACAATATTTTATATTTACATACCTCATATGAATGTCCACCAAATGCTTGAGAAACTTAATAAATTTTGTTCCTAATTTACTGTTTATAGGTGTTTGGAAGAAATACGAAGCATGTGTTTTGTTTTTTTTATATCACAAATTTTTTTTTTGTTTAAATTTTCTTTTCTGTTTAAATTAATTTTTATATTTTTTTTTGAACAGTTTTTAAAATTCTATGTTTATTTATCAATTGAAATAAATTTCTTTTAATTGAAGCTGCCAAAGTTTTTTTTAAATGTTTACTATTTTTTTACATTTTTTAGATTTTACAACCGAAAATTATACGCATTTTGACCAATTGTAGGTAGTAAATATTAAATTAACAATTTTTTTAACGAAATTCGATTGTAAATACTAGGTAATTATTATAATATCCAATAAAACAGTTTAAATTGATATCTATATATTTTTGGTATGGTTGGTAATATTGAATTCCTGTGGGGAACATTTTTTTTTATAGAAATTGGTTGGAAAAATCACATTGAATTGCACAGAAAAAGTTAGTTAGTTATCACGGTAAAAATTCTCTCTTAATGTCAAATTATTTACTGTGACTACAAATAAAATGTGATAGTAATTAAATAATGTTTTATTAGAGGTATTATGGTGACAAAAATAACAGAAAAGTAAAATTACTAAATTTCCCACAGTGATTAGCGCGAAATTAAAATTTTTTAACTACTTTTAAAGACAAAAATGGAAAAAATCAATATCAAATGCATATTTGACGATTTTTAATGCATATTTTTTGTACATAAAATATGAGAATAAATTCATTAACTTCCGTGCCCTAATAATATCTTGTTGTCTACTTTGGATATTTGGTAGATGACATTTTTTGGGTGTAGAACAGAAACACAAATTTAAGTCTTAAACCATTTTTTAATTGACCTAAATAATTAAAAAAGTCAATACCGTAAAGGTTTCTTTTAAGCCTTGTATGTAGTTTAAAATTATTGTTAAAGTTTTGAGTTGTTTTTTCGTTTAGTCTGTTTATGATATTTGAAAACGTCATTATATAAAAATCTTTTAGAAAAAAAAAAATATTTTTATGACTAATAAAATGTTAACATGCAAAACACTATATTGAACGAAAATGTCAAAACATAACAACAAAATGCCGGCAGAAAAAGTTACATTTATACACCCATAGTAATTTTGAGTGCTTTTTTATGCACATATAAGAGTTTGAAAGATTTATATCGAATTCAAATTTTAAATTCAATAACATTTTAGACTCTCGAATAATAATAATATGGTACAAATTTTGCTTAATATCTCATAATCGTTTTTTTTTTATCATATATTTGTATTTATTGAATCTTTTCTTTAAGAAATTTACAATAAGTTATCAAATTTTAAATCTAATCTCCTCATGGTTTGTTGCCAGTGCAGGTATCTTAGTAATTAGTTTAAAGCGAGGTCCAAGGTGTCCAATTTTTTTAGACGCCTGTGACCTGAAAATGTAAGCAAGTTTTGAGCAAGGGGATTAGGATGAATTGCCAACTTGGAAACATATTTAATGCAGTTTCCCTTATTTCCTCACGAACAGTTGTGATATTGAGATCGGCATGGATGCTTTGGTTTCTAATTAACCACGGAGCACCAGCGATGCATCGTAAAATCTTTGATTGTCTTCTTTGTAGTTTTTCGACATTCGAAGCTGACGCTGTGCCCCAGAGCTGTATGACATATGTTCAGATTGGTTTTAAATATAGATTTATAGATTAATACTTTGCATTCTAGGCTAAGCGTGGACCTATTGCTTAAGAGCCAGTATAACTGAGCAGTTTTCAATTTTATTTGGGCCGAATTAGAATCAATATGGTGTGCCCATGTGAGTCGACGATCAAGGTGAATTCCAAGATATTTTACATGGTTCTGTGTTGGAACAGGGGTGTTGTTGATTAATAGACGAGGGCAGGTTTCTTTTCTGAGCGTAAAAGTAACATGAACGCACTTTGATGCATTTATTTTTATTTTCCAGTCTTCAAGCCACTGTTCTATATTTTTAATGTGAGACTGTAAAGGGTTGTTCGCAAATTTGGGATTTGTATGAATGCTCATAAATGCTGTGTCATCCGCGAAAGTGGAAGTATGAATTGCGGAATGTGTTGGCATACCTGCAGTGTAAAGAATGTACAGTGACGCCGGATTTTTTTCTTAATGCGACAGAATTTGAAGGCCAATGGTCTCCAGAAATAAATTATGAAATATTGTTTTTAACCAATCTTTATTCACGAGAGCTTTGTATGAAGAAGGTGAGTCCTGATGGTAGGCGCCAATCGTCCTGATGGTAAGCGCCAATATTTAATGTGTCATTTTATTAAGAAATTTTAGTTGTATTGAGCTAAAAAAAATGCAGAGCAATGTCTATTTAATTTAAGCGAGGATGTGTTTGAGATATTTCGATATTCGAAACCGTTATGCGATTTTTCCCTAAGAACCTTTTTCACCTGTATCTCAAATAATTAATTTTAAATTTCAACTCTGTATCCATTATATCGGCAATATGGCTTTCAAAATGTTAGGTTTCTCGAGGGCTTTAACCCTGCGTTCAAATAAACCTGGCTTTCGTTTTTATACAAAAACCAATTAATTTTTAACCGTCAAACGTGAGATTTGGCAGCTAAAAAAATTCGTTTTTTATTTTTTTTTTGTTCCTTTACAATATATCCAAAGTTCGTTAAAATCTGCAAGTTGGGGTCGGGATACCTCCCTTCTGAGTAGATAAATTGACTCTCGCCTTTGCACCTGTCTGCCAACTCAATATACCTCTGTAAAGAAATATCGGAAAGAGGAAAAGAAGCGATGAAGTTTAGAAGGTAAGGTATAAGTTGGAAACTCCCTTAAATATTCTCTACACACCCTACCTGCTATCATTACAATCAGTATTTTGAAAGCCCTTTTCGAAGCATAACCGTTTATATCCAAAGTTTTCGTGGAATTAAGGAACACAAATTAACAAGCTATTATATTAACCAAACATTTATCAAAACAAAAAAATAAAGGACTTATAGATATTTATAAAAACCATATTTTAAGTAAGTGTCAAATAGCATGAAGACCTTACGAAAACTTAAGTTAGAATACTAAAATATAAAAAACTAGGATAAATTGTTACTACAAATGAAGAGTTTAGATAAGATAAATCGGTTCCATGAACTGAGATAAATTGATGATTGCATTGTTTAAATTAAGATATCAAAGTAAAACATTTTATATAAAAAAAGTAAAAAAAGAAAAAAAAAAATAAAAATAAAAATTCTTAATCTATTTGTTCTATTTTTATAACAGTTTTAAAATTGTTATATTTTTTTGTTATACTTTTTTCATATATTGTTAATAATAAGCAAAATTTTCATTATTTTAATTAAACAAACCATTTCACCATTCATACTTTCCCACGCTGACCCAGGCCTGATGTCTGAAGGAACTGCGATGATTTTGGCTCAAAAAGTTATCAAAGATTTTACTGTACGATATATCAATTTAAATCTGTATATATTTAAATTGATATATCGTTAATTAATGTTAATTTGTTTTAATTTGAAAAAAGTGTTAGGATATTAAGGTGCGTTATGGAGTCTTGAATATGGTATAAGTATATATTTAAACTATGTAATTAGTGTATTGTCTACAACCATTTTTTTTTTTTTTTTTATTTGCTGTTGTCGATTAATTTATCGATAACAACAACTATATCGTTAAAGCAAACAATTGAGACAATCATGTCCATGTAAGTTCCACGGAATGTCGCTATTCGTATATGACTTTGAAAATAAAAGATGGTTTCTGTACGCCAACAGGGGTACCAAGGATTGACGACAAATTTCCTATCTGCAGTACTCTCGATATATAAAACTGTTGATGGCAAGTTTTGACTTTTCAACGTATATTAGATTTTCAAGTATATTACTGGCAACTTCGATGGTCTTAAATAAATCTTAATATATCAGAACCCCTCCCTGTTAGCGAAATCTGTAACAAGTTTTGAAATTTTTTTCTATGACTAACTACCCTTAGTTTTAAAATTAATTAAAAATTGATTACTAATTAGTAACTAAACATGATTTTGAGACTCAATTCTGAGAATTGCACGTGAAAGTAGCTCCAAAAATAAGAACTTCGGCATCATTCGTTTTGCCAAGTTGGCTACAGTAATAATTTAATGGCTATACAAATTTTTTGGCTCAAGTTGGATTTTTTAGCACTTTTTCTATACTTTAACACGGTTATATTTCGGTATATCGTACGGAATATCTCTTTTGTGTCTGAAGCAAAGTTGTAGATATTGAATAGGAGAAAAAATTTGGAACAATCCTACCCGAAAAAAATGCAGCCGGTGCCTTAAAAATCGCAAAAATGCCTATTTTTCGTATAGCCATGATTATTGCTAGCTTGCTAGCAACAAGTGCATAAGAACACCTCAACGTTGGTTTCGTTATTCGGATCTATAGTGGAAGTAGCTTCGGCTACAAGGTCTTACCAAATACTTTAAATTGGTACCACGGGAGCCATTGACCCGCCGTTAAGGTACCTAGAGGGATCCTCTGTTGTAAATCAATACGAACTAAGATATGTCCAAGGTATACATGTGATACCAGAAGATGGAAAATTGACGGAAAGGTGTGAAGCCGGCCGATAATCTCAGTGGACAGATGGACCAGATGAAATGAACCAAAAAGGAGTGAAAGGGTGAAAAAGCTCTAGATTCCTTAAGTCTTAATAACGTCGTAGAAAGACAGAAAGGATCCAAAGTGTGCAGTTGTGATGTCGAGCTGGCCGCAGGCTTTGTTTGCGTGGTATATATACAGTGACATATCAATGTGTTCGTATTGTTTCCATGATCCTGCTATGGACCATAACGGTAATGGCTATTTGAAAGGCTCTTCGGGGAGTTTCGTGGTGGCTGTGGTTATGCCTAAGCAGGAAGAACACTTCGGTGTTCGGTGTGGAGTTGCACTCTCAACCGGTTGCTGTGAACCAAAGATCAAGCAGAGGTTTAGAAGGGCCTCGACCTCACTAGTGGGTGATTGATATGTCCGAATCAACATACTCCAAAACTGGAATCCAAAGTGGATGCTCAGTGTCCAGTATAAAAGGGGCGTTGATTGGACGCCTGTATTCAACTAGTGTTTGAATACACCGTGGAGTTAAGCCAAATGGCAGGCATCCACGTTAAGTAAAACAAATTTGTAGCCAACTTGACAAAACGAATGATGCAGAAGTTCTTTTTTTTGGGGGCTACTTTCACGTGCACTTCCCAGAATTGAGTACCAAAAAGTGTTGAGAAATGCTGTTATGAATTATAATTCATAAAATACTCAATTGGTTATAAAATAAGCACGACCTTACACTATGAGTGTATATTTTATAATTTTGAGCCTGCTAGACTCCAAGAAAATCTTTTCGGTTTTTTCAAAAATATAAAAAAAAAATCAATATTATTGAAATTATTTTCCTCTTATGATTCATTGTTATAAAATGCAGTTAAAACAATAAATTTCCCATTCAAATATTGACACACAAAGTGTTACAAGTGCAATTGTTTGTAAAATTTTTATTTTTTTTTTTATATTTTTCTATATAAATTGTTTTTTTATTTTTTTTCTAATATTTTTGAATGTAGTTATGCTAAACAACTGGTATATAACATACAATAGTCAGAGACCATTTGGTTATATAGTGCTCCTCTAAATGGTGACCAATATTTTGTTTAAAACATAAATCTTAACCATAATTTTTGTTATTGTGGTTATGGCGGGTAGTTTTAGTTTTTTGCATACATGTGCCTAACACAAGTAGCTAGAGTTGTTAACAAATTTTTCACGCATTTTAGCCAAAAATTGGTTACGTTTCCCCTTTTGCAAAGTAACAAAATTGTTTGAAAATAACTACAATATACAATTTGAAATGACATTTGCTAAGATAAACTATCGACCTGTAAACATGAACTACATATAAAATATATATTTTTTTGTGTTGGCTACACTATGCAGAAAAATTATGCGGATATGAAAAATTTAAGAAATTTCTAAAAACTTTTAGAAATTTTTCTTTTAATTTTGATAAAACTTTAATGCGACATTGAAGAGTCTTTGCAAAAAAAAATTATTTTGGTTGCAGTTTGTAAGATTAACGATTTTGGTAACAAACATGAATTATTTATATACAAATTAACAGAATTTTTCGAAACTGGTTAAAAAAACTCATGTCCATTGTATGTTCCTTGCAAAGTTAACTTTTGGTAAACTTTTTATTTAATAAAAAAATCGCTCCTCTTTTACTTAAAAATTTCGTTATACTTTTTGAATACAGTTTGCATATGCATGATTTGGTTATTATGTATTTTTCCAACAAATTACACTTAAAATTTTGAAATTGTAGACCACACAGTTTATACAAATTTTTTGTATTTAAAAATTATATCGTGTAATTGTTTTTTTTTTTTTATGTTAGCAATTTAAACGTTTAGTTAATTTAACAACAAATTTTGTTAAAAAAAAAATAATATTTAATTTTTATAAATGTTTTTTTTGTTTTTTTGTTTTTCTTAATGTTTGTTTTATTTCTAAGAAAATTGTGCGTTTAGTTATAACCACGATTTTGTATCTATTTGTTGAATTTATGAACCGTTTATGTAGTTTTATTTAGGTTGTGCGTGTATTTAGTTCAATCACGATTATGTGTGCTTTGTTGTGTTCAAATTAAGCCATTAGAATCTTAAGGCTAATTTGTCAAATTTTGTTAGTTGAATTTTTAATACAGATTAATTTTTTGCTAATTTTTTTGGGGGCATTTACTATATCTGACAACTATAATATTACCAAGATAGAAATTGCCAACCGTACAAAAAAAAAATAGTACTGGCAAACCACTGATATTTTCGTAAAACCCACCGTGCTAAAAATTACTAGTGGTACAACAAATATTGTACTAGAAAAGTACTAATTTAGTTTGCAAAGCATGTGTTTTGCCAGTGTCACCCGCAAAATTCTTTGCCAATATTTTTTACCAATATGACAACCAATAAGAAACATTATTTTTTATATTTTAAATATGATGTAAATGACTGACATAAGACGGAACTGTATTGCTGATTTTTAAATGTGTTTTTATTAACCATATTTCTCAAAACTAATAAAATTTTAAAATCGCCGAATTTTTTTTTAACATCCAACGTTATGCCAACGATGGCAAGTTCGCTTAAACTAACGGTTGACCACTATTATCGATCGGGTAATAGGACAATACTGTCAGGATTGTTAATCCTACGTTCTGCCAGCGCATAACCGACCATACAAGACGCTTTGACAACACTGAGCAGATTGTATATTCCTGCTTGGGTATGTGCTTCCGGAGGCGTTGTATTTCGATATTTGATATAAAGCTACACTCAAAAAATGCGCAGGTTTCAATTTTTAAGTTCTATAGAAAAAATTCCTAGCTAAACTTCGGGGTTTTGATAAAATGTAGATATCTGAAGAGTAGAGAATCATAGTTCAATATGTCTAGATTCTAAAGCCAGCTCGGGTAATTAGGGGATGAAAATGGCTAAGAAAACCTGAGAATTTGTAGTGCCTTTTTGTCAGTGAGAATATCGAAAACTTTAGAAATTAGAAATTAAAACAGCAAATATGCAAAGGGCTACCAAGGTATTTGGTAAAGAGGCAACAATGGTCCGCGGAAATATATTAAGGAACGATACACTATTACCTGAATTTCACATTCAACATTTTTAACGCTTTTTACAATAGGAAATAATGAATAAAAAATCATATCTCAGATGATAAACCTTAAAATTCACGTTCTAACAATACCGCTTTTATATATCATAAAATCCATCAAAAAGAGAATTAACCCTTTGTCGACCAGATCAAGTATGCTTGCCCAAGCTTTTTTAATTATAAGTACAGGCAAAAGAAAGAGTAAATATATCCAAAGGTAATTTGTAAAGAACGGTTAGTTAGAAATCTATCTAGTAGCACTTACACGTCAGTAGTCCTCAAAGTTGGTAAAAAATACACTTTTCAACAAAATCAGAAAATTGTTATGCAACTGCGTTGCGACCTATCATATCTATAAGGCTTTAGGATGCACAGCACGAATACGACCTTAGAATTCGAAGTTAGATATACTTCATACATGGGACTTAATATTAAAGTGGTCTAATTGAATGATTATTTCATAACCATTGTATTGATATCAATGGTAATGATATTATTTCCATTATTATTTTTTTAAATAATTACAAAGATTTGAGGATTACATTTTATTGCTTAATGAAAATGGGTTTAAATTGTATTGCCATTAATAATGAATTAATTAAAACAATCAGTGTCATTGTAAAATAGAGTTTTATATTTGTTAAAAATCCCTCAAATCAGGGATTTACAGCGTTCGCTCCGACTCATGCTTTTTTAAATAATTATTGAACCCGAAATTTCTGAAATTATACAGATATTAATTTTCTGTCTGGTTTTTAACTAAGTAAAGTAGAACGAAATGGAATTTAACGAGTGAAATTGGAAAACTAAACACAAAACGGAAAAAATGTTTGCTCCTCAAGAGTAATAATTATTATAATTAAACCTAATCTACGTCTGGGAAGGATCCCGAGGGATTAATTTTTTATAAAGCAACCACAGGGTGTCTTAATTATTTGCTTACCCATATACAGCTTTATATTTGATTTTATTACAATACGTTTATTAATAAATATTTAAAAAGAAACGGATATCCGAAAATGTTATCCCAATCGATTGAACATTGAAGATGTGCCAAATTTGAAGAGACTTGGTTATTATTTAGACATGTCATATAACGAAAATTTTATATGGTGTGATTATAGCAAAACTAATTTGAAGGTAAACTATGTCTAAATATTAACCAATTCTCCCCAAATTTGACAAATCTTAATGGAATCAGATCTATATATTATATGCCAAGTGTCAACCAAATCGGATAACATTTTCGGATATTCGTCAAAAAATTTTTTTTTAATTTTTGTGAAAGTGTAAAACATTTGTTTTGCAATAGAATATTTGTTAACAGCCTAATTTAAATAAAATTTAATACAAAGCTGTACCATGACATAGCTGTACCCTATGCTCCATTGAGGAGTAAAGAAGGACAAAGAGAATACCATGACATTGTTTTTACAAAAGCACAAAGGAAATTAATATAAGGCTAAGGAAAATAACACAATTCCTAAAAAACTGTACCAAATTTCCTAAAATGGGCTTACATACATATACCACATTTCAATCTATGTTCAAAAAGGACAATATTACCATATTTGGACTAATTTAAAGGTCCTTCACCCGTTTTTCATTTTTCAATATCAGAGAAAAATTTGGTTATATTTGAAATTTGAGTAAAAAATGGTCGAATTCAAATAAGTATTATGAAACATTTCATAAATTGGCTGATGGTTCTTTATAATCTTTGTTTCATAAATACTTTTATACATCAATTAAAGTTAAAAACATCAATTCAAGTTAAAATTAAAAAATATAATTTTCCATTTAATAACTTTAATTGAAATTCCGAAATTTTCATTTATATTAATTATATTTAAAATTAAGAACAACTCAAAAAATATTTAATTGATGTTTCAGAAGATTTAGAGTTTTTAAAAAACTGAATTGCAAATTAAGAAACTGAATTCTAATTTCAATCTTTTTCCCAAAAAATTAAAATTTATTTTCACAAAGCTTACGAAACTTTTTTATGAAATGATGAAGAACTATGAAAGATTTGTCATACATTTTTATGAAACTCTTCATCATATTTATGAAGTCTTCATAACTCCCTGGGTGTAGTGTTGGCAATATAGTAGATTTTATTGTGCTCTCATGGTTTTCAAAAAATTTAGAATCTAGTATAGAACCAGTGTCAAATATTATTTTATAACATACGAAAACAAAAGACTTAAGACACAAACTTGTAACTAAAACAGCATTTAGTATTATTTCGTAAGCCTTTTTAATATAAAAATAAAGAAGTTTACATCAAAATTACTGCTACCTTATGTTAACTTCTTAAAAACACATTGAAAAGGTACTTATTTATTGTAAAATATATAATTTAAAAACTTCATTATATATTCGTAAAGTACTCATATGAACAGTCAACCTTACAAACATACTTTATTTAAAATACTACTTCCATAAGCTTTAAAGAAAAAAAAGCACATTCCAAAAAACGTGACTCCCACAATTTAACCCTTGAACTTCCATATGAAAAAAATCAATGAATGAGTTAAAAAAAAAATAAACGTAAGGCTTTGGTAACTAAATTTGGGTTTAAATAAAGTCAAAAAGACTTTCAGACAAACATACATGAAACAAACAAAAAAAAACAAAAAAATCAAAACACTTTACATTTAACAAACAGCGAAAAATATGAAACAAAAGAAGATTTAAAGTACTCACAGTAATAAGAGAAAATAACTTAAGGAAAAAATAAATGAAATGGCAATAATGGCAAATGTATACCCTACCAAAATAATGGATGGAAACGGAAAAAAATTTACCATTTTTAAATATTAATATGATTAACACAAAAAATAATAGAAACAAATATGATACCTTGAATTTAGGACAATACTCTAAAGTTTTTGCCCATATGGGTTTTTTACTCTTTGTGGCAAAATGTGGCTCATTTTTCTCTTTCTCGCTGTAAAACTTAATTTTACGTTTTGGACACTTATAATTAAAATGTTTCGGATCAATTTAATTTTAAAAATAACAGATTTTTGCAAAAAATTTTAGTAAACTCAGACTCTTTATGAATAATCATGCCCATTTGTTATAAAAATTTTCCATTTTTTTGTGCTTCAGAACGGCATGGATAAAAGAAGACATTTTGCTGAATTTTCACATTATGTTACTTCATCCAATTCCATTACTCTATTTATATATAAATTATGAGTTACTGAATTCACTGTTTAATAAAAGATATTTAAAGATTCTATAAACTTTTTAAATGAAAACTTTTCCGTCGAAAATATTTTTGTGGCTCATTAAGTTAATTGATTCGACCACATCTTGGCAAACACAGACTTCGTTCGATATTTATAAAAATCTTTTTATGACAATATTTTCTAGACAAAAATTAAAAAAAGTAAGCAATGTAAACTTCAGGAATTAGTTTAATTTCAAATTATACGTCCGTTTTATTGTATGACTAATTGAAATATACAATGTTTACTCGCAACTCCTGGCACTTTTACCAAGTCCATGGATTTGAGACATATATTTTTTTAATCAATATAACCTTGATTTTAAAAAACATTTACTATTTTGCATGTCTGAAAACTATTTTTAAAATTTTGGACTTACACTTGATTTAAAACGTTAAATTTTGGCATGAAAAAGTTCCCTCACAACAAGCCGATTAACGTCGCAAAAAACTACGTCTGAGTTAAGTTCTCATTTTTTTCTAAAACTATCATATTCCCCAAATATAATTTATAAACGCCTTTTTTATTTTATTGATTTACATTCTTCCTTTCATAAATGTGCAAAATCTATATTAATTCAACCAAAAAAATAGTCCAAATCCAATTTTCTCCATTTTTATGTATTTTTGTGCCAAAAAAAATAAAATTTTAAGACCTAAAAGGTTTATACTGTATTCAACAATACACCTCAGAGAATTTAAAAAATTTAATTCCATCCCTAGCTTTTATATAGTATTTTTTTTTTCATTTCCACTCCGTACTAAAAGATAGAAAATATTTGTTAGTAACCGAACATAATAATCAATATTTAAACTCGGGCTAGTCACAACCAAGTAACGATTTTATTTCTAAAAACATAATCATACAAACAGAAAACAGTTTTGTAGTTGCAAGCAAATTTTTTGCCAACCGAATTTGTGTGGTTCTACGTAAATTTTAATACATTTTATTAAATTTTAATATTATTGTAGCAACCGACGTTTATTTACAAATTTGGAATTTAAAAATAGATTCACATGCGTTCAACCAAATTTTGTCTAAAAATAGATTTTTAAGTACAATAGAAATTCGGGTGCTAATCTCAATATTTTACTGGAGTTACCGAAACCATAAAAAAAATTAATATTATTTCAAAATTATTTTATTAATAAAAAAATCTTCTCTGCGAACTAGGCTCAAACCGGCGACCTTCTGCTTGTCCAGCAATTACTTTACCTCTAGCCTAAACTCAATTTGAATTTCAATTTTCAAATTTCTACCTTGAATATTTTTTTCTTTCAAATTTAAATATTAATGTTTAAAAATAGGTTTGTATGTACAACAGAAATTGGGTTGACTCCCACTGAAATTTAATTTGTATGTACAACAGAAATTGGGTTGCTAATCTTAATATTTTATTAGAGCTACCAAAACTGTTTAAAAAAACTTTAAATTATTTTAAAATTAGTAAAAAAAACTTATATGTATTTAAGATAGATTGCTAGTTTTTTTTTTTGCAGGCGAAACTAATATTCGATGTTAACTGCAAATATTTTATTCAAGGGATAAAATCTATGAAAAGTGGTTGGTTGCTGGTATTAAAAGCAATGTAGAAGATATTTTTTCAAAAAATTTGGGGGACTAAAGCTACATCCCAACGCTTCATGGGTGCATGTTTTCCTGAGCGCAATATTAGTAAAGGCTTCAGCATTTAATCTTTTCTTTTGTGAGATAGCTAACAAGGGGAGCTTTCCGATGGGTTCTCTTCGATCTTAATTAAATTTGGATATGTATATCGTGTGTTTTTTCGGCTTATTTCAAATTGTTTCAAAAATGTTAAGAGAAATATTGCACCAAATCAAAGAACTTTTTAACCGATATTTTAAATAAATAAATTTCAAGGCTTAAAATATTCTGCGACTACATTATGTACTTTTCAAACTTCCTGTGTTATTTTATAAAGCGCAAGGCCTTGTGATGCGTTGATTAGTAAGCAAATCTATATGGAAATTTATATAAAACAGCCAAATTCATTTGGCTCCAAAATATTGCCAGTGCTAAATCAAAGTTAAAATTTTTTCTCGATTTTACTAATTAATTTTCGTCCTAAGTAATTGACTCCCACTGAAATTTAATCTAGATTATTTCCACGAAGGAGTTAACGTGATTCATCGTTTATAATTGATAAACTTATATTTTAGATAGATATTTTATATTAGAAAAACATTTGCATTGCAGACCCAATCCCTTTTGAACTTCTACTTAAGCACACGGCTCAGAAATCGTTCAATCCCAAGACCATCGCCATAAATTAGTCGCAAAGTGTTGTCTGATGTTTTTTTTTTTTGTTTTTCATTAAAATAGTGATTTCAACCGCAGAATTCTCCTGCACAATGTTCAGTAATACCTTGTAAGATATTTGACTTTCTGCTTAATGCACACTAGAGTGGTGCCGGTCACCCCCTAGAATTAAAGATAATTTGAAGAAGACATGAAAAAAAAAAATTTTTTTTTTTTGCCACGCCCCTTGACCCCGCGCATTTGGTTTTTTATTTCCTGTGGCTCCATTTATAGTCCGATCGTAACGTGTGATATATCATTGTTTTTGGAATGACAACGGCTATATTTTCTACTTTAATAACTTTTGACTCCGACGTCAAATTCTAGAAGTGACTTCTGGAAACTCGATTTCTACCACCCTAATTCACGAGTTTTTCTAAACGATAAAAAGTTTTTTAAATTCCATGAAATTTTGTCTTTTACAGTATATATATTTATTCAGTAACAAAAAAGTTACGAAGGTTTAAAAAAAATCAATTTGAGTTTTTATTCCAACAATCGTTGACAAAATTTCATGGAATTTAAAAAACTTTTTTATTGTTTAGAAAAACTCGCAACTCGAAAATGTAGCCGTTGTCATTCCAAAAACAATGATATATCACACGTTACGATTGGACTATAAATGGAGCCACAGGAAATAAAAAACCAAATGCACGGGGTCAAGGGGCGTGGCAAAAAAAAAATTTTTTTTTTCAAATCTTCTTCAAATTATCTTTAATTCTAGGGGGTGACCGGCACAACTTTTTTTTATCGACCCGGCCTAATGGACACGTTGCTGATTTCAGGATTTTCTGAAACCAGTGGAATTTCCACACTTTTGGCCATTTTTTTCTTCTAAAGTATAGAAATAATAGGTAGTTGTTGCTTGTGATATAAATTGTGCTGCAAAATTAATATTTATTAAAAAAATGCTGTAGTACACGGAAATTAATACTTACGAAAGGCAATATTTTGTGTTATAATAAATTTGCATGTTTTTATCATAATTTAATTTAATTTTCAATTTGGAATAATATATTTGACAGAAAAAGCTAATAATTGAATTTTCTTTCGTAAACATTACTTTATTGCTACTGCAGATAAAAAGTGGTACACTCAAAAAAAAAAGTTTGTAAAGTCAGCAAAAAATTTTGCTTTTTTCACAACATAACGAACATACGAACCATATTCGTTCAGCGGAAGGATAAAAACTAATTATCTGTCCAATCAGACATGAGATAAGTGTTACCATTCACGAAATAAGCACTAGTTGAAAAAAAACGTTAGATGGCGGACCCTTTACCTAAGATGTGTGTCTTTGTCTTTCGCTTTACTCGGTCTACATGTCTGTATATGTTTGTTTGCAATTTTACCACACTAGATTATTAATCTATAAACATTTAGTTTATAAATACATATTAAATTTAAATATTTTATTTTGTTTTTTATTTAATTAATAGACAATTATTTTCACAAGCCGTTGTTGGTAAGTTGTTTTAATCCTCAATTTTGTCGTATGTATGAAAAACAGATACGAAAGTCTTCCATGGTTGATTTTTTTATATGTCTTATTAGAATTGTACTTTTTAGTATCATTTTCCTCTTCTCTACTACATCTTGACATGCCGCGACATCTGCTTCATTCTGCGTATATCTCTCAGTCTAGTTGTCGTCCACACTATTAATGTGCTTATCAGCACAATTTTTTTTAGCAAAATTAATTAGTATATTAGTAAAGCATTAGTATAAAACAGTTAAGTGGTGAATAAGTATAACAAAAAGTTTAGCTGAAAACACGATTTTAGCAAACAATTTGCTTAAAAATAGTATACCTGATTTACAAGACATTTTACTAACTTTTGTTATAACTTATTTTTTTGAGTGTAGTTGTGATTGTCATAAATAGTTGCGTCTGCTAGAGGTATAAATAATGATATTTTAATTTCGAAATTAGGCGTAACAACAAATGAATGGTGATTTCAAAATATAATTTAAAGTTGTGTCCACTGAAAGTATTACTAGCATTATTTTAATTTTTAAATTAAGTGTTTGGAATAATCTTTTTTTTACGGTGATAATCAAACAATGAATTTTAATAGTTGTATCTACTTAAAGTTTCTCTAATTATATCTTATTTTTAAAATTAGGTGTTTGTTTTCGTTTCGTTTTCAAACTAATATTTTCCCTGTGTGTACTTACAATAAAAATTATTGAATAATGATTAAATTTTGTTGGTTACAATGGAATTCCAACCAATTTATTCTCTGTGTGTAAGTATTATATTAAAGAATTTGAACTGCATTTACATTAGTTTAAAATCCTGCACACAGAGAAAAGCGACAACCGAATTGAAAAGTGTATATTAATGGTAACAACTTATAAATTTAGTAAATACAACGATATTAACATTGGATTGCTAAATATTTTGGGTCTAACAACTAAAATTCAGATGAATTATCTGAATTTCGTTGTGACTACTAATGTTCAGTTTTACCAACCGACTGAATTTGAGTAGTAGTAACCTAATTTCTGTTGGCAAATAGCAAAACTTTTCTCTGTGTGTGTTTAAACAAGATTTCGAACTATAGTTCACGCATCATTTTATAAACTAACATATGATCGAAATCTAGTTTAAACTGGATGTCGATGATAAATGTAAATGCAGCTTTATATTAGTTAGTTTCAAGTATCATACCTCATCATAATTATATTATACCCACTTTTATATTTTAGGGTAGTCCATAAAAAGAAGGTTTCATAAAAAAATCCTCAAAAACAATAACAATTATTTATGACTTTGCCGGCATATTCTTATGGCTTATAAAAAAACCTAAAGAAATGTCTATAAATCACATAATTTAATGTTAAATGTAGAAACAAAAACTTAAAAAATAAAGAAGATGAGACATAGTATTTTATTAATGTGAAAAGGAAACACTTTGCTATAATATTTTACCTTAAACAAAAAAAGACACAGTTATTTTCGGAAAAAAAAACTCTTAAAAAAATGTATTTGAACCCCAAAAAACAAACAAACAAAAATCAATATAATCCGACTCAAGTTAATTAAAAGATAAAAAAAATATACACTAGAATTACTTTAAAATTAATCCCTCACTTGTCAGTTTTTGGTCAATTGTTATTAAAGTGTTTTTTTTTTTTTTAAATGCCGCCTTAATCTTAAACAAAAAAATCAACATTTTGTGTTTGATTTCCTTAAACTTAGTTTTTTTTTATGAACGTTAACATAGGCTAAACAGTTGTGTCTAATTGTCGCCACCAATTAATAACAAATCTAAAAAAAAATACAAATTTTAAATCTTTGATCTATAAAATTTTTAAGTACATAAAAAAAATAATCATAAACAGGATTAAAAAAATAAAAATATTTTAACCTTAGCTTTCTAGAGTTAATCTCATCAATATTTTTTGTTTTGAACTTTAAAAAATGACACATACAAAATTTTTGATTTGATTGTTTTTTATTTTGAAACACTTGTTGGTCACTGACATATAAAAAATTCAAGAATGACAGATCCCATATCAATTAAATTAAATTTCGTTACGCATTTCAAGTGTCAGTATTAAAAAGTAATATTTCGATGAATTTTGTGTAGAGTTCAACAATTTAAAGAAGGGGCTGTGTGGAAGATCGATAAAATATTTAAAAAAAAAATTTCAATAATAAAAAATACAGTAGTTCCTCTTACAAAGTGGCTTCGTATAATACGGGTAAATTCTTACATGATGCATTTAATTTAATGCCTGCACATGGAGAAATTTAGTGAATGAAAAGTAATGCAAATCTTCTGTAAACTAAAGAAGCTTTTCTATGGAAATGAAAGTTTTGTTGAAATTAATTAAAAGCTTCATATTTTTTATTAAACTACCCAGACGGAAAAATACGAACGGCAAAGCATTGGCCCAGTGCTTTCAACGGTAGTATGAGCGTTGGCAGAGCGTTGGATATCTGAAGATTTAAGTGCTTTGCCAACCCCAAAATGATAACACCGGGCAGGGCTTTTTTAAAACGTTGGCAAAGCACTGGCAGTGTGGGCTTTGCCAGTACCAAAACCATAATTTTAAAACCAAAACCATAATTTTAAAACGTTGGCAAAGCATTGCTAGAACAACCAATAAAGTGCTTTTTTAATAATATAATAAGTGCTTTGCCAACCCGAAAATGATAACACCGGGCAGGGCTTGGCCGTTTCTTTTTTAAAACGTTGGCAAAGCACTGGCAATAAGCGCCTTGCCAGTACCAAAACCCAAAACGACCAATAAAGTGCTACTTAGTAATTCAATTCAGTTAAGAGTTGTATTATTACTTATTGAATAATTTTGGTAATTTGAACAGAAATAACAATAGGCTTGCTTCAGCTAAGTTAATTACAAAATAACTGAATATTATTTTTATCAAATTATTTTCGTGATTAGTTAGCATGATTTTTTACTACAATTTTACTAAAGAAAGAAATTTGAAAATAAATTTCTTAAGTAAAATTTTAGTATAAAAACTATACTTTGTGCTGACTATAATAGGAGACCTTAATATTCTTTACTTCAAATCATAAATTGCAATTTAGTTTTGAATTTTTCCACTCTTGTTGTGAACAAGGGATGTGCCACTGTTTTTATTAAGTTAACGGTTGTAAATTTTGTAAATAAGTACTGGCAATGCACTTTTTGCCAATGTTGTGAAAGCGTACTAAGTCAGTACTGTGCCAGTGCTTTTTTATTTTACGGTTGTAAATTTTGTAAATCAAGTACTGGCAAAGCACTTTTTACGAACGTTGGCAGAGCGTTCTAAGCCAGAGCTGTGCCAGTGCTTTTATTATTTATACTGTTGTAAATTTTGTTAATTAAGCACTTTTGTTAATTACTAACGTTGGCAGAGCGTTGTAAATCTGTGCTTTGGCAGCACTTTATTTGTTGGATCATTGGCAAATAGTGCTCTGCCAGTGTTTGATTTTTCAGACCATAGGCAATTTCTGGCTGGGTAGATTTGTATGAAATTTATTCATTGAGTAAATGATAGGGTATTTAAATTGCTCGGTTTTGGTTTTGTTCGTGTAAACAAATAACTCGATTTTGATGTTTCTGACTTACCCGATTTATCGAGTAAGATTTTAAAATAATTCGAGTTACTCGAATAATTTCAATAATTTAATTTCATTAATTTTCCTTTTAGAATATATATAGTAACACACACAATAAATACAAAATCAGGAATTGCGAAATGTATTTTTTATCAATATTACAGACCTGGGCGACGTCAATTGTATTTTATAATCATTCACTTGGGAAAATTTTCTAATATCAAGCTTACACTTGTGGGTTTAAATGTTTCATTGGAAAATTTTAAATGTTGTCAGTACTAGACGTGGGACTTAATATCAAAATTAGTGTATTTAATTACAGGACAATTACTTTTTTATGTCTAATTACTTGTAATTGGGTGTAATTGAGTAATTACCCTATAATTAAATACCAAGATGTTGTTACCAATCCCTATGTTTTGTATTAAAAATTTTACAAATTTTCCAAGGAAGCTTAAACTTACGAGTGTGAGCATTAGGAATATAAATATTTTTGACTAAAAATTTAACAGGCACTATGCTATGGGGAATGAGCAATTCCATTTATTATCACCGTGAAATTAATCGATGTTTTCCGATTTTGATAAAATTTTGCGAGTGGATGCGGTAGTGAACGCAAGTTTTAAAAAAAATTTATTTTGTTTTTTTTTTTGAAAACTCTGGCAATCCTATAGCTTCAAACTGTCTGTTAGGGACTTCACTTAAAAGGTCATAACTTTTGTGTGTAAAAAATATCGACAAATTTATTTTTGCATAAAAACGGCTAGATTTGGGGTATAAAAAAATAATTTAAAAAAAAATTTACACATTTTTTAAAAATAAAAATTAAAAAAAAAATAAATTAAAATTAAGTTTTGGAAAAAATCCATTTTTTAAAATTTTTATACCAATTGCTACACATGTGTTCTAAACACCCTGAAAATTTTAGATTGAAAAGCTCCTTATTTAGTGAGATATCAGAAAAAATGTAGAAGTATGTACACCAGAAAATGTGTTTTTTTTTTTTTTGTTTTATGTTATGACTTTTTAAGTGAAATCCCTACCCCACAATTTGAAGCTAAAGGGTTGCCAGCGTCTTCCAAAAAAAAAAAAAATGTTTTTTAATACTTGCGTTCACTACCGCATACACTCACAAAATTTTATCAAAATCGGAAAACAGCGATCAATTTCACATTGACATTAAATGGAATTTCTCGAATATTGTACTGATAATAAAAAACGCTATCTTAGGTCAGTTTGAAACAAAAACCTTCCGCACCGAAAGCGATCTCTAAAACTTTCCAAGATTTGATTATTTTTTTTTTTAAATAAATAATAAAGTCACAATTTCATTCAGGTTATGAATTCTATTTCCCGGTATTGATACAAAGAGTAACTAAAATCAGAAAATTATTTTCAATAGTGCCATCAAAAAAATTATAATTCCAAACTTCATCGCATTGGGTGCGGAACCTTTTTTAACGATCGCGAAAAAGTAAAAACGCAATTATGTTTTTCCATGGACTTTTCAGCCTTACCTGTTAAATTTTGATATTTGCAAAAAATGCTAAAAGTTATAACCCTAATTAGCAGTATATGGCTTGGAATATAAAGATTGATTACATTATTTTTTTTTATAATTTAATGCTTTATTCATGATAATTGTTTTTCAATGTGTAGTACTTTTGCGTCTTAAAGACATTGTTGAGGCGAGTTGGTTGAGACGATTTTCGCATCTTTAAAAAATTGTTGCAGCAAATGCTTGAAAGTTTTTAAAACATATTTTTGTTCGATTTTACTTTTTTTTGCTAAATAGATGATTTTTAATTTATATGATTTAGTTTAATATAAATCCGAATGAAACAGAAGACTGAACGATCCAATCCGAACTTTAACACCAAAAGATGATGTTGAATTCGAATTTTGCAAAATATGTTAACAAAATCGAATAGTGTTGCTTTTGTTTTGTTGAATATTTAAATGTTTATACATTTTGCTTAACTTCTAGAAATCGGAAGCATTTTTTTGAGTATAGTATGATATATATAATTGTTAAAAATGTGATATTTTCGGCATTGGACCCCTCTAACTAACGAAATATTATATACAAAACGATAACAGCCACATTTATAGATAAAAATTTTTAAAAAATACGAAACAAGTTAAGTGTGTTTTATAAAATATTAACTGAAATAGAATGCATTTTGATTTAATCGATTAACTCGATTAATCGTCCAAAATTGTTCGAAACTGGCCATTTTTTTTGCGATTAAAATTCATCGATTAATCGAGTAACGGTTAACCGATTGAAAACCCTAGTAAATGAAGCTTTTAATAAATTAAATGATATTATACGTAAAATTTTATGAAAATGTGCATTACTTTAATAAAAAGTTTCAATGGACAAGTTCTAGTGCAGCTTCATTGTTTCTGTGCAAAAATTCTTTAATATCTTGCATATACTTCTCTAAGTGTGTTAATCTTTTAAGAAACTGGTCTTAGCAATAACTATATCGAGAATTAACAACTTGTTCTTTATTTTGATATCGCGAATAAGAAATGTCATTCTGAAAAGTAATTTACAAATATTTGACAATTCATATCCAAAATACTGCACTAAAAAAGTGTTTTTTTAAAATTTTGTTAAACGTCTTTTTAAATGTTGGGTTAAAGTATTTGTAACTGTGGAGACTTCCAAAATATTTTATTTGTCTTTTAGAAAATTTAAAAAATATTTATTAATTTTATTATTTTGTCAATCACCTTTTTGTAAGAATTTTTCTGTTTTGAATTTAAAATAAAGATTAGTTAAAAATAAAATAAACAACGTTTAAATCAATATCAGCTCCCATAAGTCTTGATAAACTATCAGCTACAACGTTATTTGATCCGGATATATGACGAATTGTTGTGGAAAATTGACTTATAAAATCGAGGTAACGAAATTGCCTCGGTGTACATGCATCAAACTTCTTTTGAAATAGAAATATTAATGGTTTATGGTCGGTTACAATTATAAAATGTCTTCCTTCCAGCATAAATCGGAAATGTTTAATGCTTTCATATATTGCCAGCAGTTCTCTATCATATGCACTGTATTTACATTGAGGAGTAGATAGCTTCTTAGAGAAAAAGGCAAGAGGTTCTTCAGAGCTTTTAAGATGATGATGTTGTTGCAAAACTGCACCAACAGCAGTGTTAGATGCATCCACATATAAGTACAATTCAGCTTCGGGAGATGGATGACATAAAAGTGTAGCATTTGATAAAGCCTTTTTCAAATTATTTTGTTCCTCTGACCAGATCAAAACTTCTTTCTTTTTAGGATTTCCTTTTTGAAAATCATTTAAAGGAGATACCAAGAAATCTTCTTAATTCTTCAATATTTTTGGGTTTAGGAAAGTTTATAGTAGCATCTACCTTTTCAGGGGAAGGTTTAATGCCAGTTTCATTAATAATGTATCCAAGAAAGCAAATTTCTGTTTTACCAAATTCGCATTTCTCTGGATTAATTACAACTCCATGTTCATTTAAACGAGTAAAAAGTTGTTTAAGATGTTGTTTGTGTTCTTCAATATTTGCCGAGGCAATCAAAAAATCATCAATATAGGGAAATACAAAATCCAGACCTTCAAAAATCTGATAAACAAACCGCTGACATGTTTGCGCAGAATTTTTGAGACCAAATGGCATTTGAAGGTATTCAAAAAGTCCAAATGGTGTTATTATTGCTGTTTTCTCTACGTCTTCGGGAGCAACTGCGATCTGATGGAAAGCTTTAACGAGATCAATTTTTGAAAATATTTGCTTCCCATGAAGAATTGATTGAAAGTCCCTTATATTAGGAATTGCAACCGTTTGGTTATTTAAGAATCTGTAGTCACCACATGGTCGCCAAGTACCATTTAGTTTTTTTACCATATGTAAAGCGCTAGCCCAGGGACTTTTTGATCGTTGTATTATGCCAAGTTGTAAAAGTTGTTCGAATTCTTGTTTGGCCTGTTGAAGTTTAACAGGATCTAATCTACGAACTTTGCAACTTATTGGCGGGAAATTTGTTATGAGTTGATGTTTAAATCAGATTTTTGACTAAATTTTATGTTGAAATTTCTGGTTGTATTTGGAAATTCAGCTAAAATTTGTTGAAAAGGATCATTTACATTAAAAGTTTTGACAGAATTTGAATCAACATATTTTATGATACCCTGACTCTTCAGTTTAGTTTCAGGATCAATCAATAATTTGTTTTTAATAACAATAACTAATCCAAAACGATCTAAGAAGTCGTTTCCCAAAATTGGAGTGACTCTGTCCCCACAATACTTCTCGGATTTAGAACAACACTAAAAAAAGATATCGGTTTAAGTAGCGCAGAATTAGTTTTTGGTAGTGTTACAAATGTACCTGGTCAATTTTTCACCAATTCTACTTTAAAACTGTCACATTCAGAATTTATGAATAATCTGAAAGAAAAATTTAGACTATTAAAACCAGTATCTGGAACAAATCATGCAGTTAATAAACCTTTCATATATAAGAATTTGCACGATACAACACCCGTTTTTGTTCGAACGGATTCCATTCACCCTACATTGGAACCTCCTTACCAAGGTCCCTCAAGATACTTAAGAGAAATAGCAAATATTATACCATTCAAATACACAACAAGCCCAAAAATATTTCGATTGATCGGCTTAAACCGGCTTTTATTGAAAATATTAATAGAGTTACATTTCAGTTATATATCATTACTAGGAAGGGGGTAATGTGGAGACTTCCCCAATATTTTATTTGTCTTTTAGAAAATTTAAAAATATTTATTAATTTTATTATTTTGTCAATCACCTTTTTGTAAGAATTTTTCTATTTTGAATTTAAAATAAACATTAGTTAAAAATAAAATAAACAACGTTTAAATCAATATCAGCTCCCATATGAGTCATTCCATGTCAATGGAAAAAAATCGTAAAAAATAGAATCCATTCGACCTCCACTCTGAAATTTTGAGGGAATGTTAAGAATATATTAACCTTTAAGAAAATATTTTTTCAGATTTTTTCGACTTGTTCGAAGATTGTGGAAAACAGAAATTAAGTAAAAAAACCAAATTTTAATAATAAAAAAAAATAATTTATAAAAAATAATATTTTTTTAAAAAGAAGGTTCAAATACCTTTAAAATAAGGTATTGAACTTCAAAATCCATTCACTAGTTTTATAAAACCATTAGTTTAAATGTTGTCATATCTGAAGATTTTTCACGATTTTGACGATTTTCAAATGCACATAACTCTTTGAAAAAAAAAATTTAATTTTTTTCCCGAAACACGTGGAAAAATATTTTTTTATATTTAATACGTCTGGCAAATTTAAAGAAAATCGGAAGAGGTGGTGTAAAAAAGGTGTTCGGTCTGACATGGAATGACTCATATATGACTTTCATTTTGCAAAATGAGCAACTTGCTCATTACAGATCGCGCTGTGCAAATATGGTATATTGTACTATTTTTAAGCCTCAATGAATGCGCAAGATTTTTTTTTTTCTTGATTTTACTATTTATTGCGAACGGTGCAACTAGACAATCAAAATAAGACCTTTTATTAGCGTATTATTGAAGTAATTAGTTTACTGCTCCTTTGGAAGCTGAAAAAGTGATAATTTCATAACCTCGGAAGGCTTTATTCTATTGCATCTTCGAAGATATGAGAGAAGAGCTTTTCACCTACTGAAAAGACACATACTATGTGGTACATCACGAAACTCACTATCATTTTTTTTTGCAATAACAAATAAAAATATCTATATCATACGATATTTATTTTTGAAATCATACCATTTAAGATATTATATTAAATTAGATATAATCTAATGGTATAACGTATAATTTAATATAATTGTATCTAAAGAAATCTAATATGATGCAATGAGATATAATTTGATACAATTTAAGCGGGCATTTTTCGGATACAATTTTAAATAGCTATGTATCTAGTCATAGTATATTTGATAAAAATATTTAAAGCTGCATTATTATTTTTTAATCGGGCGGTAATGTTCTTTATGACCTGAAAATACAATTGATAATGATATTTATTTATCTGTAAAAATTACAGTTTGGACATATAATTAATTTTTCTTAATCTTCTTTTCTTTGAATTATTCTTGTTTTAATGACCCAAAAAATATATAAATACATTCTTTGACTTCGTTAAATGTCTGGCTTGTGCCATAAAGTGTATGACACAAATAAGGGCGTTGTATTTACCACCTGTGATGAATAACGTTTTTGATTTTTTGGGTCTTTGTTTTTTTTTTTTTGCATATGTAGGATCCAATGATCGGGGAAAAAAATTAAGAAAACTTTTACAATATGTTCAAAAAGTATACACACAGAAAGACATTTTGCTATTTGCCAACTGAAATTCGGTTACTGCGACACAAATTCGGTTATTACTAATTGGAGTTGGTTGGTAAAACTGAACATTAGTTTTCACAACAAAATTCGGTTAATTCAACTAAATTTTAGTTGCAATATTCAAAATATTCAGAAATCTAATGTTCATATCGTTTGTACTAACTGAATTATAAGTTGTTACCATTAAAATACACTTTTCAATTCCGTTGGCACTTTATTTCTTTGTGTGTATGAATTATAGAAATCCAGAATAAATATTTTGTCATGTTTCTTTCGTATATACAAATGCTAAAGCTAAATTAGGGTCTCCAAAAGAAATTTAGTTATTGACCGTGCAACCCCCTGCAAATATTTACGTAGAACTACGAATCCCAAAAAATTCGGATATCGAGAAGATGTGCAGCATAGCCACTGAAGTTTATAAATCAGATTACAAAGGCAAATATGACTTTTTGTACATTCTAGAAGAAATCCGAATGATTAATATTATAGATGTAATCCGAATTAAGAACATTAAAGAATCGAGATTTTAAATGAATTGCCTTTGTAATAAATTTCAATTGGTTAAAAACAGCCGAGTTTTTATAATTTCCCCGGCGCAGACCACTTAATAAAGAAATTTCCGTCCAAATTTAAAATTAATTGAAATAATCTTCTTCAGAAACATTTTTTTTATTCAATAAGTTCCAAGAAGTGCATATAGAACAATTTTTATATTGTATTTTGTTAACTCGTTTAAATTAGTGCCAAAAAGGTCCGAATTTTGAAGCACTGATTTCGAAATCTACAATTTAATTTTTTTTAACGAAACTTTAAAAAAGCACTGTTTAAACTTTAAGATTTTATTAAGAACAAATTAGAGATTAAAAACTACAAATATTGTTGGAATTCCGATTTGCATATGGCCAGAGCACAATATTTTTTTCATTCGATTTCGAGAAAATATAGATTTTTTCACTTCTTTAGCTATTTTGCAAGTTTTTTCTTCTTTTAATTCCACATGATTTTGGCCGGAATACAACAACGCAAGATAAAATACTTCAAATTTTAAAATTAGGTCAAAATACGAACGCATAGTTTCACAACCTAATAAATTTTGTTTTCCTCCATGCATGCTGGGAACAAATTTACCCTTTGATCTGAAAAATGGTGGATATATAAATGGATTATATTACATTGAGTTTGATACAATTTGATACTATTCATTAAAATGAAAATAATTTTTTTTAAATTGAATACGGGGGGGCTTGATATTATGATCCGATTATTAAGAGACAAATTTAAATTTAACGTAGAGTTCAATTTAAATTTTATACACTCACAATATTTTTTTAGTAAAGACTAATACATTAAATTAATTGAAAATCAGTTAGAAACATGACTACTTTTCCTTTTCGTTTAAAACAATTGTATTTTTTAGTTTATTTTCAACTCTTAAAAATTAATTGACAAAATCTGTAAAACAATAAAAACAATTTTTACTGAATATTTTAACTAATACCGAAAGTTCGTTTTTTTTTTTTTTTTGTTTATGAATAGCAGACATAAAAGTTAAAAAATATATTCTTTGGTAATTTATCTACATATTCCATTGAAAAAACTTTACGGAATAACTTTTCAGATAACTGTTGAACTTTTATGGAAAAGTTCTTGTGAGTGTATGCTTAACAATCAAAAATTTGAATGTCAATATAAAATTTTTGGAGTTTGTTATTTTAAGTCTAGCAAGTGGAATTGCATCTTACTATGCATGATGTCTTACTTAACTTCATTAAATTTAAACTAAACTGGATCACATTATATAAGGTTATATAATATAATTTTTACTCGGGAAGTAATATAAATTGTGTTTTTTATACAGGAATAAAACTTTAAGTTGGCAACACTTTTTTCACTAGCGGCCATTTTGTCAGCTGTCAAGTGATTTAGGTTTAGTTTGGCATTTCTACATGAATAGACTGACGCCTGAACAACGCTTACAAATTGTGCAAATTTATTTTTGAAATCATCATCAAAAATCACTGTTCTGTTCGAAATACGTATCGCGCACGAACATTGCGAATTTGTTTAGCGATTGAAGCTCACCTTTGGTTAAATGGATACGTCAATAAACAAAACTGCTATATTTGGAGTGATAATAATCTCCAAGTTTATGTTGAGACACCGTTACATCCAGAAAAACTGACTATTTGGTGTGCTTTATGGGGTGGTGGAATCATTAGTTCATACTTCTTTAAAAACGATGCTGGTCAGTACGTTACAGTCAATGGTGACAGATGTACAGCCATGCTTACTGACTTTTTCGTTCAGGAATTGAAACAACCATGATGTGCAGGAGCTGTGTTTTCAACAAGACGACACAAAATGTCACACAGCTCTTGCCACAATTGATTTATTGAAGGAAACGTTTGGTAACCGCATATATTCACTTTTTCGCCGCTGGACTATTTTCTGTACGGATATGTGAAGTTGCTAGTCTACGCCGATAAGCCCTAAACGATTGACCATTGGAGGACAACATTCGCCGCGTTATTGCCAATATACGGTCACAAATGTTGGAAAAGTCATCGAAAATTGGACGTCCAGATTACGCCCGAGCCAGCCGTGGCGGTCGTATGCCAGAAGTCATATTTAAGTCATATTTAAATTTATTTATTCAAATAAATAAATAAATAAGATTATCTTTCGAATAAAGTTAATTTCATGTCTATTTAAAAAATACATCTTTATTTTATTCCATTTCAAAGTTCTATACCTCTATAAGAAAACACTCTTTTAAAATGCATTGCCGAAAGATATGGAGAATGCACATAAAAATAATGTTTAAACATTTATTTTTCAAAAGGTTGACTTAGAAGCTAAGAAACTTGGTTATTGTCCAAGTTATAAGTATAATTCAAAAATGTTCAGAAAAATCGATTTGCACAACCTTTAAGCCTCTTCCAAAAAAATCTGAAGAAAATCTTTCAAATTAAGCTTGAGCAACAAACAAACAGTTTTTTTGGGACACCCTACTTCACATATCATGGAAACGAATAAGTTAAATAAGTCTTTGGAATACAGCAAAAATCGGAGTGTGTGGGGTTATGTGAACCTCCCCCTTCTACCTTATATACCTGACGTTTGCCGCTACACGAATGAGTAACTTTATTATTTTGTTTTTGATGTATTTTGTTATTGCTTTTTCGTTCGCGTGTCGACAAAAGTCATCTAGATATAGGATCTTGATCAGCAAAAACTTTAGCAGATTTTTTTGGGAATTTTTGTGTATATTTGTATTCTAGATTTAAAATTTCTTTTTATAATGTTAATAAAATTCACTAAACTTTTTGTTAATATTGTTAACCATATACACACACATTCAATTACTGCTTTACAAATACAAATACACAGGTGGTGATGTTTAATTTTTTTTTTTGTTTTCTTTCAATTAATTAAAATACAGTTTTGCACAATTGGTGGCCATTTCTTCTTCTTCAAACATGAATATTTCTTTTTCTTCTTCTTGTTATTTTTCTTCTCTCCATACAATATGTCGATAGTACAATACCAGAGAGTATGCCAACAGTAGGTTGCCATCCACCTCAGTCGCTCTCAATCTGATCTCTTTTTATTTGTTCGTAAACTCGCACCGAGCAAATGAAAACATGTTGCAGAATATTAAAAGTTTAAATTAAATTTGAGCATGTTTTTTGACAAATAATTTAATAAAATTTTTTTTATTCTAAATTAGAACGATAAAATAAGCAGGATGAAATTAAAATACATTAAATTTTAATAAAAAACAACAAAATATAAGCAAAATAAAAGTGATTGTTTTAAACAACAATTTTTTTATCAACATGTTGCAATTATTTTTTAGTGTAAAAAAATGTTTTCATATGCTTGCCGAGTTCGGTATTTTGTTGCTGAGAGGCGTGGGAAGTGTTGTCTCTCTATTTGTGTATACTCCCTGATGCCAACGCCAACTCACAAACTACAACAGAACAAAAATGAGACTCACCCAGTTGGTAACTGACAGACTGCCGGGGTTTTTGTATTTCGTTAATTCTGAAATCAAATTTAACTTTTTTTTTTGTATATTAAATACAATTGATCATGTTTAACTGTGTGAGGTACATTTGTAACAACAAGTACAAAGTTTTTGTTTGGATGTTTTTATTTTTAAATTATACAGAATACATACGAGTATCTCGAATACATCAAGTGACGTATCTGTTTCAAAATTATGTATGATAAAGTTACGGATGAGGTTAAAGAACGCAGTGATATTATATTTTGTACCCTACATACTTAAAATTTAAAATGTTATGATGTGAGGCAGAAAATTTGAAGGCACTAGTATTTTTACTATATCAATGTGTGTTTTATGGAGAATTAAGAATTAAAAATTTTTAAAAATTTTATGAATTAGTTTCGAATTTTTAGTGTTATACTAAATTCAATTTATTTAAAATTCGGCCATTTTTTTTTTTTTAATTATTTTTCATAAGAAAAGTTTAAAACAAAACTTAATTTATCTTAAAATCGGCCAAACTTGTTATCGAACCAGAAAGTTTAATAGTGTAACTCAGATTAGTTTTGAAGAAACTATTAGTTGAATATTGTCAATCACATATATTTGCATATTTCTATGTGAAAGTTGCAGTGAAAATAGTTTGTAGTTTAAATTAACTAAAAATGTAATTTAAAATAACTGATAAGTCACTTAAAATACGGTCTACTTACTTTTCATTTAAATTATATATTTCTTATTATTTATTTTTAAATATTGTTTAAATAACAAACAAAGCCCTACCCAGCAAAATTTTTAAGAACAGATTACACTGTGTGTAATTTTTTAAGTCATGGCAAAATAACCATATACGGACACCACTACGTGATAAAAGACTAAAAAAAAAGACCCGTGTCTCCCAATTTTTCCCAAAGTCATATCCTCTTTTGTTTATGGGCCGCCAAAGATTTGGGACCTCGGTATCATTTTCGCAATGAAGTGATCATTTTCTCATGCTCATATCTTGCAAACCGTTCAGAATTTCGATTTACTCTCTATGGCAAAGTTGTAGCTCTTGTCATAAAGAAGAAAAATTGCGAACATATAAAATCAAAAAAACTTCACCTTCCATATCAAAATCGCAAAAAATTCGATTTTTTTTGCCTTTTTCTCCTGTGTTCAGGTCCATAGGTAGCAAACCGTTCAAAATTTAAGGAAACAATCAACTACAAAAATTTACCTAAGATCTCAATAAACAAATTCTTAAGCAAACTGTTCATGTTTGGAGGTAAAGAACCTAATATGACAAACTCCATATAAAAAGAACCAGTTGCAGAACCGAAATTAAAACCTGTTACAATACAGTATAAACTGTTCTGCAACCAGTTATTTGGATTTTACTATTTTACTGGGTAAAAACAAAAGAATAGTAAGTTAAAAATAAATGTGCAAGTTCTAACTACAGATCAGTAAAAATAAAAGTTATATTCAGTTATTTGATATTATTTTAGATTTCTGTATTTCTTTGTTTTTATTTTCCACAAAATGTATAAATGTAAAATTTTTCCATTGTCTTTTAATTTGAATTGAAATTATTTTGTATATATAAAAACTATTTTAATAAAAAAACAAACACGAATTTTTTGAATATTTTTTTGAAAAAAATAATAATAACTGTAACGGAAACGGAAACAAATAAACTACAATATTCCTTTTTTGTGGTTAAATTTTTATGAAACTTTAAATAAATGAAAATAATAAATGAAACTAAAAAAATCGGTAAATGGTAGTTAATTATTTTGAACAAATGTATAAAAAAGTTGAAAAAAATATTTATTTGAAAAAAAATACATGTTCCTTTATTTTTAATTCAACTGAAAACGATTTTATTAAACTGCAAACAGTAAACTACATACTATTCTGAGTGTACTTAATATATATATGAGCAAGTTTAACATATCCCAGTAAAAAACACTGCTTACATGCAAGCAGGTTTGTAAGGGAGTAAGCCGAAAAGAATCCCTTACAAACCTGCTTACATATGCTATGATTTTTATATGGCGAATTCCCACTTTGAAGCATTAATTTTGGACAAAATAAGCGCGGATTTCAGCGCTTATAAAAAGCAGTGATTTCATGGGTTTCAGTAAAATCATATTTCATGTCTACATTATTACGATTAAAAGTAATATACATAATTTTACATACAATTCTACAGATATTAGTTTTTTGTTGTTAAAATTTTTGACATATACTATTATTTTTTTTACCGTGTGCCCCGGTAGGCTAGTTGGTAGAGTGCTGGCTTATCAGTGCGGGGGTTGTAGGTTCGATTCCCACCAAAAGCACTGGTCTGTTTTCGCTACAACGCGCCGAAGGTCATAGTAGCTAGTGCTCGGTTAGGGTAATAGTATATAATTTGTAATTATATGATTATTAATTAATAAAAAAAAAAAATTGTTTTTACCGCTCCACGTGCTGGCTCTACGGAAACAGTTAAACGACTAATTATTTTTTATTTCATACTCAAAAAGACCAAACACAATCGGAAATCACTCGGGAAAATTTTTACTGATCGTTTACAATCCACGATATGAAACTGTCATCATTACAACCTGCATCCTTATAAGGGATTAGGGTAAGGGAAACAGAAAGCTCAAAATTTGTGTTTGTTTATTTTTATAATAAAATTATTCCTTTCTTTTGCTGCTTCTCAATGTTATAAATAGTAAGCACATACATCAGCACATTTGTTTTATCCTGCTTCTAAAAACACGAAAATTTTATACTGGGATGTATTATTTATTGATCATACGCCTACATACCATCAACGCTGTTTTATATACAAATATTGAAATAATTATGGAGAACAATATTAAGCGAATATTTTCTCCAAAACTAATACGAGTTATAGGATGAAACTTTCTGAATTGCTGGAAAAACTTCTTAACTTTTTTAAAAAAATAAAAAAAGTGTAGGCTGGTTTTTAAAATACTTGAGATTTGTAATACGCAAGAAATTCGAAACTTGTTCTGAATTTTTTTGGAAAACTTAATGCTTTTCATATTCTCCTCATAAAAGTATATTGAATTACGTGCAGTCATTTCTAGAGATAAATGCACAGAAAGAAATTGCATTAAATGTCAAAATTATGTTATCTCAAGTATGGACCACTCAATTGCGTACATACGACTCAATGAACTTCTGCTATAAATGTTTGCAGTTGTTCGAGTTGTAATACATTATATTTATTTTTATGTGCAAAAAAAATAAATCATTTGTAACAGAAGTCTCAGTTTTGACTCCAATTGTAGTTTATTTAAAAAAACAAACCACATAAAATTACTGTGTTATGATTTTGCATTCATTTTATACTGTATTTTTTTCTATTTAAAAAATAAAACAAAAAAATATTTGTTTATGTTTTACTGCATATGTGGTTAATTTTCACTACAATTGTGGTTAATTTTATGAAGAGTGAAAAAAAACAAATGACAATGTTAGTTGAATTTACTGAGATGTAAGTCATCCTTTCTGCAAGGGAAATTTTATTTGTTTTTAAATACATTTGCAGTGGTCTTTACCTAAATAGTATTCAAGTGTATGTATTGCCGTCAATATATGTTGCAATAGAGTTAAAATAAAATTGCAACAAAGGTTGACACCAATTTTTTTCTCACTAGACGTGAAATATGATGTCTTAAAAATTAAAAAAAAAAATCGTTGAAAAGGGTACTAAAATGAATTTACAATATTAAACATATAATGAAAAGGGTTGATACTACGTAAATCATTGAGGTCTTAAATAAAAGATGACAACATTACGTTTAAAATTATAACTATGTCACATGATTAATTTTTAAAAAGTTCAAAGGTTACCTTTTCGTGACACAAATTTTGCGGCGAATATTTGAAAATAAAGTATTTTTAAAAATTAAAAAAAAAAACACTATATATGTCAATATTGAATACTGTCAGTAAGTGGCACAGTGGATAACGTATTGGTTTCTGATTTAGTTGTCGAGAAAAATGTCACACCGAGTAAAACAAATTAAATATAATTTTTTTTTTTAAGTTATGCTGTGTGGCTTGAGAAATAAAAGAAGATTAGCGATCATTGATGCTATATATTTAGGGGATCTTATTTTAATGACGTACTTCCTTTCTCCACTCATGGGCCAGATTTTGTGAAAAATTGGATTAAAGTTTAGCCGGAATTAACATGGTTGTTTAATATATACACTTAGAATACTTGTAGGTAAACCGCACTGCAAATGTAGTTAAAAACAAATTAAATTTCATTTAAAGAAAGGACAACTTAAATTTCAGTAAATTCAACTAACATTGTCATTTGTTTTTTCATGTTCAAGAAATGACTAACAATTGTCGTAAAAACATTTTTTTTTTTATTTTTTTTAAAAACAAAAAACTACTGTAAAAAATTAATGTAAAATCATAAAACAGTCATATAATGTGGTTTGTTTTTTGAAATGAACTAAGAGGTTAGTAAAAAAATTTAATTTGTTTTACAAATGACTGACATTTACATTAAAAATAAAGAAACTGTATTACAATCCCAACAACTATTTTTAAAGTAAAAGTTCCCTGAGTGTTCAATTTTAAAAATAAAAGATTTTTTCCAAGTTTTTATGGTAAATACAAAAAGACCTACATCAACATTCGGGTATCTAATTTGGTTAAATAATGTGCAGCTTTATAGAGTATATCCGCGATTTTTTTAATTTTTACTATATATGTATTACTATTTTTGTACAATTTGTCATTCTATTTCGCAACTGGTCGAAAAATCTTTGTACATAAAGACAAATCTGAACAATTATTTCCTGTAAAAAAGAGAAAATTTCGTTTCATGGAACATATTACAGATTAGCTGGACAAGATGACTTACGAGTTCATCTTTTAGTATCCAAATATTTGTAAATCCGCTGCAGCACATTCAATGCAAAATTTACACACAAGTAGTAGTTAAGTAGGATGTCGCTAAGCATTTCTTAAGCAATTAAATATGCATGTTTACATACATTACGTCTATTTAATTAACACACAATGTATATAAATATTTTATTTAATATAAAAAATTTATTTTTACCCGAATTATAGTAGGAGCAGAGATTTTTGCTATAAATTGATTAAATTTACATGAACTCTTATTACAATGTAGTATTGGTATTGCCATAAGAAAAATTGGTTCGTAGTTCCCTATCTTGGTGGTAGGGTTGCCACATTATAGCTACCAAGCTAGCTGGAGTAGGCATTTTTTGGAGTCGGTGTTACAGATTGTATTGTTCTAGATATTTCTCTTACTTTCCCAGATGCTCTTTGGCCATCTGGGTTCGCAGATCCTCCTAAGAAAGTGACAGCGGAGTCGACATTCCCGTTATCTTCAGTTGAGGATACCCTTGCAGTCATAGAAAAATTCCTAAATTCTAAAAATTTTATTATGTACAGAGAAACACATGTGAAACATTTTTCGTATACTTAGATAAATGTTGTACACACAGAGAAATAAAGTGCCAACCGAATTGAAAAGTGTATTTTAATGGTAAGAACTTAGAAATTCAGTTAGTACAAACGATGTTTATATTAGATTTCTGAATGTTTTGGGTGTTACAACTAAAATTTAGTTAAATTAACCGAACTTTGTTTTGAAAACTAATGATCAGTTGTACCAACCGAATGAAATTCGTAATAACCGAATTTGAGTCGAAGTAACCGAATTTCTGTTGGCAAACAGCTAAACTTTTCTCTGTGTGTAATTAAAATTTTATAGTATATAGTTATTCGTATATTTTGTAGGTGGATTGAGCAACAATAAGTTGCAAAGTAGATTTGAAGAAAATAATTCATATTAAATTGAATGCGAATTTTTAAATTGTAGAGTGTCTTTGTGGATCAGTCGTGTTCGATTTTATCTGTCATATTTATATTCATATCGATTTTATTTCTTTCCAAATCCCAACGCAACAAGTTGTTATATTTTGAGTTGAATGATTTCTGTTGTTAAAAATGTTTGTTTTTTTTTTTTGGTTCATCGATTGTTTCAGTTATTGATTGATTGTTATGTCATGTCATTTCAGTGCTTTCTCAGTTTTTTTTTTTTTTTTTTTTTTTTTTTAAGTTATGAACATTTGATTAATTAAAACTCATCTTGATTTTATAAGAATTCGAAACATTTTTATTGATTTTTACACTCGGAAATCTTACCTTAATTACCTTTTTTTTTAATTAATATTAAATCTTTCTTTTTAACGATTTATAACCAATAATTTTCTTTTAAAATGGTATCAGTTTTGTATTCAATACGTTAATAACTACTAGTTTATAATCTAAATGTCCATATCAAAAACGCATGTTTACGAGTTATGCTTAAACGCAAAGGTAATTCTTATATTTTATGTAATTTAAACGCTAAATAATCACGCAATTTAGTGGCAAAATAAACTAAGTGAGAGGGGTCGTACGACCTGAAAACCCACCACAGTAGATAAAGAAACGCGCGACCGTTTAAATTGATCTTAAAAAATATAAAAAAAAGAAATCATTTTCTTTGTAAGGTTTATTTTCTTATGGCTTTCTGCTTTATTTTTTGGTTTATTAAGTAAACCTACTTAGCAGGGCCTTTTACATACTGTATATGAGGAATGTTAAAAGTTTTTGATACTTTGAGGCGGAATATTAAAAACAAATGTATTTTTGTATGAAATGAATTACCTTTTGTGTATGTGTTAGCCGATGTTTAAGCATGCTAAATCCATCCGCGTCAATCATTTATGTTTAACGGCGCACAAATTATGACTGTTTCAAGTTTAAATCAAATGTAAAACATTAAAACTACAGCTTTTGCATGGATTTAAGTAATTAAAGTTGCATTAATTTAAAGATCATTGTATTTATCACATTTCAAAGTATGCATATACTACACGGTACCTACCCGTGAAATAACTCCCAAAAAAAAAAAAATGAAATAACTCCTAAAAATTGGGATTTAGTTCACTATGAAATAACTCCCAATGCGTTAGGACTTATTTCACAATTTTTAGTTAGGAATTATTTCGTTATGAAATAACTCCCAAATGAAATAATTCCCAACCAGATTTTGTTGGGAGTTATTTCACTTATTTTTGTCATTGGGAGTTATTTCACAGTTATATTAGTTTTTTGTTTTTATACACATCGATATTATTTTTATGTTATTTTCAATTTATAACGAGCTTTCAACCTCCGTATATTTACAAAAATAAAGCAAATCAAACATATTAGCTAGGTTGATACTAGTATTTCGATCTGGCTAAAGATCTCATCAGAACCCGAAGTTTTAGAAAAGTTAGAGCCTCCATAATAGGCAGAACTTTAACAAAAAACCTATTAATAATCAATTTTGCTCCATTCTTGTCTTCTTAGTAATCAAGCACGTGGTTATGTATTTTCCTAACAAGCATCATGACGTTACTAAACTTTGAAGACCAAAAATGTTCTATTTATATAAAAAATTTTTAGTTTGTACTCTGGCTCAAGTAATATTTTTTACAGTTATATTAGTTTTTTGTTTTTATACACATCGAGATTATTTTTATGTTATTTTCAATTTATAACGAGCTTTCAACCACCGTATATTTACAAAAATAAAGCAAATCAAACATATTAGCTAGGTTGATACTAGTATTTCGATCTGGCTAAAGATCTCATCAGAACCCGAAGTTTTAGAAAAGTTAAACTTTGAAGACCAAAAATGTTCTATTTATATAAAAAAATTTTAGTTTGTACTCTGGCTCAAGTGATATTTTTTACAGTTATATTAGTTTTTTATTTCACATTTGTTGGGACTTATTTCATTTTTAAATGTGATTTTATTGTTGGGAGTTATTTAATTTCTATTAAAATTACATTTTGGTAAATTTTATGCATTTGTAACGGTTCTTAAAATTGTCGTAAAGTAAATAATAGCAATAAAATGAGTTATTTTACCAAAAGGAACGCAGTTCTTGCTAGAATTTTGGTAATTTTGGTGGCATGTCATATCGTCAAATGACATTATGTCCATGGACGTTATGTCACTCGAAAAGTGTCATAATGTCCATGGACTTTATGACACTCTGCAATGTGACATTATGTCCTCAAATGGAATGACATAAAGTCCATGAACATTATGCCACTTTTTGGGTGACTTAAGGTCCATGGACATTATACTCCAGTGTGCAAACAGATCAGTAATTTTGAAGTTTCTTTTGTGTCGCACTCAGAAAAAACTTTATTTCGCGAAACCGCCTGCCGAAGGCCGCCACCCAGAAGAACTTGTTTTTCAAATCAGATGTCGAATTCATTGAAATCTTATATTTTTAAGACATCAAGTAATTTGTAAAAATAGTGTTTCTCTGTGGCGGCCTTCGGCTGCTCTTAGGGGCTTTTTCCTCCGTAGAACGCGGCAGGCGGCTTCGCGAAATAAAGTTTTTCTGCGTGCGGTTATACGAGTTATAAGTTTAGTTTTATTTTGTGATATACATATATTTAAAAAAATTGTATTGATATACTAAATATTATTAATCTTTTTATTTTAAAAAGTCTGAACGCTATGCCACATTAGAAAGTCACACCGTAGTGCGCGTCCTATAGGCGCGGCCACGGCCACGGCCACGGCCACGGCCGCGAATCGCAGAATTCGATATTTTGAATTGGGAATTATTTAATTTTTTTTTGGGACTTTTTTTCATTTTGAGTTGTTTTATTCTTTGTTGGGAGTTATTTTATTACTTTAGTTATTTTATTCATTTTTCTTTGGAGGTTATTTAGTTTATTAAAATTGGGACTAACTTCATTTTTTTTGGGACTTATTTCATTGGGAGTTATTTCACGGTACCTACAAAGTGTGCTTGAGAAAAAAAATTGACAGTTTGTTTTCCTATAAACTTTATTAAATGACTACGAACAAGATTTATATGTCAAATTAAGTACAAAAATCTTAAATTCTAATACGTTTTTTTTTTTTTATTGAGAAAAAAAATTTTTACATAGAAAGATCTTGCCTCAGCGTCGCTAGGACATTATTGAGGCGAGTTGGCAAAAAGTTAAATACTTTAAATAACTTATTTTTATAAAAAATAAAAGAAAAATAAAAAATGTTTGAAAAGAAAAGTTAGATTTTTCAAATTCAATTAAGCATTTCCCAAATTTTGAAGTAAATATTCTTTTAGCTTTTTCTTAAAAAGAGATATTCTTTCAATTGACTTTAAGTTATGAGGCAATCCACTGTACTTCAAACTACCCATATGTTCCACACGTTGCTTTGTTCTTTCCAGCCTACATCTTGCTATCCCAAGATGCGTATTGTTTCTTGTATTAAATACTGATTGATTTCGAGAAAAATGTATGATATGATGGCCAATATTATGCAGAGCTTTAAAGACATGTATTAATAATAGCATTTTATACAAACCATGTATAGGCAGCACTGTTTCAGAAACAATTTAGTAAAGAGATAACGTTGAATACATTTGCAGTAGATTAAAAACAGTTTTTAGCGCTTTGTTTTGAACTCTTTGTAAATACCTAAGCTCGTTGCTTTTTTTGTAACCATATATAATGGGTAGGTAATTGAGATGACTATGTATCAATGCTTTATAGATAAGTAACTTAGTTCTTGTATTAAACTTATTCTTAAATTTATAAATTAAACCAATAGCTGACCCAATTTTTGATTTGAGGCTTTCAATATGTGTATCCCATGACAAATTACTTTGCAAATACACACCTAGGTATCTCGTTAGGAAGCTTTCAAAAACTTCTTTCCCATTTATAAAAATACTGAAGTTTAGGCTATCAGAGTAAGGCTTAAATCTTATCAACTTAGTTTTTTCAGCATTTAGAACCAATTTGTGTAACCTTACAAACTCTGTTATTAAAGCTGAATCTCGATCCATATGCACCTTCAACGCAATTTCGTGTTTATAAGGATAAAAAAGACATATGTATATCATCAGCATATAAAAATAGATTCCCAAATAATCCCAGATTCATTAAATCATTAATATAAATCTTACAAAGTAATGGGCCTAACACACTGCCCTGTGGGACACCATTCTCAACAACACCAATATAGCTTTTGCAGTTATTAATTTCCACATATTGTCTTCGAGAAGTTAAATAATTTTTCAAGAACATCACCGCTCGCGTATTTAATCCATAATAACGAAGTTTATCTATTAAAAGGTCAAAAAGCTTCGAAAAATCATAAAAACACCAACCACACCTTTAAAACCATTTTCTAATCGCTGGCAAATATTATTTACAACATTTACTACCGCTTCCTCCGTACCATACCCCTTTTTAAACCCATATTGACAGCTATACAACAAATTATTTTCATCTAAATATGATGTCAGCTGTCTGTACAAAATTTTTTCATAAATTTTTTCAATCAATGGGAGTAACGCAATTGGTCGACTGTTATCAACTTCAGTGACATGACTTTGCTTTGGTATGATTTTGGCAATTTTCAAATCTGTGGTTTATTTGAATATCGAAAACCTTAAATGGATGGTTTCTATAAGATGACTTTTAGATCGCAGACCAGTGATGCAAATGAAAAAGATTCCTATGTCAAAATGTTTCACCTTGAAAGTGAAATATTAAATCAAAATTAATATATCCATTATAATAGTGCTTTAATGTTAAAAAAAAGTTTATATCATCACTCATTATAATTAAAGTTACAAGTCGGAGCAAGTATTGAGCATAAAGATCAATCAGAAAGCGTAAATTTATCTTATTACACCCAGCAACAAAAATTTGAATTTTTTTCTCACACGTTTTCTACATTTTCAATTTTTCTCCATCACACCAAAATTTCTTTTAAAAGAACTTTAAAGTTTAAATTTTTCCAAACATTTTTAAAACACTTATACTCATTTTAGGATGACAATATTGGTATTAAATGAAAGGAATGAAAATTTTTATGGGTTATAAGTTTTAATGATTAAAAATTTATCAAACGTCCTCGAAAAAAATTAATCATTCATTATAATTGATGATTCTAAATTCGCCACGTAAGCAGTGTTCCTTAGTTTTACTCAGATTTATGGACATTTGTGTGTTAAGCAAAATGAGCAAAATCAGTGCAGCGGTTGAAAAGTTATGAGCCAAAATGTCAAAAGGTGTCTTTATTGTTGTTGTACTACAGTATAAAATCATTTCCCACAATATTTTAACATTAAACTTTGTTTTTTAAGGAATATATATTTAAATTACAAAGAAATATTTATTTTAACTTATTTCTTTATTTATTAAAAAACAAACTACATACACATAAATACAGTTTTTCTGCAACAGTTTTTATTTTCATATAAAATTGACTTTTTACAAAAAAACTCTTTATTTCAGCCAAAAAGTTAATGATAGCAAATAATGTTTCTTTTAATAACATGCGAGTTAGTTTTTGATAGTTAAAATAAAATAAAAATGAAAATTATTCAAGTTCGAGGCCATACTCTATATTTCTTTATTAGGATATTGTCCTAACATATAATCTATAGAGTTTTTGGTTCTCAAATTTATTATTTGACCCTTTATGGAATGTGTTGATAGATCTATTTCGGGAATTTTCTAGGTTCCTATCATCAGAGCACGTTTTTAAAAGAGGTAACAATCCCATGCCAAACATCAAACATTCATATAAACTAGTTCATATGAATTTTTTTGAACTTTATCAATTTAGCAATACTTGAAGATCGTACAAAAACTTTCTTTTTGCACTTTATCAATTTAGCACGAATTTTTTGACCCGGTGGAGCTGTTTACTATGCTCACGCAATACGCTAACCAATTTCAAATATAATTGTGAATAACAGACTCTAATTCCTTAGAAGTTAGTGATGTTTGTATGCCGTTATTGGTGCGCTTACATCAGCTTGTATGAAATTACACCATTTTTTAAATACTCTTACACTCAGGGAACTTCTGCATTAAAAATATGTAGTTGTTTGGGTTGTAATACCGTTTCATTATTTTTAATGTAAATGTAAGTCATTTGTAGAACAAATAAAATTTTAACTTACCTTGTAGTTCATTTAAAAAAACAACTCACATCAAATGACTTATGATTTTACATTAATTTTTTACAGTTGTTTTTTGTTATTTAAAAACAAAAAAAAAATTTGGTGTATATTTTACTACCATGTGGTTCATTTTACTACAATTGTTAGTCATTTTTTGAACATTAAAAAACAATGACAATGTTAGTTGAATTTAATGAAATGTAAGTCGTCCTTTTTTTAAATGAAATTTCATTTGTTTTTGACTGCAATTGCTGTCGTCTTTACCAACATAATTTCCTAAGTGTACCAAAACTGGTAAATTTTAAAAATCGTGAAATTTTGGTTTCACTTGTAAACAGCCATATAACTATACACCATCTGCGATATGGAAATCACTTATATAGTGAATGCATGTCCCAAGTCTTTTTACTTGTTTTGTATTGGTTTGGATCTGAATGAGCACAAAAATAAAATTTATGAAAAATCTGTTGTTAATTTCAAATATTTCAAACTTTTCGATTTTTATATTGGTATCAAATCATTTTTAGGTGAAGACTTTTCAACGCGAAACTAACATATCCTAGTTTTTAATTACAGTCTACAGGAGGCATCTACAGTCAGTTTCAACAGGCACTGAACATTTTTGAAATAGCTCATATACTAATTGTTATACTTTTGCATGTGATTTCCCAAACAACAAGTCGAAACCAAAGAAAGGAAGTCAATGTTTTGATTTTATTTTGTTGTTAAAACGCCTTATTCTGTTCTGATAAGCAGGGTTTGCGGTCAATGGGATATTAACGAAATTATTTTTCGATTACTTTTTGAAAATTCATTGGTTTTTTCTTTTAGGTATATTACGTATATTTAATTTAAAAATAAATTATTTTAATAAAATATTTATTTATAATAAAAATTTTGTGATTGTTTGAATAAAACACACATAGTTAGTTCTTCCGATGGGTCCACCCCGATCTTAATGAAATGGGTACATTGCGTTGCAAAACTTTAACTACACATTAATTTAAGTAAATTTCGTAAGTTACAAAAAAGTGGAAGAGTTTTAACCGGCATAATACATAGTAAAAATAATGAAAAATAATAATCTTTAACAAAAACAACTAATTTATTTTTTATTTTGATATTAAAAAGGCATAACAAAATCACTTAGTTTCATAACTGTAAATAAACTTACCTTAATAAATCAAAAAATACAAAATAAGACATACTGTCTACCAAATTTATTCGAAGTGCTTCTGTTATAGATCTCCACGCATCAATAACTGCTCCTTTTATATGAAAACAGCTTCCATATTGAGGGTTTTTTGCGTAAACTCGACGCGTTTATACTTCCCAATATTCTCAATAGGGTTTTGATCCAGAGAACATTCGGGCCATTCCAATACTCTTATATTTTTTGATGATACACATTTCATTCCATCATCGGACGATTTACATGTGCTGAGGCGTTGTCTTGTTGGAAAATGAATTCTGCTTCTTTGTTTTTTCAATAAATGGCAGCAATTTCTCTTCTAATACTTTAATGTATTCAGAATAATTCATTCTAGTGCTTGGAAGTGTCAAATCAATCATACACTTAGGAAATTATGTTGGTAAAGACGACTGTAATTGTAGTCAAAAACAAATGAAATTTCATTTAAAAAAGGACGACTTACATTTCATTAAATTCAACTAACATTGTCATTTGTTTTTTAATGTTCAAAAAATGACTAACAATTGTAGTAAAAATGAACCCCATGGCAGTAAAAAATAAACCAAATTTTTTTTTTTTTTTTTAAAATAACAAAAAACAACTGTAAAAAATGAATGTAAAATTATAAAACAGTCATTTGATGTGAGTTGTTTTTTTAAATGAACTACAAGGTTAGTTAAAAATTTTATTTGTTCTACAAATGACTTACATTTACATTAAAAATAATGAAACTGTATTACAACCCAAACAACTACATATTTTTAAAGCAGAAGTTCCCTGAGTGTACCTTTGAAGCAGAAAGCGCCCCAAACCATTAAGGATCCGCCTCCGAAATTGCTTTTTGAGAAATATGGTGTTCCTTAAGTAGGTCTCTCCAATAGCTGTTAAAACCATCTGAACCATCAAGATTGAACTTTTTCTCATCAGAAAAAATCATCATTAAAAGAAATTTATGTTTAATCACTCCTACCAAAAACGGTAAGACTGCCTTACCTTTCTCTAGTTGGTTTTTTAATTCCTTTTAGTTATGTGGTGGGGTAATAACCTTGGCAAAGGCATTAGGTTTTGCAAAGTATTTCTCTCGGAATCCTTTAAGACCTTCTGATGGTTGATTTGGACACATTTAAATTACATTCATCGATTATCTCATTGATATTCTTCATTGAGTTGCACAGTTGAATATTTTGCGCCGGTCCCGTTCAGTAAGCTGTTTTTTGGGTCGCCTATTTTATTTTCAAAATCACTTAGATATGAACCACGCGGCATTTTATTGCAAATTGATTTAATTTCATTATAAACAAAAATAATTCTTTAATTTCTCGTTATTTGCCATTTTCTTTGCTTACAGTTATACACAGAAAAAACTAAAAACGGGTTTCAATTAAAAAAATTATTGAATCAATTAATATTTTAATTAAATTTGTACCTATCTGGGCAATGCTAAAATTAATTAAACATTTATTATAAACTTTTGTAATTAACATGCAGTATATGGTGGGTGTCAGTGCTTTTTCCGACATTCGTAATTCTTCATTATTTGTGCGGCTTTTCCCGAAGAGCTTTTTAACTTATGTTTAAAATATTTCAAGTAAATAGCAACCCTGACATACTATTTACATAGGAAATATTGATTTCAAACATTTTGTTTTCTCGAGTACATCAAAACTGCGTTTAGAGTTTTATTAGTTCCAGACATGTTTCTATAAAAAAAATATATATTGGCCCCACCTCTTAACCTTCAAACGTGCAACTCAACTGCTAAAAAAATACATGTCCCTTTTTTTCTCTTTATCACATAGCCAAATTGTATTAAGGTCGGAGAGACTTAACTGGTACACACAGGGAAAAAAAGTACCAACCGTATTGTATTTTGTGTGTATTTTGTTGGTAGCAACCAATAATTACAGTTAGTACAACCATATTTAAATTTGATTTCTAAATATTTTGGATGTATCAACTAAAATTCAGTTGAATTAACTGGGCTTTGTTGTGAAAACTAATGTTCAATTGTACAAACCGAATAAAATTCGTAATAACCGAATTTGAGTTCTAGTAACCGAATTTCAGTTGGCAAATACTCATTAATAATGATAATAATTTGAGTAATAATCATTAATAATAGTAATATATAGTAAAAAATGAGAAAAATACGCCACTGTTAATGAAAATCAAATCGCAATGTTTCAAAAGCCGTCATTCCGATTTCTATTTCAAAATATGCGTATTTATTGTCTTTTACAGTCCCACCAAAGCGTATTTTCAAAATTTTTCCAAATATCATTTATTTAGTAAATTTATTAAATTAGTTTTTTGATTTATTTATTTTTTTATTTATTTTTTTTTTAATATTCATAATTTTTATATTCACATGCGTGCCTTTGTTTGATGTGCAGTATATAAAAGAACAAATTAAACGCGGTTGAATTTTGTGTAAGTTGTATAATGATTGTGTTTGTTTTTTTTCTTTTGTCACTACTTCATGCAGGCAAAAATAAAATACGCTTTGTTGCCACTGTACAAATCAATATTTTGATAGCTGTGGATGCAGGCAAAAATAAAATGTAAAATACGCTTTGGTGCGCCAGTACAACACAATAAATGCCAGTCTCAGGTAGTAGTTGGTTATTAAAAAATAAAGGGTTTTTATAATATTTAGCAATATTTAGCAACATTTCTCTTTTCTATTTTAGAATTATCTTCATTCGAAAAATGTAAAATTGCGTTATACATAAAGTTGCGAACATAAAAGTGTAACGGATTGTCATATGATCTTCGAGTACGGCCCCAACAAAATAACGGTATCGCTTCTTTTGGTGTTTAATTCTTAAGATATTCACCTAGAATTCAATTGCCAGCAGTTAATGGTGTGTGGTAAGAAATATCACACATATTAGAATAAATAAGGCTCATTTATATTTTTGGACAGGCGCTATCTGCCCCCGTGATGGCGTTGGTTACATTACTGATATTGAAGAAAATGTGAGTGTCATTAAATACTAAGTAATACTGAAACAATGCATGCTACCCTCCATTCGTGAAAAAATAGCCCTCCATATTAATACGAAATGATGTGCAAGTTTTGGAAAGGCCGCCAGATCTCAGATGTCAACCGCATCAAAATCTATGGGAGCTTGTAAACTAGTAATTAAGAAATAAAAACATATTAAAATTTAGAAAATTTAGAAACATTTCTGAAAACAGTATGGGAACATTAAATCAAATAATGGCTTTATAACGAAATATTATTACTATTTTTATTTGAAGTATATTTTAATAAAAAACAAATATAAAGTTTAGTAATATAAGTAATATTTAAGTAACAAAAATAAAAACCATTTAATTTAATACCTAGTTAAAATTAACATTTATGAACACGTATGAACTGATTCATGCTCATATATAAAGTCATTCGAGGTCATACATGTATATATACCACAACATAGGATTCATATATGTTCATAAGAGTTCTCATGTGATCATATATGTAAATATTACCTAAATATTCGTCAATGTACACATATGAACGTGTACGGAAATGTATATATATGTATGATTATATATGTAAATATATCCTCAATTTTAGTTAATGCATACACATATATGATTCATCATAAGTCATACTAGCACAGTTAAAATTTGGGATATCGTGCAAGTAGAGATGGGAAATTTTTTTAAAATTGATTACTGCACACAGAGAAAATTTTAACTATGTGCTAAATTTCATGTTGTATTTTCGCCGCTGGAGTGCTTGTGCGGTGCTGCATTGGGTAAACTGATGGCCTATTTGAAAGCTACGGAGATCTTCAGGTAGACTTGAGAAGTTGCGCATTTGTCATTTAATATGGGAAAACCACCTTTGCTTTTGTCAACCTAGCCTTAGGGTTTTTCTTAATTTTTTTTTTTTTGTAAAGAGGAATATTAATCTCGAAATTTCGATTTAGATGTAAGCGCGACATAATTATGTTTAAATTCGCACTTTCATATTGAAAAACTAATTTCGTATCCTCGAAAATTTGTTATCTTTCCTTCAAACCCTGACAAAAAATAATATTTTGTTTTAGCACATTCATGTTTATGCATTTTGTAGCAGGCATCATGCCTTAATGTTGGTAGTGTTTGTTGTTCTTACTGATGTTGTTGCAAAGTTGTCGTCATTCATTGTTGTCGTCGTCGTCATCGTTGTCCACGTTGTTTCAATTTAAGTAACCAAATACTAACACAACAAGCATCTGCTCTGTACAATAATGTTACAACAACAGTACAACAACATTTAAAACAACACAACAACAACATCAAAATAAAGCAACTCAATATTTTGCAGTTACACGTTAATTTAAGCACAAATTGAATTAATAAAACATGTTAAACATTGTGTGCGGTCCGAAAATATTTTATTAATTTATGCACGAATATCGCCTGCCACCAACTGCAAAAAAAATATAAAACCGAAAAACATACTCCATACACTACTATGCCCAGCACCATCTATAGCACTTTTTCTTACAGCACGTTCCAGAAGAAACAAACCAAATTTTTTTTTAAAGAAAAAATCGGGCGTATTGATCGCATTTTAACTGTGTAAACGCAATTTGAATTTACAACCAATTCATATGCGTTTTTCTTAACATTTCTCTTTGAGCTGTGATTTTTCTTCCTTCCCAGCCTTGTTGTTTGATTTTGTGTATTTTCGATATAAAATTTATATATGCCTGTTAAAGCGTATTTTTATGTGTATAAAATAAAGAACTGACGTGATTGGTTTGCAAAATGCAACAGTTTTTTTTATAAGCAGGGAAACACTATGGTCAGGAGTGGCAATTTAATAAAGCTAACTTATTTTTCCCTCCATTTATAGACAAAAAAAAAAATATTAAAAATTTCAATTAAACTTTTGTTTGATTTCAAACCTAATTTCAATTAAAAGTTTAATAATATATATTAAATGTTTAATTGAAAATAATTTCACGATAAAAAACAAATTCACCAAAATTAAAAAAAAAGATAAAATTTAAAAACAATTATAAAAATAACTAACATTTGAAAAAGCGCCAAAACTTAAAAATAGCAGACAACAAAAAACCCTGAAATAAAAAAAAAAAAATCACCAAAATTTAAATACAAATTTAAAAAATTAAAAATACCCCATAATTGCAATGAATTGCTAAAATAAAAAAATAATTAAGCAAATCGTCAAAATTTAAAAAAAATTACCGAAATTAAAAAACCCCAAAAATTGGATTAGAATGAGGCTGACGATGACCTAGTCGCTTATGTCGACAGTACGGCACTACATCCAGCGCTAATCCTCAAAAGATTTCTTCATCTTTCTCTTACATTTATTAACAAGTACACTAAGGATATTATGTAGGTAAAGACGACAGCAATTGTAGTCAAAAACAAATGAAATTTCACTTGAAAAAAGGCTAATAACATTTCAGTAAATTCAACTAACATTTGTTTTTAATGTTCAAAAAATTACTAACAATTGTAGTAAAAATTAACCACTTATATTAGTAAAAAATAAACAAACATTTTTTTTATTTTATTTTTTTAGATAACAAAAAACGACTGTAAAAAATGAATGTAACATCATAAAACAGTCCTTTGATGTGGTTTGTTTTTTTAAATGAACTACACGGTTAGCACAAAATTTAATTTGTTCTGCAAATGACTGACATTTACATTATAAATAAAAAAAACTGTATTACAACCCAAAGAACTTCATATTTTTAAAGCAGAAGTTCCCTGAATGTACTGTTTTTTTATTTATTATAGTAACAATTCAATTATGATCTCAAGCCTAAGAATTAAATCAGCTAGCATATCCCAGAAAAAAATCAAAGTGCTTCTTTTTAAGCATTTTCATTGATGAATTTAACATAGGGTTGTCATAGGGGGGAAAGCATTCAAATTGGATTTTCTTTTTACTAATTAGCCTTTTGAAAGCTTTATATGTAATTCCTAGTGGGAACAAAGGGCCAGTACAAATGCTTTCCATTGAATTCTGCCTTCAGCGTGTCGTTTTGCTTCCCTCCATGTCATTCTGGATGTACTGAGTTCGGATTCTATTTAACGTCTCCACGTATTAGCAGGTCTTCCTCTACTTCGGCTGCCATGGGGATGGAAGTCTAGGGCCTTTCTGGTAACGTCATCTTGGCTTTTTCTGAAGGTATGGCTCAGCCAGTTCATCTTCTTTAATCGTATGTCAGTTGTAATGGGGTTTTGTTGTGTTTTTTGCCAAAGATCATTATTTGAAATTATTTTAGAATACGTAATATTATTTGCAAACAACAGTTAACAAATACTTGGAGCATTTGTGCCCTCTCTACTGATGTTCCAAGTTTCGGAAACATATAATAATACTGCTTCACATTACAATTGAAAAGTTTGATGTTTGTGCGAAGAGTTATGTGATTTGTCTTCCATATTTTGTTAAGTGCGCCTTATACTTGGTTAGCCTTTGCAATGCGGTAAGCTATGTCCTCCTTACTACCGCCTGAAGTTGTTATTATACTGCAGAGATAACAGAAGCTGTAGACGTCGACAGCTTCTGTAAGTTTTCAAAAATTTTTATGGCTCTGTATTGTTGGTGCTGACACGTAATGTTTTTGTCTTCGATATGTTAACTTTTAGACCAGCTTTGGATGGATTCTCAACAAGGATACTAAGCTTTGTTTGCATACTGTTGTAGCTGTGTGAGACGAGACATATGTCGTCGGCGTAATCAAGATCGTCCAATTTGGCCTGCAGTCCAAAAGCAATGCCACAATCACCTTTCATCGATTGTTCCATGACAACATCTAAAACGATGTTATATAGGCATATAATTTTTCTTAGAATTTGTTTTTGAGCAATATAGGTGTTATAATATGAAACTTAAGAACATATTCCAAGGCAATTTATTTGTCTAAATAGCATTTAAATAAGTTATTCATGATAATGAACAGCCAAAGAATCAAATCGGAATGCTTCCTCTCTATGACAATCCTGTGTTAAATTCATTGATGAAAATGTTTAATTAGAAGCAATTTTGGATTCAATTATTATTTGCTGGAATGTTGTGTTTAAATATTAGTATACACGCCGGATTCTCAATTCGTTCCTAATAGTGGAACATTACCAAAAGGCAGAAGCAAGTCCAGCTTTAAATTGTGGTGAGGAACTTTTAATTTTTTTTTTAACTCCCACCTTATGTAACAGGGAAGCGCTTTCATGCAAATACATGTTTGTACTCAGTAAAATAAATTCGATTTGATGAAAATCTTTCGGATGTTATTTGCATGTTTTGGCATATTTTGCGTTCAACTAAGAAAAAGAATTTAAAAATCTTAACACAGCACTTAATTAAAATTAGATACATCAAATTGAAATCAGACATTTATATTGTATTTTATTTTATACCATCGCTATCGAATTATTAATTGAATTTAAAGAACTCGAAACAATTTTAGCGCATATTTTATTTTCTCCTTTTTGTGCATGAAAGTCGTTGCCCTGGTCATGCATAACCAGTGTTTTACTCAAAAATAAGTCCAACAATTTCGAACTAATTTTCTATTATCTAGTTTTGGCCCACTCAATGAAACGCTGGGAATTTGTGAAAACTTTGTGCTAAATTTTACCCCTTTTTGAAGTCAAGCTTCATATAAAAAATACTGCTGGTACACTCAAGGAACTTCTGCAGTAAATGTTCGTAGTTGTTTGAGTTGTAATACAGTATCTTTATTTGTAAGTAGAAAAACAGTCATTAATAGAAAAAATTTAATATTTCACTAATTTGCAGCTAATTTCCATTAAAAAAACACTATCAATTACTGAATTATGATTTTACAGTAGTATTTTTTAATCAACAAAATAAAACAAATAAAAGTTTGTTTATTTTTTACTACATATGTGGTTCAATTTTACTACAAGTTCGGTTAATTTTTTGAAGTTATTTGAATTTACTGGAATGTACAATTTCATTTGCTCTTAACTACATTTTCAGTATTCTTTACCTAATCGTACATATTTGCCGTGATTAAAAGGCCTCAAATCTTAATTTAAGTTGTGAAAGTAAATAATTTTTATATTTACAACAAAGACAAAATCACTAAAAGCTCACTTTTTCATTTGAAAAATAATAGTATTGTACCTACAAATTTCATGCAAATCAGTTTTTTGTAATAGTTAAAATTTCCAATAACCAATTTCAACTTTCAAAAATTAATTTTTCACATTCATAATAGAAATACACCTAAGAAATGGTTGCCAGTTATTTGGTAACATATCAAATAATATAATTGTTTTTCAGAAATTATCCAAAAATAACACACAGAAACAAATTTAGCTATTTGCCAACTGAAATTCGGTTACTACCACTCAAATTCGGTTATTACAAATTTCAGACAGATGGCACAACTTTACATTAGTTTTCACATTTAAGTCCGGTTATTTCAACAGAATTTTAGTTGCAACAACCAAATTTTTCAGAAATCTAATGTAAATATCGTTGTACTAACAGAATTTATAAGTTCTTACCGTAAATATACACTTTTAAATTCGGTTGACACTTTATTTCTCTGTGTGTAGTAATGCTTAGTTTTACTATTTTTTCTGCTTTACTGACATGTTTTCATTAAATTTCAACGTTTTTTTTTTTTTCTTAGTACTTGTAATGTGAAAACAAAAGGCAGCTCTACTCTGCTACTAAAATAATATGTGATCGCATAAAAGGGGCTCAGGGAGTGCCTTACCGTCAGCTCTCAGATTTCGACAAAATTAGAGCATGCAATAAAAACATCGGCCAAAGTCAATATTTGAAGATTACAATTTGTTTCCAAAGTGTTCGATTTTCTTATAAACTTTTTAGTGTTCCTTTGGATAGAACAAAAAAAAATCTTTTTATTTAAGGGCTAAACAAAAAGAAGAAAAATTTGTTGATGACACATCAATGACGCTTAGTGCTGTTGAAACAGTAGGTATACTGAACTTAAATCAGTTCACATGCATCAATTTGAGCGACGGCCGCAAAAGTTATGACTGTTCGAAGGTGAACCGTTTAAAAATATTCTTAAAAATACAATCGTTGGTAAATTTCAAAAGTTGTTGCAGATATGTTTGATAATGATCAGTATCTAAAAAAAAAAACAGAGTTCACATGCTTGATTTATCTCTTAACTGTAAAGAGATATATGGATCCAAATGTAATTTTGATACTTTATGTATCATTTTTGTTAAATCCCTAAGTACACATTAATTCATATTTCAATTGGTTTTAGATTCATAGATATTTATAAAGGTTTGAATGTCATATTTTTGAGATTTTGGATTAAAAATAGTTTAAATATTTTTTATGGCATATCAATGAGGCTTTGTACACTTGAGGTACTACACTTAGAATACTATGTAGGTAAAGACCACTGCAATTTTAGTTGAAAACAAATGAAATTTCACTTAAAGAAAGGACGACTTACATTACAGTAAATTCAACTAACATTGTCATTTGTTTTTTAATGTTCAAGAAATGACTAACAGTTGTAGTAAAAATGAACCACATGGTAGTAAAAAATAAACAAACATTTATTTTTTTAAATAACAAAAAACAACTGTAAAAAATGAATGTAAAATCATAAAACAGTCATTTTATGTGGTTTGGTTTTTTAAATGAACTACAATGTTAGTAAATATTTTAATTTATTCTACAAATGACTGACATTTACATTAAAAATAGAGAAAGTGTATTACAACCCAAACAACTACATATTTTGAAAGCAGAAGTTCCCTGAGTGTAGACATGTGAAACTTAAATTTGTTCGCGTGCATCAATTACAGCCTGGGCAGCAAAATTTTGGCGGTTCAAATTTAAAATTTTTAAAAAATTTTTAATTTTAAATTTGATGGTAAATTTTAAAAGTTGCTGCAGATATGTGTTAACAACACTAGTGTCAAAAAATTTGTGTTTAAATTTTTGATTTACTTCTTAAGTGTAAAGAAAGATTCAACATTTTTTGTTGAATCCATCAAATTTCTTTTTAAATAGCAAAGTACACATAGATTTTAAATGTTTTTAAACAACATTTTTTTTAAAGTCAATTCGTTTTGGAATAATAAAAGTTTGAATGTTATATTTTTAATACTTCAGATTAAATAAAACAAACGAATTTTTGACAGCACATAAATTGACAGCACATTAATGCAGCAAATAGTCTTAATATTAGTAATGGCGTCAAAATTGAAAAAAAAAAATATAAAAAAATAAGTAAAACTTTTTATTAAATATTATATTTATAAAAATTTAATTGTTTATGTTTTAAAATTACCCCCTTTGATATTAGACAACACGTGACACTATTGGAATCGCAGTTTTAAACTTTTTATATTGGTATTGGTGTGGAAGTGGTAAGCAACTAGATACGGTTCTAATGAATATGTAGTATTTGCCAACCATGGTTATTTCTCCTGATTTAAGTTGCTTACATTAAAAATTACAATTTTTACTTAAACTTAGATCAAATTATAAGAACCCTCAAATATTTTTCCTTTAAAAAATCAGATTAATCAGTCATTTTCTTTTCCTGACTTCTTACCCATTGTGCCCAGTGCAGCACAATCGATGGAGACAAAAAAAGAAAAATTAAAAAAAAAATCATAATTTTTCGTTCGTTTTTGGTATATGAGTTAAATAAAACTATAAAGCAAATGAAACATAAAAATTAGAACATCCCAGCCAGCAAAATTTTTATACTTTTTAGAGGATTCTTATTCTACGAGTTAAAAACGAATCAAACAGAACACATATTTTTGAAATTTCAAAATTTTATTGTCAAAAATTACTAATATTTTGGACGAAAACATGAGCTTTCCAAAAAGATTCATTAAAGACACAAAAATTTTAAGAAAATTATTTAATCCAAAAAATGATTTAGAACTAACTCAGAATTATAACTGAATTTGAATATGTATTTTGAGAACAATTCAAAAAAGGATCCAAAATATATTGATTTTTGGCGTCATTTTTGAATCAACCCGGAAGGCTCTTTTATGTGAACCAGTTTCATACAAAAATTTGAAATTTTAATAATATTTCTTTAAGCACATTTCTGACTCATTTTGGAGCTTGTTTGCTAGCTGGGTTGTTAAATGTTTTGTATAATATTTACATGAACATGCAACAACATTCATAAGTAAGCCTGGCAAAACATTACATACAACTATAGCAAGCAACAAATTGCAGCAACTTTGGCGGCAAATATCGTTTGCTTTCTGTTTGATCTCACACGATCGCGATGCCTGCCATTACCTACACTTGAGTGTGTTTAACAACCTGTAAAATAAAAATCAAAGGGTCTTAAGTTGGCACAAGAGAATTGCCGTGTTGTCATAAGAACACAAAAGTTATGAAAAATTAATCGATCTTTTTTTTTCATATGTATGACAAATATTTTTTTTTGTCAAAATTTTTATGTTGTACTTATATGATTCCTGTTGGCAATATGTTGACATTATTTCGTAACAACATGAACTTTTTTCTATACGGGAATTTAATTTAATGTAACGTAAAGCAACAATGTTTTTTAAATGAAAGTATGTTTATTTTCATAAAAAATCACATATTTTACATTATATAGAATGTGAGTTTTTAATCGAATATGTGACCATTAGGGCTCGGAAGTTATTGCATATTCTATGTACATATGTATTTAAAATCGTAAAATATGTACTGAAATTTTAAAAATACACACAGAGAAAAATTTTGGTATTTGTCAACTGAAATTCGGTTGCTACGACTTAAATTCGGCTATTACGAATTTCAGACGGTTGGCACAACTAAACAATAGTTTTCACAACAAAGTTCGGTTAGTTCAACTGAATTTTAGTTGCAACACCAAAGCTATTCAGAAATCTTATGTAAATGTTATTATAATAACTGAATTTATAAGTTGTCAAAATTAAAATATACTTTTCAATTCGGTTGGCGCTTTACTTTTCTGTGTGTATGATTTTATTATTGATTTTTTCCAACGTTTTCAATATAAGTTACACAATTTTTGTAACTTTTGTTTAAAAAATTATGAATAAACATCGTCAGAAAATTAGTAATTGCATCTTTCTATTATTCTATCCCTCGATTTACACGATACTTTTTTTTACACGATTTCACTTTTACACGATTTTTTTATTTCTCGTGTAAAGCGAGGAATATAATATGGGAATTACCTCGAATTACACCATCTTTTTCTTTTTTTTTTATTATATAATTAAAAAACTTTTATATACATATTCGCGTTAGTAAAAAATTAATATACAAGTTAACTTAATTTTTTTTTTACTTCTTTAATTGATTTTTTAAAATATGTATCCGAATAAAACACACAAGTTCATTGACAATAAAATTAAAAAGAGAATTATAAATTTATGCACGTACATACAAAATATATCAAATCAAAATATCAGAAATATACAAATATATAAATCAGTCAGTGTGTACCACACAAGTCCGCTAGTTGTAGTTTTTTTGTGAAAAAAATATTATAAAATTTATATAAATAAATCGAATTATATATATATAACTTTTATAAGTCGATCGATATTTTATAAAAATAAATATTCCGAAAAAAATTGTAAAGAAGCAATAAAAAGAAAAATGTTATCTTTAGAAACCAAAATTAAAATTTTTGATTGTCTACGCAAAGGAGAAATATTTTCAAGAATTTCTAAAAATATACCAAACAGCCACAATTAGATCTATAAAAAAGAATGAAAACGCTATCAGAAAAAGTTTAGCAGCTGGGTATGATGTACCTAAGCATACAACTTCGTACATTCGGGACACTATAATTGAAAAAATGGAGAAGGCATTAAGGATTTGGATTGAAGACCTAACCCAAAAGCGAATTCCAATTGACACTAATGTAATTACAAATAAGGCATTGCGGATTTAGGAAAAAATTAAGCATGAGCTACCATCAACATCCTCAGCAGCAAAAAAATCGTTTACAGCTAGTCAAGGTTGGTTTGAAAATTTACCTAAAGGCATTCTTTACATAATTTAAAACTAAAAAGGGAACAAGCATCCGCTGATGTTGATGCCGCAGAAGAATATCCAGAAAAGTTCGCCGAAATTATTTCATATACTCCTGATCAAGTCTTCCATGCTGACGAGTCGGGTTTATTTTGGAAAAAAATGCCTGAGAGAACTTTATTGTCAAAGGGTATTATATAATGAAATCATTGGTTTTAAATAAATAATAATAATGACTCAGGTGAAGACGAGTAAGAAATGGTTGCACTGATAACTAAAATTATTTGTGAAGGCCTTGAATTAGGACGAAAATTAGGAAATCACTTTGTCCAACATGACCAAAATGTTGGAAGAGCTCTAAAGTTCCAGAGATATATTTATCATGGCCTGGTACAATATCGGGAGGTAAATAAAGACTTGAAATATAATACGTCACAAGTTCTTATAACAAAATATATTTCCAAATCTCTGCGTGCTGAAGTTATCTCCAACATCGAAGCAGAAACTTTTGAAATACTATCGAGTGATTAAAGTGATTCGTCACCAACCAGAAAGATAAGATTAGTTGGCACTATTAGTTTGAAATGAACTGATCTCTTTTAATGAACTGATCTCTTTTAATGAACTGAATTATTATTTTTTATTAATAAATAGTAGACTGATTTTATTGATTTATAGTACATATAATTTATAGTACCTGGTTTTATAGATTTTTTAAGTTATTCAAGGCTTTATAATTTATTTTCTGGTTTTATGAATTTTATGAATTTTATAACTAAATTTTGTTTATAAATTAACACATTTTGTAGTTTTTTTGTTTTATTTACGTTTTTTGCATTAAAACAAATAAATATATATATATATTAAAAAATTACTTTATATACAGCATTTGCCTTTTTCCGATTTACACGATTTTCCATACAAACTTTTTTGAATTCGATTTACACGATTTGTTCTGGAACGTAACTATCGTGTAAATCGAGGGATAGGTGTATGTAAAAATTTTAAAAATATTTTAGTTATAAAATTTCTAAATTGTGTAAAGTTAATTTTTAGTAAAACATCACAAAATTTTCTTAAAACTATGCATTTTAATGCAAAATGTGCATTTATAGCAAATATAAAAAAAATATGCATTAACAAAATCGATGCCATTTTGTTAAAAATTTGTTGTTTCGTAAAGATATTTCATTAACATTGTTCTCTAGCTAACTACAATAAACATGTATTTATATGAATTTCCGAGCCCTAATGATTATTAAATGTGTTATAATATACTAACGCCATCTCCTAGTTTATACGATTAATTTACCTACTGGCCAACTCTGGAAAAACATTAAGACTTTAGGTGTTCATTCCAGTAGTTTATCTGAGTGCAAGTTAGTCCCCTATGAACTTATGTTTTTTTTTGTGATAGTGCTATAATGGGAAACCATAATTTTAGTCCTCAAAGCTCTCTTTATTGCAATAATAGCTTTACGTTTTCTACGGTGTCTGAGGCTGAAGTGATCAGGAACGTTTTGAAAACTCGTTCTAATGCTATTGGTGAAGATTTGTCTATTATGTCTATTAAGTTTGTGAAATTAATACTGCCGTATGTTGTTGGGCCACTAACGCATATATTTAATCACTGCATAACAACGTCCATCTTTCCCAAATTATGGAAAATAGGCAGAGTGATTCCCATAGCAAAAGTATCTACGGCTGTTAAGGCAAGTGATTACCGACCAATAAGTATTCTTTCAGTTTTTGCTAAAGTTTTTGAGTCCCTTATGGCTGAGCAATCTGGATTCCGTGCTGCCACTTGCCGCTTTAAAGGTAATGGATGATGTCAGACCTGAGTATGATTTGGGAAATTTGACATTCATGTGTTTGTTAGATTTTTCTAAGGCATTCGATAAAGTAAGTCATGCTATTCTTTGTCAAAAATTAAAGCACTATTTTGGTTTTACTGATGCAGCTTTGTTTCTTATGAAAAATTATTTGACTGGGCGTGCTCAGAAGGTGATTGTAGGAAATATGCAATCTGGTTTAAGAGGTATAACTTCTGGTGTACCGCAAGGATCCGTTCTAGGTGCTCTGTTATTCAGCATTTTTATTAATGACGTGTTTAGTGTCTGTAAGTATGCTCGGATGCACGGTTATGCTGATGATATTCAACTTTATATTTCTAATCGCCTTGGTTTGATAGAAGACTTATGTTACAAACTTAATGAGGACTTAGATGCTATAAAAAACTTGGGCTGAAAGCAACAATTTGGTACTAAATCCTAAAAATCTTTCGTTTTACCAATCAGTAAATTTACACTGGATCGTAGTTATTTTCCAACATTATATCTTGGTCCCACCTCTCTGATGTATGTCGACAGAGCGAAATATCTGGGATTTTACATTAACTCGACCTTTTCATGTACAGACCACATAAACAATGTTGTGCGAAATGTTTTTCTTGCACTACGTAATCTGCGAATGTCGTCTTACTTTACACCAGTCGAAATTAAGCGAAAGCTTGTTGTTCAATTAATTCTTCGACTGATAACCTATTCAGCTGAGGTGTATAGTAAATTAGATTCACACTCAATGCACAAATTACAGGTGTCTTTTAACAATGCAACGCGATATGTATATGGTCTAGCACGGTTTGATAGTATATCATCATTTAAAAATATGATCCTTGGTTGTGATTTAGAGGACTACCTTTGTATGCGTAACCTTATATTTTTGCACAAGCTTTTGCATCAGAAGACTCCTGCTTATCAGTTTGAAAAACTTACATTTGCTAGATCTACAAGATACATTACTTTAATAATACCCAGACACAACTTTCTCAATACAAGCAGACTTTTTTCGTTAACGCAATTAAGTTATGGAATGACCTACCTATTAACATTAAACCTATTTCGGGAATAAACAGTTTCAAAAAATCCCTATTTGAACATATAGTTTCCAACAATTAGCTCACAATGTACTTTTAATTTTCATTCTCGCTCTTTTTCTCTTTTCTTTAAAACATTTTCGATAACTTCATCCTTTTAAGTTTATATTTTTTTTAGTCCTTTACTCTCCTCTAAACTATAAAGCCAGTTAACCAAATATTTTTCTCAATTTGTTAAACTATTGTCTGACTTTTATACTTTAAAAAATAATTTACTTATCTTTAAGCGTTAAATAATGACTTTTCTTATGTAATTCCAATTGAACCACAAAATAATTTTATTCTTAAGGTTCTAATAATGAAAAAAAAAAAAACAAATAAATAAATAAAATAAAAAATAAATTTATAACTAATAAAACCGCATAAATCTAAATCCAAATTGTTTTTATGAAAAAAACTGTGTAAATGTTAATTAAATTGGAATAAATATTAATAAACATTTAAAAGCTAAAAAGCAGATCATGAAATATTAATTCGGTATATATTGTAAAACCCAAAAAAAGCAAGTGATTTTCTCTCGCTCCCCGCTCCTTTTCGAATATATTGGGAATATATTGACTTCAGACTAAAAAAGAACTAACAATGGTTGATACACTGAAAGAATTATCTGCATGATATAAATGAATTTTTGCATAGAAGCAATGAAGTTGCACTGCAACCCGTCCTTTGAAATTGTTCATTTACTTAATGCAAGTTTTAAAAAAAAATTTATGAAAAATATTATTTTATTTATTAAAACTTCCATTCACTCAAAAAAAAAAGTTATATCAAAAGCATGCATTTTTTAACATTTTTAATTGTGATCATTTGTCATTATTCTATTTGATTAAAAAGATACATATTAATTTATACACTGAAAAAACTTCATGCAACATTTCACGAAAAATCTTTTGCTGTTATTACATTTCGAAATTCAGTTTAAGCAAGAATTGTATATATACGGAGGTTGAAAGCTTGTTATAAATTGAAAATAACATAAAAATAATCTCGATGTATATAAAAACAAAAAGAAAATTAAATTAATATATAAAGTTTTTGCACAAAGAAAGAAAAGTACTTTTTTAAGAAATCAAAAGTTTTTATACAAAGAAAAGCAGTGGCGACAAAACTTTTGCTCCACATGAATTAATACAAATAATACAAGTATACTAGGTCCGGGAAAGATTACGAGGGATTAATTTTTTATGAAACTGCCTCAGGGTGTCTTAATTATATACACGTACGTGAATATACAAACTTAAACACTCCGATAATAGAATGAAACATTTTTCAAAAAGGGAACGAAATGAAAATTAAAGTGGAACGAGTGAGACGAGTGGAATCGGAACATGTGCACACTTTTGCTATCGATACTAGCCATTTTATGAAAAGAAGTTTTTTTAGAGTGTCCCGTATCTCCGAAACTAAACGAGATAGTGAAACACTGACAATGTTTGGCAGCATTATTATTACATACTGGTAATGCATATAGATCCGGGAAAGATCCCGAGGGATTTATTTTCTGTAAAGCGGCCACAGTTTAATTTATTTATTTTTTTAATTATTAAAATTTTTTTTATAAAAAGTTTAAAGATTTGAAGCTATTGGCTAAACTTGGATGAAAATACGAAAATAACTCTTATTGTGGGTGGTTGATATATATGCCTGAGCAAACTTTGAGTTTATCGTGGGTGGTGGATCAGAACGTAACTGAAAATGGCCTAGTCGCTTAGGTCGAAAGTGCTGCACTACCTCTAGTGCTGACCACCACAACATTATTTTAATCTTCTCTTAGATTTATTAACAACTAGTGTTTTCTATTTGTAATAGTTATATTTACTTATAATCTTAAACCTAATAATTCAAAATGAAATGTAATTTTAAAAGATTACGATACATACAAAATTAAGGATACTTTTTTATTTTCTGCATTGAAAAATATTGATTTCTTTACTTTTCAAAACAAATTCTTACCGAATGAAAAAAACATATTCTAAACTATTTTCAGAACTAGAGTACAATTTGCACTACTCACAGAAAAATTAAAAGCCAACCGAATTGAAAAATGTATTTTGGCGGACACAACCAAAAAATTCGATAAGTACATCCAATCTATACAATACAATCAATCTATAATTCCAAATGTGATTTATGAATATTTGGGGTATTGCAACTAAAATTTAGTTGTATTATCAGAATTTTGTTGTGAAACCCAATATTCTGTTGTACCATCGACTTTCAGTTGTAGTAAGCAAATGGCTAAATTTTACTCTGTGTGCAACATCTTATAGTTTTTAAAAACTTCTGGTTTTTTCAAAATTTATAGAGAATTTGATAATTAAATAAAAAAAGTTTGCAGAAACTAATACTGGAAGTGTAAATGTAAAAAATTCATTATCCTCTCAAATCCCTTAAAATATATATTTCTTTTAATGAAGTTATTTCTAAAAAATAAAGTACTATCTTTAATGTGAAGTTAGCATAACTAAGTACTTTTACAAAGTATTTTACAAATTCAAAACTAGGCTCAAAATATATTATAAACAAGTTTAATATAATTTTTATTAAAAATAAAAATGATGTTCTTTCGCCCTTAAATTGCGCAATGAAAATGAAAATTATTCAATTTCGAGGGCATACTCTATACTTCTTTATTAGGATATTGTCCTAACAAATAATCTATAGAGTTTAATTAATTGACCACTTTCAGGAAAGTGTTCATAGATCTATTTTGGAAATTTTCTAGGTTCCCATCATCAGATTACGTTTTAAAAGAAGTGGCAATCCTATGCAAAACATCTAAAACTAAATGAGAACTAACTAATGAGCTCGAAGTTAAAGATTATCACCATTGATCAAAAATAAATTTAAAACTTTTTTTACAGTTTTATTAGATTTTTGTTTTTATATAAATCGAGATTATTTCTATGCTAGTTTTAATTTATAACGAGCTTTCAACCTCCGTATATTTTCAAAAATAAAGCAAATCAAACATATTAGCTTGGTTGATACTAGTATTTCGATCTGGTTAAAGATCTCATCAGAACCCGAAGTTTTATAAAAGCTAGAGACTCCATAACAGGCAGAACTTTAACAAAAAAACCTAATAATCATCAGATCTTCTTCGTTATGATCAGACGTTAAAAGTATGTGTTGCTTTAAAGAACAAATTATTTTTTAAATCTGTAAACAAATAATTTATTAATTTGAACACAGTATTTTACTTAAATTTTATTTGTAAATTATATTTACATCTAAAACAAAAAATATTAAAGGTTCATTCCCAAATAAAAAAGTAATAGAATTATAAATAAAATATTTAAGTGCAAAAGAGAATGGAACAAAAAACCAATCTGTTGCTTATAGTAATGCAGTATTACGAATCTACATTTAAATTTGAAACTGAATTCCTTCAATTTTCAATAAATTTATAAAATTAATAAATATAAACGAAACATTAACTTCATTAACAATCTTGGTTATAAACAAATTACATTATTTATAAAAATTTACAAAAATCTAATAATACAAATGTTTGGCAATGTTTCATAAATGAGCGATAACCTTTTATTTGAAGAATATTTCATTAAATATAAAAAACTTTATTTCAATTTACAAAACTGTTTCATAATAACGTAAAAAAAATTTAAATTCTTTCGTAAACTATAAAAAAATATTCTTATAATGCTGACAAAATTTCTTAATTTCGTGTATTTTCCGAAAGATTTTCGTCGTGCGAAACATCGAAACTTTTTCATAAAATATAAAAAAATACTTTGTAAAATGCAAACAAAAATTATATAATTTCGCATATTTTACGAAAGATCCTCGTGGTGCAAAATAACGAAATATTTTGTACAATGTTTTGCACATTTTCGTATATATTACGTTAGGATTTTTTCAGTGTAGTTCTTTATTTCTTCTGTTCTATACACCGTTGCGACTTGCCTATAAACAAATCAAACTACTTGACAATAAATCCTCATCAATCAATCTATAAAGAAATAAAAACCGGTCAATTACATACAAACTTACAAATCACTACACTCCCAAAAACAAAATGAAAAAAAAAAATGCAGCAAATATCTTAAAATAGCAAAAAAAAAAAAAAAACAAAAACACACAACTTGCGACAGAGTAAGTTACTGAGTGAATGAATGATTGGGTGAGTGATTGCCTGTTATATTGGTGGCATATACTACCGTAAAACGTAACAAAGTCACGATTTGCATAAATGACAAACAAAAAATATCAAAATAGTAAGCAAATAAGCCAACGTACTTAATGCACAAACGTGTATTTAATATACATTAAGGAAGCACTTGATTTGCAAACAAAAGAGTCTAAAACTGCACTAACAAGAATGGAACGTTGATGAGTTCATTCTAATTGCCACAAAATTTGTGTATGTAAAAGAGGGGTTGTAGTGTACGCAGGGGTCACGCTCATTTAAATGTTTAACTGAATGTGAATTTCATATAATAACAACAAATTAGAAAAAATTCCAAAATCCGAAAAGTTTTGCCAATTTTTTTTTTCATATTTTCGGAAATGTTAATTTCGTGGATTTTTCATTTTTGGCGATTTTATCAATTTTGACGATTTTTTGGTTTTAAAAAATAAAATTTTTTTTAATTTAATTTTGGTGTTTTTTTTTTCAATTTAGAAAATATTTTAAATTTTAACATTTTTTTGAATTCAGGACGATTTTTTTTTTCAAATTTTTGGCAATTTTTTTTTTTGTCAATTTTAATTAATGTTTTAATAGTATCTACTAAAAAATTTGTTTGAAATTAAAAACAATATTCAATTAAATTTTTATACTCGAATAATTAAAATGTTAATTGAAACTAAATCAATTGAAATTGTCAATGGTCTGAAAAATCAACCACTGGCAGAGTACTGTTTTCCAATGGTCCAACAAATAAAGTGCTGGCAAAGCACTGATTTACAACGCTCTGCCAACGTTAGTAAAAAGTGCTTTGCCAGTACTTAATTAACAAAATTCACACAGTAAAATTAATAAAAGCACTGGCACAGCCCTGGCTTAGAACGCTCTGCCAACGTTCTTAAAAAGTGCTTCGCCAGTGCTTGATTTACAAAATTTACAACCATTAACACAATAAAAACAGTGGCACAGCCCTTGTTCACAACGCTTTCCCAACTTTACTGGCTGTTCTCCCCAATTATTTGCCAACTTATTAAAATTATGGTTTTGAGAAACGAGCAAGCCCTGCTTGGTGTTATTATTTTGGGGTTGGCAAAGCACTTATTTTATCATTACAAAAGCACTTTATTGGAAATTCTACCAATGCTTTGCCAACGTGTTAAAATTATGGTTTTGGAACTAGCACAGTGCTCATTGCCAGTGCTTTGTCAACGTTTTAAAAATGAAAAGCCAAGTCCTGCCCGCGTTATCATTTTGGGGTTGGAAAAGTACTTAAATCTTCAGAAATCCAACGCTCTGCCAACGCTCAAACCACCGTTGAAAGCACTGGGACAATGCTTTGCCGTTAGTATTTTTTATTTGATACTTGAATTTCATTAATACGATTAAATATATGCATAAAAAAATATTTTAATTCAAACTCGATTTTAGTTTTTCTTTGTAATTGAATGTAAAAAATGACAGTACATTTCGGTAAAATCAACAGAAATATTTGCTAAACAATTTTAAACTGCTGATTTCAGAAGGGCAGATTCTTATTCGCAGAAGAAAAAAAATCAAAAAAACGAAATTTTAAATTTTTTTTGTAATTTTTTTATTTTCTACTAATAATTTTAATTAAATTAAACTGAGCTCGAATACAACAACATTTTTAAAGTATTTACATATTTAGATTTGTTATTCTTCCTTTAATAATTATCATAAAAAAGCTGTCAATTTTAAAATTTATTCTTGCAAACGTCATTTTGAACTAGTTTTTAGTAGTTTTAGCAAAAATGCACCCAGAAATCGAATGTTTCGGTGGCAGCTATCGAACTTTTTGATAGTTATTACCAAATTTATGTTGAGGCAATCGAAATTCTATTGTCATGCCATAATTTCAGTTGTTTCAATCAAATGATTGTTATCGCAAGCGAAAATTCGGTCGCAACTACCGGATGTATTCGATTGGCAATAAATACGGTTGCTAATACCGAGTCTGTTTACTGGGTGTGTTTGCTATTTATTTTGTCGCATAAAAAACTTAGATTTTTGCTGATTTTAGCAAATTCATTTGCAACTTTCATTTACCTAAAATTTAGCTTAAATATAGCTTAAGTTTTACAGATTCCAGAGATTTATTTTCGCTTTCATATTTTATTAATATTAAATGAAAAATTGAGCTGTTTTTAGTATTTTTTTCTGCGAAGTCATTTTGAACTCATTTATAGTAGTTTCAGCGAACAATTTTACTGGCTTTTTACTGTTAGTGCAAGTACTAAAAAAGCTGTAAAATTCTATTAATATAGTTTAGAAATGTAAAGCTTCTTTTTATGCTTCAGCAAATTAGCGCCTTACAAAAACACAAATTGGGTTTTTTACGAAAATTACAAAAACAAATTATTTGTCAAATAAGTTCAAAAAGCGCGGTTATTTTCAAGTCCAGCTTTGTCACGAGAAAATTATTTGTGCTAAAGAATATTACTTAAATTGTCAAAAATAAAAAAAAATACAGTCAGAGTGTCCAAAACAATCGACGAATTCGGAATGGGTACATTTACCGTGGACAATTTAAAATTTAAGGGTTACTATTTGGTATCAAAAAAAAAAAAAATAAAACAATTTTCCTTAATTGGCGATATTTGGTAGCAATTAAAAAGCAAATTGGTATCAACCTTTAAATTGGAGTACAAAAATATTAAACAATTTTAAAAGAAAAATGTTTCGAGCAACTTTGAAATCAATTTTTACCCCCCTAAATATGTTTCTTACAAAAATTTTTATAGCTTTTATCTCATTGATCTGATATCTAAATTTCAAAGAAACCTGCAGGAATCGTCTATTAAACAATTTACAAATATGTAGAAAATGTTGCATCTCGATATTTTAAACTATCTGACATTTTCATTCAAAATACTTGTATTTGGATGACCAATGGTATACATAAAATAGTAAAACAGTTAAGAGCAAAAAAGTTTCGAACAAATTTGAAATCAACTTTTACCCCCCAAAATATGCCCAGTCTGTCTAATATTCGAATTTCATCGAAATTTGGAGAAATCAAACTAAAGAAGAGCGTATTTTTGCAGAACTTAAGTTAGCTTTTTAAAATCAGCCTTTAAAATTTTGTTTTTTACAAATAAATTCCTCCCTTATATGCTGCAATCTTATAAGCCAATGAACGACAAAAAGGAACTAAAAAACACTTTGCCCAACTTAAAACAAAATCAACAACAATTATAAACAAATAAACAAAATATATTTCATATTTTTTTTTTATTTAAATATTTAGGAATTGCTACAAAAACAAAGGTTATATAAATTGTCATTGACACAAAGTTGTTAATAGTTAAAAAAAAAAAACTAGAGACACCTGTAAAATTTTTGTTTATAAACGAATTTTGTTTGAATTTTTTTCTTTCTGCAAGTCTTTACTGTTTTGAAGAAAATGTAAATCGTGTTAGTGGAATTATGGCAATTATTGGTCACGTAATATTAAAAACAATCCTTTTATTTAAGCTTTAATGCAAACAAAGTGTGCAGCATTATTTAAGAATCACGTTTGATACCAATTTGCTGCTAAATTTTTTGGTTATATACTAAATAAAAGGAAGGATCCCAATATGGGATATCTAAGATTTTCGTAAAGATAGTTTTTAATGCGTTTGATGCGTTTATGGAGGTGATTTTAGCTAAAATTTCCTATGAAAATAATAAAAAAAAGTCCTCCTCATTACTATTTGTAGACATATATTTTTTTTAAAGTTTGTGTCTTAAGTCTTTTGTTTTGGTGCATTACTTCAACAGGTGTTGTAATAACAATAAATCTAACCATAAATAAAATAAACAAAGAAAAATAAAGTGCCAACCGAATTAGAAGTTATAGTTTGGAGGCTTCAACCAACAAATTCGGTTATTCTCCGAATCTAAAATTCATATGTACAATTTTTTTATTTAGTTAGTCTTAAATTCACATTTTAATTTTTTGAACTTTTTTCTATATACTTTACTATATATTTCAGCTCAAGCTCCTTTTCCTACATATTAAACCACTAATTACTGACCTCCGATTTATTTGTCCAATTTCGACGAATCTTCACACAATCAATGTTTAATTATGTATCTACAAGCGTACTTTAGGTAGAATGCAACAAGGGATATACTGGGTGTTTATTACTGATCATAAACATATGGGGTTTTGTTGCTTCTTTTTTAGTACGATCATTTCTTTTGAGCATGGAATCTACGTGAGGTCACGTATATTCTTTTGTATGATAAGAAATGCAGCCTGTAGATAACAGACCACATATAAGCAGGTATTTAGCTTGTAAGATATTTAGTTTTATTTTAGTATATAAGAATTTTAAATTTGTAAATAAAGAGTTGTTACGATCAAACCACTAACGCACAAGGTTGTGTTTTCATTTGCCGCATCGTGTTGAAGATACACATTCAACATTTTGGTGACTAGCCGACGCTTGAAATGAGCTCGAGCTATTAAAAAAAAATATATAATAAAACATCGCTGCTAAAGTGCAGCACATATCAAACACAAAAATAATAGAAGAAACCCTGTTAAATAAAATGGAGTCAGATATTAGATCATTAGAAAATATGGAGTCAGATATTGGAATCTGTAAGATATCATCGGAGCAGCTGAAGAAATGGACATGCCTGGTCCACAGCCTTACAGAGGAGATGCTGCCGTTTATAGAAGGTGACATCATGAAAAAAGTGTATGTTAATTTAATAAGTATTGACAAATTATTTTATAGTTTAAAAAACAATATTTCGAAAGAGAAATTAGGACAAGAGATTGAACAGGATCTTGCTCTTATGGAGACAGTACAAGAACAGGTTCAGAATCAGGGCCTAATCCGACAGTTTAGGTATAGTCTTAATAAATTGGAGACGAAACTGGATAAATTCAGGAAAAAGCTAGTTTCAGTAGACATTCTCAAAGAAGAATTTACAATGGCAGAACAAGTTTTCATGAAATATATAGGAAAATATCCGGACGATAAAATGACGGAAAAATTTTACTTTTTAAGGGATTCATATAGAAGTATTCCTGGTATTGAAAGCTATGCCAAATCGCTCGCATATATGTTACCATCAATAGATATTCCTTTGTTTGAAGGTGAATATCATAGTTGGGGAACATTTAAAGAATTATTCCAGGAGCTTATTGGAAATACTGAGGTACCTAGTATTCAAAAGATGTTAGTTTTAAAATCAAAAATAAGAGGAGATGCACTAAAATGTGTAAAGAATATTCCAATTAGTGGAAATAATTTTGATATAGCATGGGATATATTAGATAAAAGATTTACTAATGATAGATTTTTAGCAACCCATGCTTTTAATAGGTTTATTCATGCGCCATACACTGTGGGTGCTTTGGAAAGTGTTGGGCAGATGAAAAATATAGTGGAGGAAGGTATACAAATCCTTAACATAGTAGGACTAAGTGCGGAGGAAAAATTCGAAGCACTAGTGACGTGTATAATAGAGGGAAAGTTAGAAGAAAACCTAAGAATAGATTTTGAATTGTCGTTAAATTCATCTAAGGAAATCCCTAACATAAAATCAATGTTAGACTTTTTAGACACAAGATATTATGCTCTAGAAGCGTGCGAAGTATTTGGAGAATATAAAATAAAAGAAAACTACGAAGGTAGTGTAAATAATTTTATGCCGAAGTGTATTATGGGATGTAGTTCTCTGCATTTTCTAAATCAATGTTCCAAATTTAGGAAAGAAGACCTAAAATCGAAATGGAAAATTATTAGAAAAAATCGATTATGCAAGCAATGCTTAAATAGCGGGCACAAGAGCAATTCATGCAATTATTTGCATTGTAGAAAATGTAATATGGATCACCATACAGCTCTTCATAGAGAGGAAACTGTTAATACATTAAACAATTTAAAAAGGAAAGCAAAAGTACCACAGGGAAAGGTTATTAAAAATAGTAACAAATCGCATGATGGGAAATTCGCTAAAAGCAGTTTAAAAGAAAAGAAGAACATCAAAAATTCCAAAAAGACAGACAAAGCAAAATCTACAAAACCAGTAGTTTGCGGATTAATAATATCAGGTAGAACCGAGCATAAAAATATATGTAGTTTAGGTACAGAAAAGAGTACTGTTAAAATAATGAGCATAGGGAAGATCTTTGTCATAATCGTGAAACTAAACGTAGTAATTTTCATAAGACGAAAATGAAATTTAAAAATATAACTCACTTAGTGTGACCAAAAGGTCTCACGGGTGGCGGGGTCACCAGCTTTAGCCAGTGAACTTCAATTATAAAGAATATAATAACATTTATAAAAAGATACTTCCCATAGATGTAAAATAAAATAGTTTCGAGGAAAAAGAAGCTAATTAATAAGATATTAAATTAAGAAAATATTGTATTTTTAATGATTTATGCAAATTAGTCTAATTTAAGTTAAATCTAACAACAAATTATTAATTTTTATTGTGGTTTAAAACAAATGTTGTCGAACATAATAATATTTCTAAACTTGAATACAGAAAGTAAATAAGAAAATATTCTGCGAAACATTATGAATAATTAAAATGCCTAAAATCAGACCACAGTACATAAAAGATACATAATTAAAACGAAGATATGAAAAAAGCAATTAAAATATAGTTTTGAAAGAGTACAATCTTTCAAGGCGGGCAGAATGTTTAATTATGTATCTACAAGCGTACTTTAGGTAGAATGCAACAAGGGATATACTGGGTGTTTATTACTGATCATAAACATATGGGGTTTTTGTTGCTTCTTTTTAGTACGATCATTTCTTTTGAGCATGGAATCTACGTGAGGTCACGTATATTCTTTTGTATGATAAGAAATGCAGCCTGTAGATAACAGACCACATATAAGCAGGTATTAGCTTGTAAGATATTTAGTTTTATTTTAGTATATAAGAATTTTAAATTTGTAAATAAAGAGTTGTTACGATCAAACCACTAACGCACAAGGTTGTGTTTCATTTGCCGCATCGTGTTGAAGATACACATTCAACAATCAATATTTAAGATTTTTGAATTGATATGGTATTATTATTTTTTTTTTTTTTTCAATTACCACATTTGGAAATCATGAATAAACTACTGCACAGATGTAAGATGCATTTAAAACTATTAACTTTTAGTTAGGTTTTTACAGGAAGAAGAAAACATTTTTTTATTGAAAAATTAACGGACACAATAGATACTACCGCAGTTTCGTTCGCTCCAAGTACTCATCAGAGGTTAATTTACGTCTCTATTGAAAGTATTTTATATTGTTAAATTCCTATATATGAAAATCTTTTTTTGTTGTGTCGTAGTGAGTTTCAAACCCAAAGCCATACATCGGGCTATGACTCGTAGCATCACCTCTTAGCGAGTAGAGCCACGGACGACACAGCGACGAGTGTGGCTTAGTGGAGCTTTGTCAGTCATATCATTCCCAGTGTATTGTTATAATCATAGTTGACAGAGTTAACTAATACCTAAGAATATTTTTTTTTGTCAACTTAAATTCTTCCTCTTTTTAATCCTATCGTTTTTTATTTTTTTTTTTAGAAAATTTTATGCCAAACGAAAATTAATATTCCAAACACAAATAATCAGTAATTTTTTATTTTTTAGCTATTTTAATTTAAATGATACATCAAAATTGCATCTTTTCTCTTATAGATTTCAAAATTATAAAATTAGCTTTACAAAATATGAAAACAAAGTAGGGTTCGGAAGTCCTTTTCAATTTAGTTTTTTTATACAATACAGCATTTTTATTAGAAACGCAAACTGCATATCACTCCAAACAATGGATAATGAATAAATGTTGACAGGATTTATTAGAAAATTTCCAAAAAGTACACAAATGATTCAAAATAGTAAATATTTTAGACTAAAATTTAAAAAATCAGGTGTCTACATACAATTTCTGACTTTTCAGTGAAAATTCAGTATATACCACGCACAAAAGACACTGTTTTTTAAATTTTGTATTCACTGATAAAGTATTTTACTTTTTAGAACTGTTTTCAACACTAAAAAAATCATTACCAGCAAATATTTTGAGTAAAATCCTAAAGTATTTAAATATCGTAAATCAGTCACCTAGCCCGCCCATGGTTATGGTAACACCAAAACTCATCAGTACAACATCAAATATATTTTATAAAAGCATGTCAGTCATTTTAGAATATTTAAGTTCTATTTTCTACTCAATAACACACTTTTTAATACATCTAAATACCTTTAAAACTCACTTTTACATTTTCAAAAATTGACCAAGTTTAAGGTTATGTAAATATTACAATCAGTGATCTGCTTTCCTAATTTTTTTTTAATGGAAACCTGTGTTCATTTATAACTGTATTTTCATTCTATTAAGCACAGGCATCCCAAATGAACATGCATATTTTCTTCAGGCTCGCCAGACTTTTGGATTTGTTCATACATTTGTGGATTTTTATTGGTTTTTGAAACAGAAATTTTCAATTGTAGACAGGGGATTTTTTTTTTTGAGAATTTCAAAAATATTTTGAGGATATTACATATTTTTGATCTTAAGTATATATTTCAATTACAATAAATCAAATTTAAGTCTTTATGACACCTGCTTTTCCAAGCAGGATTTAAAATTTTATTAAAACATTTTATAGGAAAGCCCTGATAAATCTTGGAAAAAAGCAGATGTTTTATAGACTTTAGCCGAATAAAGATCAAGGTAATCAAAATTAAGATAAAAATATATTTCTAAAATATAAAATTTTTGTTTGAAAGCATCTTTGTTGATTCCAAAATTATTAAAAACAGTATCTTTTTGAAGACTCTTTTCTTTTTGTTCACAAAATATTAAAATCTAAATTCCTTCACATATGTAGGTTTGTTTACGACTCCAAAAATATTTTTTTTTTCAAAATTGGCTCGGTTTTTATACTTTCAATTTAGATAGTATTTAATAAAAATGTTTCTGTTTTTTTAATTGTAGGGACAAATACGTATATTTTTAAGAATCCGATTTTTTTTTTTTAGATGAAAAATGTCTTAAATTGAATTTCTTAATTTGAAATGTTTTTTTTTTTTTTTTTGTAAAAGTAATAAAAGTTGAAAAGTTTCCTTGCAAAATTATATAGCGCAAAAAAGTATCGGGCAAGCATGGTTTTGTGTTACTTATTAACCTGTAGCTACCATAGGTTAATAAAGGTTAATCATTTTTGGCGCACAATTGGATTTAATTTAACTATGTTTTTGAGAGAGAAGAAAAATTATGTTATTCGTTAGGAGATTTTAAGGTTATCTGTATTTTAGAATTAGTTCATTATCGTATTTTAAGGTTAATGGTATTTTAAGTTATTTCGTTAGGGTATTGTCGGGTTATCAGTATTTTAAGCTATTTCGTTAGTGTTATTTTAAAGTCAAAAATAGTTCATATAAACGGTATTTAATAGTTATAGGAATTTTTGGGTTAGTGTTTGCCAACCATGGTCTTACCACATTATAACTTGGCGTCAGCAGCATTTATTTTTGTTCGACGAAGTCGTTTTTATAAGCAGCCAAGCTTTTTCGCTACTACTGATCTACTTACAAACACAATGTTTACTACTACTTATTTTTTAATTTCTGATAATTATAAGCGTAAGCACTACACTCAGGGAACTTCTGCTTTAAAAATATGTAGTTGTTTGGGTTGTAAAACAGTTTCATTATTTTTAATGCAAATGTAAGTCATTTGTAGAACAAATAAAATTTTTAACTAACCTTAGTGTTCATTTAAAAAAACTACTCACATCAAATGACTGTTTTATGATTTAACATTAATTTTTTACAGTTGTTTTTTGTAATTTAAAAAAATGAAAAAAAATAAACGTTTGTTTATTTTTTACTACCATGTGGTTCATTTTTACTACAATTGTTAGTCATTTTTTGAACATTAAAAAACAAATGACAATGTTAGTTGAATTTAATGAAATGTAAGTTGTTCTTTTTTTAAGTGAAATTTTATTTGTTTTCAACTACAATTGCAGTGGTCTTTACCTACATAGTATTCTAAGTGTACTTTACACATACTTTGATCAATACAGATATGCCGCTGGGTTCTATGCAATAAGTCCCAGGTGCAAAAAGTCCCAGTGCAAAAGCTCCCAATGAAATAAATTCTAAAAAAATGAAATAAGTTCCGTCTCGAAAAAGTGAAATAAATTCTAAAAAAATGAAATAATTTCCAAAACAAAAATGAAACAAATCCTAGGTTTTGGTTGTTATTTCATCATGAAATAATTTCCAAAGAATAAAAATTAAATAACTCCCATAGTAGTCCATGCAACACAAATGAAGTAAATGCGTACCCTTATATACCCAAAAGTCGTATTGCCCAAAACCAAAGTGACATATTGTCCAAATGTCCGCATATCCCCCAAAATTGTGGATGTTAATATGTCATAACGACCAAATCAATAACAGAAAATTCAAAACTTTTTTTTGGGTGCTAGGCATTTTATTTTGAAGAAATTTTTTTTTTTGGGCGCTATGACGGTAAAAAAAAGAAGTTATTGTCCAAAATCATAATTTTTTTTTTTTTTTAAATGTCATGAGACATAATGTCTTTTGTGTCGCACGCAGAAAAAACTTTATTTTGCGAAGCCGCCTGCCGCGTTCTACGGAGGAAAAAAACCCCTAAGAGCGGCCGAAGGCCGTCACCCAGAAGAACTTGTTTATAAAATCAGATGTCGAATCCTTTGAAATCTTATATTTATAAGACATCAAGTAACATTTATTTGACCTGTTATAACTTTTTATGTCCCAAAATACCAACCCACACCATAATTTATTGTTTTTTAATGATTATTTTTTTAAAAGTCTATTTTATTAAAATTTTACTTAAATATTAGTGTCTAAACGTTAAATAAACAGAAGGCCAATGCTCTACTATTTTATTTAAGATAAAAAACAATCAACTGGCTGTTTAAATGACAAAGCTATGACTGGTCAAATTATATTACTTATTGTCTTAAAAATAAACGGATTCGACAATATGACTTTGGGGAATAAAACGTTACGCCTTCAAAATTTGTTAAAGAACAGATTAAGTTAGGTAAATTTAAGAAGATCATCAAAATATTTTGAAAGATCCCGTTATAGGAACAGCTTAGAATATTAAAAATATTAAAAAAAAATAATGAATTTTTGAAAATTAAATAACTCCCACAGCAAATGAAATAACACCGAACAAGGAAATAAATGAAATAAAATGAAATAAGTCCCACGCTAAGTTCTGTTGGGACTTATTTCATATCGGAATTACTGCATTATTTGTTAACACCTAATAACAAAAATTAAATATCTTCTAAATAAATGATTGCACAGAGGCATGCCGCTGTTCTAAAAGCGGCATTTGCCTTTTTATATCACAGGGTTTATATTTCATTTTTACGCACTAAATTTTGTCATATCTACAATATAGCATTAAAAATCGTCGTTTTGGTATTTTAGCGTTATTTTAACTTTGGTTCAAGATATTTCAAAATCAAATCGGTAAAATGGAAAAATAAAACCGGTTGTCTAAGAAGAAATATTTATTTAATTTAATCGTTGTATTAAAATTTTAATTTTGCTCTTAATCCAACTGTGGTAGCAAACGACCGGTACTAAGCACATCAAATTACTGAACTATGAATTTATATTAATTTTTATCAGTTGTTTTGTTTTAAATAAAAAAAAAAATAAAACGATTGAAAAATTATAACTTTTTTACTAACAAATGTGGTTCTTTTTTACTACATTTATCGTTCATTTTATAAACAGTAAAAAAACAAATGACAATTTTAGTTAAATTTAATGAAATTAAAGACGTCATTTTTTCAAGTCAAATTTCATTTGTTTGTTTTAAATTAAATTTGTAGTGGGGTTTACCTACTCAATATTCTAAGTGTAGTTATTTTGGTAAACACTTCTTTTATATTTTTTGTAATGCAACGGGTAAGCGAATGTAAAACTACTTACAAAAACAAATCTAGTCGCTTATTATTTAGATACTGATAATGAGAGCCAATTACAGATTTTGCCTACCACCCTAAAACTTTGCACTCCTACGAGCTAAAGTGTTGTTAATCCATACATATAACCCGCTTTTCTTGAATATCAATAGTGGAAAATTATTGAAAAATAATACCGTTTTCAATAGATTAAAAAAACTTTTGACATAAGCCCATATATCTAAAAAGTCCAAATGTCGCTCTGTCCAATTTTGTTAAACATTTAAAAAGCGGTCGAAAAAATTTAAAATTTATTAGGTGCGCTAAGTGTTAAAAATTATTTTTCTCAATAACTTCAGATTTTTGGGATGTCTTCGAAACTCTAAAAAACTGTAATTAGATCTACTCCACTCTACCAGCAATCTACATAAGGCAAACACTGATTATTTTCATTTTTGTGTCTTAAGTCTTTTGTTTTGGTTCCATACCTTCAATGGTTATTGCAATAATACCCAGTTAAATCTTACAGAAATTATTACGAAAAAAACTTTTTATTGCCTCATATAAAAAATCGTTATTGCCTCATATAAAAATTCCTGAACACTTGAGGAATTAATATTAGCATCCTTCCCTTACAATTATTAATATTTTTATTAAAATTTTTTTTGAGTGAATTGTTGTCAAATTAATACTAGACATTTCATTTTGGTTTAATGTGCTCAAAACAACGAACTTATAAAGGCTAATGGCAATAGTAGCAGTAATTTTAAAAGATATTTAAGAAACAAATTATGATCTGAAATTATGGCTTAACATGTAAACTCTACACAACCATGGATTTTTTTTTATATCAGGTCAAAGGTGAAGCACGAGTCTTTAAAGCAAACAACAATTCAACAATCATAAACAAAATATTTGTTTAATTTAATAAGCATTTGAATTAATAATAATGTTTTTGTTAAGGTTTTTATAAAAAATGGCTTTATTAGAATACTTTCTCAATTTATTTAAATTCAACATACATGCGAGTAAATGGTACGACAGCTGGTAATTTTTCAAATTTATTTGTACAAACTCCACCTTAATAAGCTTTCATTTCTTAGTTTTATTTTTTTTTTAGCTTTTTCATAAACAAATCATTTTCTATAATAAAAACAATTTCTTAAATTATCTATGACATGGCAATTGAAATGCGTATCTAAAAAACACCTTAATTTTCTTAACACAAACACTTTAAAATATATAAATAATGAAGTTTATTGTAGGAGAAAATAAACTTTCCTTCCTTGTTTTAACACTGTGGTAAAAAATTATATGGAATATAAAACGAAAATTTGTTACAAATTATAGAACATGGATGAAAAAATTAATAAATATCTAAAGTATTAACGAGCCCTTGTACCTTTTGTCTTTTTGATCCATAAATCTGCGCTACTCAAAAACTAAGATTCAGAAACTAAGAGCAGTACCGACCATTGATACTAAATATTTTAGCCACTCTGAATTTATTGGCGTACCCAATTTTTCACGTATGCGCCAGATTTTTCGAAAAACTTTACTAAAATTTGGCATATTTCAACGTAGTTTTTTATACATAAAATATTGGTAATAAAATATCTTAAAAAAGTTAAGTTTTCTTTGATCTTCTTTTATTTAATTCTTCTTATTTTAAACGAGCTTAAGATCATTAATTTATTAATTATAATTATTTATTTCCACATTGGATGACTTCTTCAGCGAACAATTATTACAATTTGATTGAAAAACTTGTTTTAAAAATTAAAAACTATAACAAATTTATTTGTATTCCGCCTTTAAACAAAAAATGGTTATATGTATATCAGATTTTAATTATTAAACAAGTTTTTCAATCAAATTGTAATACTTGTTCCCTGAAGAAATCACCCAATGTGGAGACGAAATATTGGAGATAAATAATTATAATTAATAAATAAATAATTTTAAGCTCGTTTAAAATAAGAAGAATTAAGTAAAATATCTTACTTTAGTTGTTTTTGGTAAATAAATGAAATAAAAATAAAATAAAAAGACCTATCAAAATATTCAAGTATAAAATTTGGTTAATAAAGATTCAGCATTAACAAGTAAAAAAGCGCTTTTTTAGTTTTTTTTTTTTAAATTTTTCCAAAATTTGTCATCCCATTTCAAAATCGATCAAAGCATTTTGTGGCACAAGCAAAAATATAAATCTTAACAAATAATACGTGTTAAAAAATGAAAATATGGTTTATAGCAAAAAAGCGAAATGTTCCTACAAATAACACTGTGCAACAGTTTTTGGTCATCGTAGTCAGCCTCGACGGTTCCAATGCGAAATGAAAGCTGACTATTGTATACAAAAAAAACTGACAAAGGGTTTTAAAAAGTTAGTTCGAATGTTGTTTTTACGGCCTCTTGAAGTTGGGACACTTTTGTAAATTTTTTCCAATATGAGCGAAAATCAAACAAAAACAATAATTTATTTACTGAATTGCAATTGTTTGTACTTATTGTTTTATTGAAGCCAATGTCGAAAAATATATTTCTTTCATATATTTCAGCAAATTATAAAAGATATAGCGTAGTCTAATAAAGGGTGTTTTATATAGAGGTACATAACTTTGAAATGGAATAAAACAAAGATGAATTTTTTAAATTGACATGAAATTTACTGTTTTCGAAAGATAAACTTCTGGCATTATAATTTAAATATGACTTCTGGCATATGACCGCCATGAATGGAATGAACGTAGTCTAATCTGGAGGTCCTATTTTCGATGACTTTTTCCAACATTTGTGGCCATATATTGGCAATAACACAGCGAATGTTGTCCTCCAAGTGGTCAATCGTTTCGGCCTTATCGGCGTAGACTAGCGACTTCACATATCCCCACAGAAAATAGTACAGCGGAGTTAAATCGCACGATCTTTTAGGCCAATTCACGAGTCCGAAACGTGAAAATATGCGGTTACCACACGTTTCCTTCAATAAATCAATTGTGGCACGAGCTGTGTGACATGTTGCGCCGTCTTGTTGAAACCACAGCTGCTGCACATCATGGTTGTTTAATTGATGAACGAAAAGGTTAGTAATCATGACTCTATAGCGATCACCGTTGACTGTAACGTTCTGACCATCATCGTTTTTAAAGAAGTACGGATCGTTTTTAAAGAAGCAAACCAAACAGTCAGTTTTTCTGGATGTAACGGTGTCTCAACATACACTTGAGGATTGTCGTCACTCGAAATACGGCAGTTTTGTTTATTGACGTATTCATTTAACCAAACGTAAGCTTCATCGCTGAACAGAAGCCGCTTATGAAAATCGCGATACGTATATTGAACAGAACCATGATTTTCAAAATAAATTTGCACAATTTGGAAGCTTTGTTCAGGCTTAAGTCTACTCATGTTGAAATGCCAAACCAAACTAAACATTAATCACTTGACAGCTTACAAAATGGACGTCAGTTAAAAAAGTGTTGCCAACTTAAAGTTCTGTACCTTCATAAAAACACCGTTTACAAAGAAATAATCAATTTATGGTAGAAATACATATATTTTCTTTTTAGGAACAATTCGAAAGAATTTTAATTCAAATGCAGTACACAACTGGAAATCCGAAATAATGGGTGGTGGCAACCTGTAAGCACTGGCAACCTGTAACCCTTTACCCTATGTTGCGTTAAAACATGCAAAAATTTGAATGCACTTTTGCGGACGATCTAGCCCATAAGTGAAAAACTGAGTACGCCATTAAAATCAGCTTTACCAAAATATTTAGGATCAAAGGTCTGTACACTTGTTTTCAATGTAAGGGGTCAATTATGTAGCGCTTTGTAAATATTAAACCATTTTTATTTTTTTTAATTTTCTTTACTTTAAAGCATAGTGTCTGTATGGTACATGTCAATTTATTTTGTTTTTTTTTTGTTGTTGTAAAGAAATTCATTGAAATCATGTTCAATTTAAAAGAATTTTGTATGACTTATTGCATGCATTATACTGAATCTCAATAAAAAAATCTCTTTAACTTTTTGGTTGGTAATCAATCAATTGTTGTTAGCTTTATTTGTACTTACACCACGAACATAAAATTACCAAACATGTTTGCCATACAAGTGTGTAGTTTTATTTTTTTTATCTTCTCGATTTTTATTTTATTATTTTGGTTGTAGGATAGACGGATAACCTGTTGCATTTAAAGGGACAGGCGTATTATAATATGTTAATTTAAAAATATTGTATTGGAAATATGTGTCTATACAATTTTGTTTAATTATTAACAATAAAAGAGAAATTTTAATGGATGTTGCATTTTTCTAACATGTCTTTAGAATGTACAATATGACCTTTTCGTAAGATAACATTTTTTGTGGGAAATTAGAGAAATTTATAAAATATTTATGTCAATACGGATTTTTTATTATTGTAAATCGCATATTGTTATTTGGTTTTGTGGGTTTCTTTGACTTGCATAAGTTTCTTGAATATTTCGTTTATGGTAAGCGAAGTTCGCCAGAAACGCGTTCAAAATTCCAGCTCCAAAGGGAAATATGCCTGAAATAATTGGATGAAAGGGCTCCAAGATGGAAATGATTGTGAAATCATTTGGTAAAGCTAAACGTAATGAAATAGAGACGGAGGAGATTAGAAAAATAAACAAAAATCTTAAAATAGAACATTTGTGTTTGTTAGTGTTGGTCACTTCTGAATATAATATACAATAACAGAAAATCTAATAGGAAAGAAAACTGCAATTAAGCTGCATAACATTCGAGGCCATGATTGGGTTTGATCGCTCATCGCTCGGTCATGACTTGGTATTGTTACGTTTGTAATGTAAGAAGAGCACAGGTTTGATTCTTACAGCCGCAGGTTGTTGAAAAATTTATCATATTGAGACAATTTGACAATTATAAATACACAAATAATAATATAATTTAAATGGAAAATCACTGATGACGCCTGACCATTAAAAGGCTGAAACTAGTCTAGTCTGATTAAAAAATTAGTAGTGTTTATAATTTTTAGAGTAAAACGTTTATTCTTCTTCTTAACCTCAGCAGTTCTAAATGGAATACGATATCTTAAAGTGTTATATATTATACGAAAGCACAATAGGTTGGCTATCATACATTTTTATTTATCACGCACACAATTTTTTAACCATGTTTTTGAATTGTCCAAAATTTTGATTTTGAAACAAGTGGCCCCTAGATGAACACTTTTGAAATATTCTCTAAAAATATAAAAAATCAACAAATAAATATATAAAGATTTTAAAGCAAATTTTCTATAATTTATTGTATTTATACAGCGAAATATCATACAAATTGCATGCAGAATCATCTAAATCACATATCGGTCTTATATATTTTAAATGTTCTATTCTCTTACACTAGTGGAGCTTCAATAAATTCGTGAACTCTACATCAGGTGTTCTAAGACTTATCATCTCGCGCAAGTGTTGCCATGTTTGATGCTCTTCAACTTTGTTCCACTATCCCCTTTCCAAAGAAAGCAACACATTAATTAATACGAAGTATTTCCTGAGTGTTGCTTCTCTATATTAAAAACAAAAAACAAAAAAAAAAAATAATATTGGATTTGGTGGACTTTGCTGATGTGGTTTTAGTTAAATTATACAAAAATCTTCATCTGCGTCTGAAGACGATATAGGATTTTCTGTCAACTTCGATTTTTTTCAAATACTTTCGAGGCGTTGGTTATTCATCTTGTTTTTATGTTTCCTTGATGAACTTTTTGATCTGAAACTTGCCTACTTTTCTTCACGAGCACATTTTTTACCTTTTGAATCTGTAATATATTCTGGGAAGTGGTAACGCTGCTTTTCGTAAGCTTTTGAACTATGCTGATGTTAAAAACTTTTTGGCATATGCCTCGTTCCTGTATTTAGTTTTACAAAATCAAAATATCAATAGATAAATATACAGCCACATATACCTGTGCGAAATAACATATTTAGATAACTTAAATGACTCAACAAAATTATGTTCATGAACTTTTCGAACAAAAAAACTTATTTCGTCTTTGCAGTAAAAAAAACTAGCAGATAATTTTTTTTACTCGAAGAGTATGCATTCAAAACTACGACTATATATAAGCTGATAGCTTATGTAAAAATTTTATAAGCAATGTCCATCTTGAGCCGTGTCGACCTTCGGGACCTCTCTCATACTAAAATCTAAGTTCGAATTATGTGTTCCCTGGACTATATTTTGATTCACTAAAAAAACATTTTCGTTTAAATATGTGGATCAATTTTTCAAATTCCAAATATGTGTTTCTTGGAGTATGCGCTAATTCGCTGATAAGGTACTTTTTTAAATTGTTCCTTGATCGTTGTTAAAAAAAAAAAACTTCTCCCCATAATCCATTTATAAACACTGCACGTATAAATACATAATATACAATTATATAATAGCGATCATCTTTTATTTGTTTTATTTATTTTTGCTATTTGAGAATGAGTAAATGTTGTTTTTATAGAGGTATAGAACTTTGAAATGGGATAAAACAAAGATGATTTTTTTAAATTTACATGAAATTTACTTTATTCGAAAGATAACCTTGTGGCATTTTAATTTAAATATAACTTCAAGCATATGACCGCCACGGCTGTCTCGGACGTAGTCTAAACTGGAGGTCCAATTTTCGATGGCTTTTTTCAACATTTGTGGCAATAACGCGGCGAATTTTGTCCTCCAATTGGTCAATCGTTTCAGGCTTATCGGAGTTGGCCAGCGACTTCACATATTCCCAAAAAAAAAAAAATAGTCCAGCGGCGTTAAATCGCACGATCTTTGTGCCCAATTCACGGGTCCGAAACGTGAAACTATGTGGTTGCCAAACGTTTCCTTCAAAAAATCAATTATGGCACGAGCTGTGTGACATGTTGCGCCTTCTTGTTTAAACCACAGCTCCCGACCAACAAGGTTGTTCAATTGATGAACGAAAAAGTCAGTAATCATGGCTCTGTAGCGGTCACGATCTATAGCGGTTACCTCTACACTACGCTCTACAGCAGCAATGACTTCTTCTGTATGCACTGTACGGCGTCTCTGTGGATGCGTATTATCATTTAGAGTAAACGTGGTGCGAAAACGTTCCATAGTTAAACGAATTAATTGCTCTAATGGACGATTATGGACGTAGTGCGTGATACGTATTTCGAACAGAACCATGATCTTTAAAATAAATTTTGCACAATTTGGAAGCGTTGTTCAGGCGTCAGTCTATTCATGTTGAAATGTCAAACCAAACAAAACATAAATCACTTGACAGCTGACAAAATGGCAGCCAGTTAGAATAGTGTTTCCAACTTAAAGTTCTATACCTGTAAAAAATACCCTTTACAATATTGATCACTTTTTAATCTAATGAGTTGTTATTTAATTGTAAAATAATTCCATTAAAGAGCTATCAATTTTTAATTAAATTAGCAATTTTCGTTGTTGGCGGAATTTTAGAAATTAAAGTTATTGAATCGTTGGTTTTCGTGATTGAAATGGGTTTTTAATTTTTTTGTGTGAATTTATGAAAATGTTTGTATAAATACATATTTTGACATAAAATCGCCGAAAAAGAACATTTTTGGCATAAAGTGAACCAAAACTTCAATCAAATCATAAAAACTAAATTTTTCTTTAATACAGATTAATTTCTAACCAATGTTTTTCTCACTTACCGCTTATTTTTAAATTTTTCTTAAAATGAAGCACGAGACAACTTCATAATTCAAAATATTTAGCAGTATTTTACTACAATAACTTCTGATGTTTCATCAATTGAAAAATAAGATACAGGTGAGTAAATCTTCGGAAGTTGCCTAAGCGATTTGAGAAGTAATTAGAAAAGAAAACTGACGTTATAGCTATGTAACGCCCTTTCTAGCAAACCTCATGTCAGTGCTGACATATTTGACCAGCTAACTGTTATCCATCAGTTATCATTCACTTACGTTTCAAGCTATCAAGTATTATGTATCTCGTTAGCTCAGTGGTTAAAGCTGGCCGCTACCAATCTCACGGCCAGCGTTTGGATACCGAAGGTACCAAAAAAATTATATATATATAATCCTTTAAATTCCTAGGAGGAACATAGGGCCACTAACTGTTTCGGTTTCATTAATAAGTTGATATTTAGACGAGTGGATTATTGGTCCAAAGCGTCCTAAGACTGGTACTGGGGCTGCCAGTTTGAAGCCTCCAGTCTGGCTTGTTGGGTTTTTATAATTTCCCATATGGTTTTTTAATGGCGCCATTAATCGCCATGTCAATAAGAGCCTCACCGGCACTCAAAAATTTAAAGATACACGTCGCCACTCGTGTCCTTCTGAGACCCTCTTCTCTTATCCGCTGAATTGTCCGCCTCTGCTAATTTAATTCGCAGTTGCCCATCACACTGCATGATGGGGTTACTCTTCCACTACTCGCAACCTGTGGAGGCGTCCCGTAGCATTTTAGCTGTGCTTCCATATAGGAATTTACATTTTGCCTCAATGGGTTTTCCCAGTGAGACAAAATGTAGTATCCCAGGCGGGATCAAAAAAAAAAAAAAAATTGCCCAAAAAAATTATAAGTCAACTTTTTTTTATTTTATTTTGAAAAATCTATTTTTAGGCCACCTATTCCAAGGTTTTACCTACATTTTGCCCACGTTGGAAATTTTGTTTATCCAATGCTTGTCCGACACTTTTTGAACAGACGGACATTTTGGAATTGGGAAAGAACAAGTTGCCTGCACCTGTACCACCTCTCAAAATGACTTGTCAGCAGTGGTCCGTTTGTCTTATTCTGGCTGCGCAGTTAAAATCGTTAGTCTTTTAACCGTTAATGGTTTTTAACCCACTAATATAGTTTCCAATTTTAAAAGAGGTAATAATAATATTTTTGAAGGCTATAAAAATATTTGTGTTTTTTTTAAATTAATTTTAAAAAAAAAAGTTTTTAAGAATTTTTTTAGTGGTCACGATTTGATGATCATTTTTGAAACTCCAAACATATATTTTAATATCTAATAGTATTGTTTTAAATTAAAAACAATGTTCATCGCAAATATATGCAAATTTTTAACCAGACTGTTTCTTTAACTTGAGAGTAGAGTAAATACATATTCCTGAAAAAAAACCAATAAAAAATTTTGAATTTATATTGTTTTGTATTACATTATGATAAAGTTTAAAATAAACACACATACATGTGATAAACATACATACTGACATAAAGGATGTACCCGAAGAAGATATCAATGTTTTCGAATTTGCAGACGGAAAATGAAGAAAAGGAAACAGATTTGTTTTGACATAAAACTTCAGAAAGTTAGTATTTTCGATCCGAAAGCTTAAAGCTGTTTAAAATAGCGACAAATGTGATTTTTCCATTTTTATAACAGTGATTGCTGATCGTAGGTCATTCTTTAACTCTTTATTGATAGAATGTTCCTTTTTCAATCCATTACTTTTAAACGTCTTTATTTTTTTACTGAATAAAGTAGTTGAGAGGTTTTAAAATCTGAAAATAATTCAATATCTTGCTTATAATCATGAATGAAGAAATTGAAAATTTTCAAAAAATGTCAAAATAAATCACGATCTGTCAATTTTAAAAATCGTTTAACTTAAAAAAATAGCTTTTTAATTATTTTTGAATAAAGTATTGTTCACAAAATTAAAGAAAATTTTAATTTTGTAAAATATTATTACAAAAAGATTTATTTTTATATAATAAAATTTTGTTACAAAATTTATTTCAAATTAATCTGGTTTCCCGAGGTAATTGTGTAGTTTTGTTTCTAAATAATTAATTCGATGGCCAGCTGCACAAATCACAAAGTCCAAAGAATCCAAAGCAGGTTATTGATTAGATGACAAGGATGAGCAAAAAAAAAAACAAACAATGGATGTTATGATGAGGTATAAATAGTGGGAATGATTTTTACAACGTATACCAAATATATGGGAGAAAAAAAAATTATAAGGTAGGCTACGGTGACGGTAACGGTAACGATATATATTTACCTCCTTGTCGGTCTCGAACTATCTGTTTTTTTTTGTTAATTTCTCCCAGTTTTTTCTTAGTTTGTAATGACTCGCTTATTTGACGTTTTTTTTCTTTGAGGTTAGCTTAAAGTCATCTTTTTTTCTCTTAATCAAAAAAACACAAATTTCAAGCACTTTTTTATATGAAGTTCTTCATTTTAACTATACTCTTAATCATTATCGTGAAGCAATAGAGTTCAACACTCGTTTGGGTGGTTACTTCATCATATAACTTAAAAAACATAAACATTTGTTTTAAAATTCGCGAAATATTTATTAACTACTTTAATTTCAATTCGTTACAGAAATGTAACAAAGTGGTGAAAAGGAACACATTGGGCAACAATATCCAATAATAAGCAATATTAAAGCGAATCATTATTATTACAATGTCTAATAATCATAATATGATCGTAGCAATCATATTGTAAAATATGTAATCATAATACGATCAGCCAGAATCATATGTATGATAATTAGGACCATAATATGATATCGTCATGTCCGCAATCATGTTCAATCATATTTTTTCTCAGCGTGTATATATAAGCCATCGTTATCCTTCACCAAAATCCTAATAAATGAAAGCAAATGCAAACGCTGAAATAGGTATAATTTTTTTTTTGCATTTTATAGCAAAATATATAATTTTTAAAATTCAAAGTTTCGTGCAGTAAATTGTTAAAAAAAAATTTTAAGAAAAAATATTACTTTGTAGGTAATGTTGTCACTCATTGTATATTTTCAATAAGATCAGCAAATTTCGGCAGACAATTTAACTTGTCCCTTAAAGTGTACACCCAGAAAACAGTCTCAGATGTGGCCACCGAATTTGTTGCCAATCGAATTGTGGCGGTTACGACAACTATCGTACATTTCAGTGCTTTATTCGTTCTGCATAATTAAATAAATGGGTTAAAAATTTGTTTATTTTCAGTTGTAAATACTAACTTTTACTAAAAATAGTTCAGTACCCTTGATCGAATTAAAAATACCCTACACTGTTTCCAAAAAAAAATGTATGTTTAGTTTTTTAATCTTGATTTATTTATAATGAAAAAATGAAATCAAAATTAAAAAAGCAAAAGCCGATCTTTCTATTTGAAAAGAAAAACATTTTGCAATCTGTTTCAAAATAAGGGTTATTAAAAACTTTGAATTAATCTAAAATAATATTACATATGAGTATTTTTTAAAAAGAATTCAAAGGATTTATCTTCTAATAGAATATTTCTAGATTATGTTTTACAGAAATATTCATCGATTTATCTACCATAAAATATTTGAATATATGTAAGGGGTTTTCAACCCATAAAAGCACTACAAACGAAAAGGGGTTTCTGGGGTTGTTTTTATTAAAAGGAGAAAAGATTCACCAGGTATTTTTTTTTTTTTTATAAATAGAGGCAACACTCAGGAAATACTTCCTATATTTAGTGTATTGCTTTCTTTGGAAAGGGATAGTATAGAGATGAAAGGTGGGGAAAGATGAAGGGCTTCAGACATGGCAACACTGTAATTGCGCGAGATGATAAGTCTTAGAACAGTTGTTGCTCGCCACCTGATGGAGAGTTGGCGAACTTATTGAAGCTTTTTGGTTCATAGCCCTCATTCATTATTTTACTTCGGTGGGGTTAATTGCTATGGGAACACCGAAGGTGGACATTGCGATACATATGAGGGATAGAAAAAACTCATACATATTATTTTGATGTTGCCGGCACCGGGGATCGAACCCGGGACCTTCTGTGTAAAAGTCCAACGCGCTAACCATTACACCACAACGCCCACAAATTAACCAGAAGAAATTATTTTTTTGAGAATTGTATAATATAGGTCTGTAAAACACAAGTTATAAAAACCAATTTCGCGTTGTATGCAAAAATCACTGCTTACTGTTAACATTTGCCTTGATGTGCTCTTTAAATGTTTTATTTAATATTAAATTTGTATTACCCAATTAATTTTTAAATGAATAAATTTTTTTCTTCATTATTTTAAAATAATATATTTGATAGTAATGACAAGCAATTCAGTATTTGATCATACAAATATTTCGACTAGTGCATCATCCAAATAATAGGAGTGAGATATGATTCATTTATATTATATTCAACAGTTGCATCCATTAAAGGTTTTATTTTTCATTTTAAAATTATTTGGGATAACAAATTAATTGTTGGTACAAAAGTCTAGTGGTTGTGATAATAATTTAATTAGCATTAAAATCAAATATTCTTTCTGATTACATAAACTTGGCTAACTGATAATTTTTCTGGGTGTAGACTCTAGCCATTTGTTTAAAACAAATTTCGTGAAGATCCGTTATGTTTACTAGAACTTGTCTCTTAGAAAACTTTTTTTTTTTTAATGTAACGAAAAAAGTTGTTGGATGATTTTGGCTAATACGGCATTCAGACTAGATAGCAAAACACGTGTTTTGCCAAAACGAGCGTAAAAGCATAAAGAACTGTTGCAATAGAATAAAGGGCAAAACACGAATCTTGCTATCTAGTGTGAATATGGCTTAAGTGGTATTGGTATTTTTATATCCCTCAAAAATATTCAAGTTCAAATTGACGATCTGTTGTTACCGTTGACAAATTTGGCATTATTGCATTTTCCTACTCTATGAGAAGTCCTTTTTTATATTTGATTAATATTTTTTTTTTTAATTTAAAGTCAAAAACCCAACTTTTGTCAACTGAAAGAAAATAACAGGCTAAGTACTACCCCGGAAAAACAAATCGTTACAAAAATTCTTACTGAAGCATGCTTCTATATATCTAAGAGTTTGGTTGAAAAATATCGAAGCGGATCTATGACCTGCCATTAATGAGTTACTAAAGCCTCTATTAAAGTGCTCTAATAACATCCTTTCTATTTATTTTTCGTTTTTAAATTTTTTCCTGAACATCCTTTAAAAAACAAAAACTTACCATAATACACTCTTATTTACCATAACTATTGATCGCCAATTTGATCTGTTAAAAAAATAAATATAAATTGTTTAACGTTCGCTGCTATCAATACAAAAGTTAAAAAATTTCTTAACCAACAAAAAACATAAAATCCAACATAAAGACAACCCCTGCTGTGCACTTGTTTTAAGCAAAAGTTCAATACAAGCAGCATTATCGGCGGCAGCACCAAACCAACAAAAAAAAAATTGGCAAACAACATAAGCTTTATTATGCTCCTGTTGTTTAAGACAAAAGTGCCTTTTTCAAAAAAATTAAAAAAAAAAAACCGAGTGCGTTACAATTCTTTTTGGGAATTTTAGTTAACTTTTTATTGAATGGTGACTACAAATGTCTGCGTAAATATTTTTCAGTTTTTGTAAAGCGCAAAAATTCACAGGAAGTGAAAACACAGCAGTACAAAACCCAAAAAAAAAAAAAAATATAATAATAAAAAAAGATTGTCATCATATGAAAAATGTAAATACGTTTGCAATTTGACACATTTTTCGAAAGCTTATAAACTGTGTATTTATTATTTCAGAAAAAGGTTTCCGAATGCAAATATTTAGATGAAAGAATGTTTTTCGATTGGTTTTGTTTATCGAAATAAAAGAAGATTGTCTTTTTAATGTTAAATATTTGGTATTCTGCATAAGTACATATGTATAAACACATTTTGCAGGTCTGGCAAGTTTTTATATTTAAACACAAATATATTTTGTGTTCCAAATGCAGAATTAAAATTTAGTGAGATTTTAATATGAATATTTCTCCAGCAAAGTTTTAAGGTAATTGTATTTTATTTTGTTGTCTTGAAGTGTTCTCTAGTTGAATTATAACAGATTAAATTTGTAACTTTAACAGAAGATATTTAAAAAAAATCTAATTTTATATTACAAATATTTATTCAAAAATATGAAAAACTAAAATTCTTTGTATATATTCTTAAAATAAACAAATATAAAATTGAAATACGGAAATAAGGAAATAGTCGAAATCTATATTTCGTCACCTAAAATCCAAAAGGCCGTAACTACACTTTTTGGTTTTTTTTTACAGGAGATATAAAAAACATTATAAATAAAAATTACTTAAAGCATAGTATCCAAATTTTAGAATTATGCTTAAGAAATATAGACGCATTTATTTCTGAGAAAAAAAATTCTTGGAAAAATAGTAGTTTTTAGGTAATGTTGTTTGGTCCTTTTGTACTCGATTGTACAACTCTTATACAAAAATCTATGCAAACATTAAAAGAAACGTTTAAGATAAAAAATACTGCTTTTCGGGAGTAACTTAAAAAAATTTTTATGATCTTATGTATATTTATTATGAGTATTTTTAGAACTAAACGCGTTTTAACTATTTAAAAACTTTCGAGAAAAATTGATAAAATTAATTTATTTATTTTGAGAAAATAGCATTAAACTGGTTAAACAAAACACAATGTAAATCATAACATGAAACGGAAAAAACTGCACTACATGACTTTTTGGTTAATTAATATATTGAAATTGCAGTTGCGGCCTTTTGATTTTCGTTAAAAAAATCGATTTTTTTTTTTACGTAAACATGTAAATTTTGTGGGAAGGTGTATTTTGGTTAACTACATCATAATCAATTAAGAAGTCAATTTTGATTTTTTTTGTTATTTACGGCCTTTTAGATTTTAGGTGACTGCGATTGGATTTTATTGACTGAGAGTCAGGCAGTCAGTCTGGCTGACAAAACATCGCCCAGTTCATAACACTACAGCAAGGAACTTGAAATTTGATATTGAAAGATATGAAACACGGTAGCTATCCTGACCCGAACCAACAGACTTTTATGAACTTCGGATATACTGTAGAAGATTTAGCAAAAAAAAAATATTTTTTTTGCTGCCCAATCTCACTTCTCAGGTTTTTGCATGAAAACATGTCTAAAATTTACGAAAATTAAATTCTGTTCACTAAAGTAAATAATATTACGTATACGTCTTTCAAACTGCTACCAATTTTTGCTGACGAAACAACCCCACATGGCGGTCTGACGTATATGCCCCATGACCAGCAGGACGGGAATTTCCGGCGCAATTTGCTTATTTGATATGTTCTTTAAATGTACTCCTTATATTGTGAATATAAATAACAATTTCTATATTGTTTAATTAACATGCAAAATGCGCTTCTTTTTATAATTAGGCATTTTAACATGCGTTTTCAAGAATTTTATAATTAATTTTGAAGCCAAATCATTTATGTCTACGCACAAGGTATGGTATATTTACAGACTTTGTGTGTATGTATATTACACACAATGTGTGTATAAATATTACACACAATGTATGTATTATTTTGAAATTACGCACTTAGAGAAGTTTTACTGACATTATAGTATGCAAAAAATTACCTACACTCAAAAAATAAGTTAGTAGAAAAGTTAGTAAAACGTCTTGTAAATCAGGTATACTATTTTTTAGCAAATATTTTTGCTAAAATCGTGTTTTCAGCTAAAATTTTTGTTATACTTATTCAGCACTTAACTGTTTTATACTAATGCTTTACTAATATACTAATGTTTTACTAATTAATTTTGCTAAAAAAAATTGTGCTGATAAGCAGATGTTGCGGCATGTCAAGATGTAGTAGAGAAGAGGAAAATGATATTAAAAAGTACAACTCTAACAAGACAAGTAAAAAAATCAACCATGAAAAAAACATATACAGACATGTAGACAGAGTAAAGAGAAAGACAAAAACACACATCTTAGGTAGATTTGTATGGTTTCTTTTTCTTATTGCAAAAAAGGGTTGTTTTTTTCGTTCGTTTGTTTTGTTTATTTTTTCGTTTCGTTTCTAGAATTATCTTCGGCGGTTTCGTCATTGAAAAGATAGCATCATTAAGACAACCATTGATGTAAGTAGTTGATGAAAATTTTTGTTATGTTATATATATTTATTTCTATATATTTTCAGATATTAAATTAATTCATGTCGTCAATGTGGGAAAATTAAAATTGTTATATTTCGTTATTATAGTAAATTATTTTTAAAAGAATCACAAAAATATGTTTTATGATTTTCAGCAAATAAATTAACTAAATTACAATTTTTCTACAAATTTTTTGCGTTTTTTTCAGTCTACTAAAATTCAGCAAAAAATTTATTAATTTTTACCAACGCTTTTTTATTTCTAATCTACTAAGTGTTAGCAAAACTTTTGCTGAATCTACAAATTTTGTTGCTAAAAATCTGCTCGCTGATTTTCAGCAAAAGATTTTGCTGACATTAGCAACTTTTTTGCTAGCATCCTCCTGACTAAAATTTTGCTGACTCAGCAAAATTTTTTGCTGACTTTACAAACTTTTTTTTATGAGTGTACTATAAATAGGGTAAATTTAAATAAATATGTATTATAGTGCATTTTACCATTATCGTGAGCTTAGAAAGACCACATTTTTTATTTATATGAAGTATAAAAAAAAATCCGAACTATTACGAATATCTTAAAAATTATAAATTTTATTTATTAAATTTCTAAAATTTAAATGTTTACTGCAAGTTTAGCCCACTAAAAGAGAAAATGCGATTTTTATTTGATAAAAGGTACACTCAAAAAAAAAAGTTTGTATAGTCAGCAAAAAATTTTGCTGAGTCAGCAAAATTTTAGTCAGGAGGATGCTTGCAAAAAAGTTGGTAATGTCAGCAAAATCTTTTGCTGAAAATCAGCGAGCTGATTTTTAGCAACAAAATTTGTAGATTCAGCAAAAGTTTTGCTAACACTTAGTAGATTAGAAATACAAAAGCCTTGCTAAAAATTAATAAATTTTTTGCTGAATTTTAGTAGACTGAAAAAAACGCAAAAAATTTGTAGAAAAATTGTAATTTAGTTAATTTTTTTGCTGAAAATCATAAAACATATTTTTATGATTCTTTTAAAAATAATTTAGTATAATAACGAAATATACAAAATTTTCATTTTCCCACATTGGCGACATGAATTTATATAATATCTGATAATATATAGAAATAAATATATATAACATAACAAAAATTTTCTTTCAATTACTTACATCAATGGTTATTTAAATGATGCTATCACAACTGCCGAAGATAATTATAGAAACGAAAAAATAAACAAAAACAAACGAAACAAAAAAACAACCCTTTTTGCAATAAGAAAAAGGAACCATAAAAATCTACCTAAGATGTGTGTCTTTGTCTTTCACTTTACTCTGTCTACATTTCTGTATATGTTTGTTTGCAATTTGACCACACATATAAACATTTAGTTTAAATAAATAAATATTTTATTTTGTCTTTTATTTAATTAATAGACAATTATTTTCACGAAGCCGGTGACAACGCAAAATTTAAGTTATTTTAATCCTTAATTTTGTTTTATGTATGAAAAAGAGATATTAGAGTTGTACTTTTTAGTATCATTTTCCTCTTCTCTACTACATCTTGACATGCCGCGACATCTACTTCATTCTGCGTATATCTTTCAATCTGGTTGTCGTCCACACTATTAATGTGCTTATCAGCACAATTTTTTTTTAGCAAAATTAATTAGTGAAACATTAGTATATTAGTAAAGCATTAGTATAAAACAGTTAAGTGCTGAATAAGTATAACAAAAATTTTAGCTGAAAACACGATTTTAGCAAAAAAATTTGCTAGAAAATAGTATACCTGATTTACAAGACGTTTTACTAACTTTTCTACTAACTTATTTTTTTGGGTGTATGCTTGTATAATATATTTAATATGTACATATATCACTTAAAATATTCATGAAACAAAAACTTTTGCAGAAAAGAATATTACCAACTTTGATCTCGCATGACGAAGCCGATGTTAGTTTTTTAAGAAAAATACGTTCAAAAATCCGGCGAATCTTACAACATGTATAACCCTGGCATAACAACTTTGTTGTTGTTTTCCAAAAAAAACAGTGGTTGTTTGCTATTTACGACGTCAAGGATGCCAATATTGAACATCGAAAAAGAAAAATACGATTTATCTGCGTTAAATAAAATACTTTGAGAGTTGTGGCAGACTTCTATTGGTTTTAAGAGAAGTTATATCATTACAATCTTTTTACAAATGAAATAAATTTTCTAGAGGAAAATTGATGAAAAATCCTGATTATATTTAAAGTAAAATATTTATTTGTGAAGAAAGATTTTATTCGCTTAATTTTCGAGTGTAGCTAAAGTGTGCAACTTGTATGACAAATATCCAATTTTAATTAAATTTTGAAAGATTTCCTTGAAGTACGTTCCGTGTAAATTCTTTACAGGAAAAAAATTATATAAGTTTTTAGGTACTCTACATATAATTGACTTCAGAATTCATGTACACTAACCCTGTTTAATTTAAGCGCGCACGTATTTTTCATTTTTATTTGCGTGCTAGTTTGGACATTACGACTTTTTTCCAAACCCATTTTCATTTCTTCTTGAGATAACCCTGTGCTAGAACATTGGCATTATAGGCATTCTACGCATTATTGTTATGCAGTTTTGCTTCGACATTTTTTTCGACATGCTTCCAAACAAAAACAGTACCAAAATAGCTTATTTTCAGCCCTCTATTTAGATTCCTTAATCCCCTAGATAACAGTAATGAGACAGGTTATTCTTAGATTTCTTCTTTCTATTTCATATAAACAAATTTTATCCATATCGAAGAGAAGAGTTTGAAATACTTTCCTTGTAAATATTTTTCTGTAGAATGACAAATATATTATAAAATCTCAAAATGTTTTTAAGTTTAAAAAGAGTTATAATTTGTAGTTTTAATATAAATGTACTATTAATTTGTAAATATTTCATTAAAAAAAAAAAATCTATTTTTATATTTAGTATTACAATTAATATAAATAAATTTCAAAGAAAAAAATATGTTATTGGATACGGTGCACTTTTAAATATTTTCGATTAGGGCAACTAAATAAATTTGATCTTACGTACAAACATTTTTTTTTTTAATTCGGTTAGTTATTTAAATATATCGATTTGTATAACCGAATATTAATTATTCCAATCGTAACTACAACAAAGAATTAAATTAGTTCACATAACTATCAAAATTCGGTTGGCAAAAAAACTCGGTTGTGACTACAAATCTGTTTTCTGTGTGTACTAAAGCATCAGTTTTCATGTTACTTAAAACTAAATTTTTGATATAACAAGAATACTTGAACATTTTTAGACATGTTTCATATAGAAGTGAATATGTCTTCAAAAAAAAATCTTTCGTTTGATAACAAATTTATTTATAGTGGCATTTAAAAATAATGAGCACAAAAACACAATATTTCAAACTTAATTATTATGATTTCAGCTAAACTTGGTATAAATATCCTCTTACGGATTATGGTATTAACGTATTTTTTTATTTTTCTATTTTCCAAAATTCGTTATAGTTCGCCTTTAGTCACTGCTGAAATTTGGGGTTTTAAAAAAAATGTAGGATATAAAATATTTGAATTATCATAACTTTAGCACGCGTCGAAAGAAACTTAAAAATTTTGCGTCATTTTATATATCAAATGCTCTAGTTTATTCAGTGGTGCACAAAAATTAAGTTTTTTTCGAAAAGGATGACAAATTTGAAAAAAACAAATGTTAACGAATTTCTCAAGAAATCTATAATTAATTTTTCTAAAATTTGTTTTGCACTTAACTGAAAGTAATACTTACAACTAAAAATTTCAAGTTGGGAATAAGAATGCTTAAAAACTAAACGGAATTTTTCCAAAAATATCACTGACTTTAAATAAAATATTTTGTAAAGTCACATAAATTCAATTATTTTTTCGATATGCATATTAAGCAGGTGACCACCTACAGTTAAACTGCGCAATCAGATTTTCGTTATAACATATCGCTCATTTACTTCAAGAACGTCATAACTCAAAAAACATATTTTTTGAGTTAATGACGCGGAATTATTCGTTATAACACGTATAATATTGTGTAAACAAATCGTATTGATGTCTTGTATACTCACCTCTTGAGAGAAAGTATGTCGTTATTTTTTTCTTTAAGGTGGGAGTAAATTGAAATCTTTAAACTCGTTTTCTACAAAATCAAAATTTTTAAGTTATGACGTTATTGAAGTAAATGAGCAATATGTTCTTTCAAAAGGACATTTATAACTAAATGTTTAAACAATTTATTGTAATACTTGTACTCATTAAATTATGCCAATACACTCACAACATTTTGTCGTTAAAAACAAAGGAATATGTAATTTAAAACTACTAAACATATAGTTAAAATCTATCTACTCACTTTTCTTTTAAATGGAATTTTTTATCCCGCTATACATCCGCTTATACAGAATTTTTGGAAATTTAATCAGGTAGGGGCCTAAAGGGAGAAAATTCTTCCCCGTTGGCAGAATTGACGAATCGCATAAGTGAAGAACAAAAAATTTTGTTTGCATGCTCTTAATTCCTAGTAGATACAGACATAATAATCTATATATAAAAGAACTAAATTATTGTCAAAAATAAAAAAAAAAAATTTTGTAAATTAACAAATTTTTGTTTATTTTACAAAACTGTTTTTGTTATTTTGACATTTACTTGTATTTTTTTGTAGGAACTGTCCTTTTATATAGGAAAATTAACCTGGCCATGCGGTTAATTTTCCTAGCTAAAGCTAGTAACTTGAAATGTGGTATTTGAGTGCCTAACTCTAATATGGGAGCTAAAAATAATTAACACAAAATACGATATTTTCAACTTTATATTTTGTCATTTCATTTCATTTACAAAAATCTGATAAATTCAGCTTAATTTTTGTATGTAGTTAAAATGGTGTTTATGTGTTTTAACTTTTTCCATAATTCGTTATAGTTTGCGTTTAGTCGCTGCTCAAAGTTAGGGGGTTTAAACAAATGTTTAAACGCTTCAACAGAAAATTACAAAATTTGGTGTAATTTTAAAGATGAAATCCTCTTCTTTAAATAGAGTTGCTCAAAAATAATTTTTTTTTTTTTGCTAAAAAGTTATCCAAATGGAAAAAAATGTCCTTAATTCGCGAAAATCTAAAAAATAAAATAAATATTTTTTTGCAATTGATTTTGCAATTAACTGAAAGTATCACTTATATTATATAAACATTTCAAGTCGGGAATCAGAGGAATTCAAAAGTATTTTTGATATTTTTTATAAAATTCTGTAGGTATATCCACATATCATCCTACTACTAATTTTTTAATTTTTTGCCACGCATGAGAAAATCGATATAGACGTTAAGACGTACTCAGATTTTCGTTATCACGTCATATTTTCCTTCAAAATTATATTTAAATTTTTAAAATAATAGAAGTTTCTGTAATTATATTTCAGGTGCAAAAATGTTAAAAATATTATTTTGAGAATTCGATCCTTCAATTACATTAAATAAGTTTTAAATGAAAAGAAGTCGTGTTAAATGTTTGACTATACTGCAACATACATACTCAAATTTCAGTCATCTAGCTTTATTAAGTTAATTAAGCAATAACATATTCGTAAACTAAACATTAACTAAGAAAATATATTTAAAAAAAAATTTTGATATGTCATGGTTGCCATATGACGATATTTGTCCAGACAACATTTAAACATCTTTTGACTTGAAAAAAATAATTTTTCAAATATTTTTTTATAAAGATTTGTTCACAAAATTATGCAAAATAGAAATTTTTAAAATATTTTAAACTATCAACGATTCATATTCCTGCAAAATAAATATTCTTGTTTGCTAATATCTCCCCTAGAGGGCGCTTTAAGAAAAAAATATACAAAAATTGCTTAGTGAAGCTTAGTTTTATATATCTTCAAAGTTTAGTGGATAATGACCATCGGCCCGTGGATATGTCCTTAATTAGATCATAAAGTTTTTCTTAGTTGTTTTGTCAACTAATTCAGTTCATTTAAATCTAACAGTCCCATCTCAGCTACTAAAAGTCCCATCTCAGCTATATATTTTAGCAAGTTTATTATATTCCTTTTTTATTGACTGTGGTAACGAAAACTAAAATTCTTTCACTTTTTTTTTTCGTTTTGCAAAATTAACCAATATGGCACTAAAATTTTTATAAATTATTATAAATTTTCTTTAAAGTGATATGATAGCTTGTATTTTTTGGAATATATTAAAAGCTTTTTGAAGTTTACTAATAACCCAATATTTAACAGATAACTGTTGACAAAATTTCAAAATTAATTATAGTCAATTTGAATTCTCAGATAACAGGTAGAATTTTTTTAAACAAAAAATTACTGATTTGAGCTTTTCGAAGTTTAACGTACAAGACGTTAAGTAGTAAAACAAAAGACTTAAGAAACGAACACGGGTTTTTTAATGTTTTAAAATGCAAGGAATTTTTAAATCAAACTTATATGTATGAGTCAGAAACTGCTTTAAATTTAATATTACTTAAGCGTGGGTCTGCTTGTTAGTAAATTTTTTCACTTTACTATAAAGATGGAATCCAATTCAATTTAAATAGCGTAGAAAAATTAATCCACTAAAGTATATTCAGACAAAGGCTTCAATAACTTTGATTGAAATTATGTTTTAAACAAAAGCTTCAAGAAACTTTTGTAACACCATTTAATCATAAAACAAAAGACTTAAGAAACAAACTGTATTGTTTTTTGAAAAAAATTATAACAATGCACCTAATTACTTTTATTTGTAGAAAAAAAAACCTCAACATACCATAAAAAGTAAAATATATAAAAAATGTACAACAATTGCAGCAATGAGCATCAGCTATACATCATACATACTTACATACTTTCGAACCACAATCAAGTGTATTATTAACAATATGAATTATAAGAACCTAACAATATTGCCGACAATTAAATGAAAACCTACGCAACTTGTTTTAATTTTTTTTTTTCGTCTGCTCTTAAACGAAAAAATAAAATCAACTGATAATGCTGGCTTAAGGGGCCATTGTAAAACTTTATACAGATTTTTCTATACAGAAAAGAAGAGAAAAGATAAAAATTAAGAAAAACGCGGGTATTAAATGCAATATCATGACAAAACCATTACACTTGACCATCTCTCCGTAGCAAAAATTTCAAATCATCTTTTATTATAGCAATAACACTAGTTAACAAATTTTTAAATATTTTACAAATAATAATTTGTGGATAATTTGGTAAAAAAAAAAAAGTAATCAGTATCACAGAAAAAAATAAAAATTGAGCCTAAAATAAGCACAGCAGGGTAAAAATGCTAAAACCCATTAACTATTTATGATGAACATTAGGTTGCAGTAAAAAACAATTTAAGGATGGAACAAGAAATTAGTTTTAATTACAATTTTAAGAGTACTCACTCAACTAAAAATTGGTATCTCTTTTATTGAAGTATTTTCAATTTAATTTAAATACACATTTTTTTATGATTTTTATTATATTTGTATACAAATCTGTTTAAAAAGCAATTGATTGGATTTAAAATTGGTCAATAGTGTATACTTTTTTATTTCATATATATATATAAATAAATTTGATTCAAAATCAATCGATTTTGCTAAACAGTGATCAATATCGTGTACCTTATCAAAATGTTTAGAAAGGGAGTTGTTGTCATACCAAATGAATTTTTTATAGCTTGAATTGTATAAAATTGTATTTGATGCTTATAATTCTTATTTAGTTAATAGATTTATTTTGATTTATGTGAACAAATTGCTCACAGTTTTTCTTTCTAATAAAACGTATAAAATAAAAATAGTATTTATGTTGTTATCAGATCTTTTTTTTATTTTTAATTTTTTTTAGCATTTTTATATTTAAAAAATGTCTATAATTTATTAAACCAAATTTAACATAAAAAAACACATTTTCAATTTAACGATATCGTTCTAGAATAAATGAATATTCATATTTAAACAACTAAAATTTTATTATTTAACTTCATAAACTAATAAAGCAAGTGATAATTTATAAACTTATTTTTGAAATAATTTAAAAAACTTATTTATTACTAATAAAGGGTGTTTTTTTAAGCTAGATAGAACTTTAAATTGTAAAAAGTAACACAAAAAATTAAATTTTGATGAAATATTTTTTTTTTATCGTTTCAGTATACTCTGACAAATCATCATGAATAGACTCACGCTTGAACAACGCTACGAAATTATCCAAATTTACTTTGAAATCAGTCGTCGATTCGCGCAACTTATAGACGACTTCGTCATTTTTATGGCGTACATAATCGTCCATCTGAACAAGCCATTCGTCGAACTGTGGATAGCTTTCGTACCACATACTCTCTAGAGGATGCAATAACACCAACACGTCGAAGGAATGCACCGTTTGGTGCGGTTTTCACGCTGGTGGCATCATCGGACCTTATTTCTTCAAAATGAGGCCGGAGCTCGCGTTACGGTCAATGGAGATCGTTACCGCACCATGATCAATGATTTTTTGTGTGAAAATATGGATGACATTGATCCGGAGGAGATGTGGTTTCAACAGGATGGCGCTACGTGCCATACGGCGAACGCAACCATCGACTTATTGAAATCAAAATTTGGCGATAAGTTGATTTCGAGAAATGGACCTGTCAATTGGCCTCCAAGGTCGTGCGATATGACACCTCTCGATTATTTCCTGTGGGGCTACGTGAAGTCACTGGTTTATGCTGATAAACCAGCAACAATTGACGCCTTGGAGGCCAGCATTGTTCGTGTTATTCGTGACATACGGCCAGCAGTGCTCGAAAAAGTGGCCCAAAATTGGACGTCCAGAATGCGCTTCGTCAAGAACAGCCGCGGTGCCCATATGCCCGAAATCATTTTCAAATGTTAATGTCACGTATTGATCTTTCGAATAAAAAAAAATTTTGATTACAATTTAATTTTTTGTGTTATTTTTTACAATTTCAAGTTCTATCGGGCTTAAAAAAACACCCTTTACATAAACATTTAAAAAAACAACTACACAGAAAAACGTATTTCTTTACTTTTTGTAATTAATCCGGTTTGTTGCAAAATTTTAAAAATTGTCAATTAAAAATTAATTGAATCAATTAAATATTTGCTCAAATTCGGAACTTGCTTGACATTTTTTTATATTATCTCCCAAAAGCAAACATCAACACATTGTTGTTGGTTTTTGTAATATTTTTGTAGTTGTTTTTTATAAATATTTATGTATTAGTAATGAACATTTTAAATTGATTTCAATTAGATTAGGTATTAATTCTTATTAGGTTTATTACTTTATTAAGTCAAATAATTTAGTTTTAGTGGTTAAACCTGAATGTTCATTTATTCCTAAACGTTATCATAAAATTGATAATGTAATTTTTTAAGTTAATTTGGTTTAATAGAGATTAACATTTTTTTTAAACAGAAAGAATATGCAAAAACTAAATTAAAAATGATTTCAACAAAAATAAATAAATTCTGATTTCAACAAAAGGACTAATTTCTTTCTACAAAGAAAAAATCAAAAAGCCAAGAAATTTGCTATAGTCCCTACGCAAATTTGTGTTAATTTGTTCACTTAAGTATAAATAAATCTAGGGGGTTACTCGATTCGAAAAGAAAAATGTACGAATACGAACAAATTATACCGAGTAATACGATTTTCGTACTTTTTTTCTCGAAACAAACAAATCCTTTTCGAAAATGCAACTCTGTATTACGAAGATGAACTGTTTTTGCGATAAAACGATCGGAAATTGTTCGAAAGCTATTTTGCTAGTGATAAGTGAAAAAATATTAAAAATGTAAGTATTTACACATTTAAAAAATAAAAAATGATTACCAAATAAAGAAAACAGCTTAATTAATTCAGCTTCTATGCTAGTAAAAACATACATAAATGCATTCTTATTAAGCCGGAAGTTTTTTACGAAGCTAGAAGTAAAATTTTGTTTATTATAAGGGCCTTCATAATATGTTTGGTTACTTACCTCTTATCATTTCGATTCATAATATCGGATTTGTCCCTTACTATTTTTCTCTGGATTCTCTCAGGAATAGAATTATCGTCATCTTTATCAAACCACAAATAAATTTAATAAATTTTTATGTTTTAAACCGAAAAAAACAAGTTCTTTTTTGATTTTAAAATTTAGCTTGTTTTGGGATTTTTTGAAAATTTTGACATTTGATAATAGTGTTGCCACGTTTTCTTCAGTTTGTTCCCTCTTTATTATGAATACAACTCTGTTGTCGTTCCGAATGAACTACATTTACTTTCGATTCGGAAGTTCTTTTCGAAAATTTTGATTTTCGATTCGAGTTATGCGGTAACCCCCCTGCTAACTAAATGATAATTTCTTGCCGGTTTAAATTCAATATTAAAAAATTCAAAATATAACAAAATTTTTGATATAACAACACTTTTATAAAAAAAAAACATTTGGTATGGCAACAAAACATGTGTTGTTTTTGGGAAAGTATAGGATATTGATCACTTTCTAATCAAATTAATTATTATTTAATTGAAAAATAATTCAACTAAAGACCTATCACTTTATTATGGAATAAAGAATCGTTGGTTTCCGCGATTGAAATGGTTTTATTTTTTGTGTGTAGGGACTGGATTCTTTAATTTTTTTTTGCATAAAATAGCTGTTTTGTTATAATCGGATTTTTTTAAAATAATTTTTAATTTATTTTTAACGTTTGTATCTTTAAAAAATGCTTACAATTTAATTAACAAAATTTAACTCAAAAAATACATTATCAATTTAATAATAATGTTCTAGAATAAATAAATATTAATAAATAAACTAATTAAATTATTTAACTTAATATACTAATAAAGCAAATGATAATTTATAAACATATTTTTGAAACGAATTTAAAATATGTATTTATTACTAATACATAAACTTTTTTTAAAAAAACCACTGCATACATAACTATTACAAAAATCAGCAACACTATGTTATTGTCTTGTTTTTTTTTTTTATAAAATGCTTTTAAAGCGATGGAGTAAAACATGTCACGAAAGTTGCGAATTTGAGCAATTATTTATTTGATTCAATTAATTTTTAATTGACAGCATTAAAAATTTTCAACAAAGCCATTTAATTGAAAATATTACTATGAAAAACTAATCAAAAACTAACTAAAAATTGCACAAGAATTTTATTATGCACTGGTACAATGCATATAAATGGCTTTTACGGCCTTATTTTAAAAAGCGGACATTATTAAGTCCAAAATATAAGTTATTTTGTGACAAGTTTTCTATGAAATATATAACAAAAAGTCAATATTTTTAAATATCGCAAAATTGTCTATGATCTATACACTATTTGAAATATTATATTAAGGAATTTATTTTATGCTAAATATAATTAATTCCACTATTGTAGTGTAAAATTCTAATCCGCATAGACCAAAAATTGGTAATTTTTCTTGACAACAGCTGTGTTTACCAGTACACACAGAGAAAAAGTTAGCCATTTGCCAACTGATATTCAGTTAATACGGCCCAAATTCGGTTATTATGAATTTAAGTCGGTTGGCACAACTTAACATCACAACAAAGTTCGGCTAAATCAACAGAATTTTAGTTACAACACCAAAAATATTCAAAAATCTAATGCAAATATCGTTATACTAACTGAGTTTAGTAGTTGTAGTAGTTAAAATACACATTTTAATTCGGTTGGCACTTTATTTCTATGTGTGTATCTAAACGAAATGTGAATATATTATTTGATTTTTGGCCTACGCAACTACTTTCTTCTTAAAATGACTACCTTAAGTCCATTTGTATGTATTAATAATCACATAAACCAAAATTTTTTTATTGGGCAATTTTGCAGATATTGACTACTTAAAATTGGATTTGCTTCAAGTCGCCTCTTGAAATTGAAATTAAAATGAATTCCATGTTTTATTTTACAATATTCAACTTGGTAACTTGCGTGTTAATTTCATCTTTCTTCGCTACGAAATTAACCTTTTAATACGATTTTCAATTAAGTGTTGAATTTTTATCCTGATGTGCTTATTTTATGTGCGATTTTTATGTTTTACAGACGTAAAATAACACGTTATTCGTGATATCGACCAAATTTTAAACATGTTATCAATAAATTATCCAAATTATCCAAACCATATTATTTGTTCAAATTCTCCGTTAGAGTTTGAAATTGAACTTTCTTTAATTCCTTTGAAATTTTTATTTTTTACGCCGCGAAAACGTAGTTTTTGAAACTATCATAAATTCATGTGCCACACATGTGCCATCAAAAAGAAAAATTCAAAAAACTTATGTTTTCAATGAATTTTCTATTATAGAAAAACAAAATATACTTTGTAGGATTTTCCGTTTGACTAACTGTATATTTTTTTGCAAATTTTTCATTTTAAATTTTTGCCAAAAAAAGCGAAAAATAAAAATATTTCAAGAACTACTTCATACAAAATGTTTTAAGTCCGATAAAAAAAAAAACAATATGATGAACCTGTATTTTTTTCAATAATCGGGAAAAATCAAAAATGTTTGTTTTCCAGTCATTACTATACTCAAATTAAATTAAACCAAATTAATGAAAATTTCGTGGGCTTTCCAAAAATCCACATTTCATATTCTATTTTTACATTATTGTTAGGAAATATAAATTTCACAATTAATTTTTTTTTTTCAAACTAAACAGTGCACAAATTGATACTTATTCTGAAAATTTTGAATATTAAAAAAAAAAAAACAATGGGATTAACTTGTATTTTTTTTTAATAATCGGGAAAAAATCAAAAACGTTTGCTTTCCAGTCATCAATATACTCAAATTAAGAAAATTCCAGTCAAATTAATGAAAATTTCGTGGCCTTTCCAAAAATATACATATCATATTCTATTTTTACATAATTTTTAACCCTGCTGTTAGGTTAGAAAAACTTACGAATGTTATTTGTATCTATTTTGGATCACTTATGCCTAAATATTATTAATTTAAGCTTTACTCAACGCTAAAGATGGGTGCGTGAGTGATTTTTGGCTCACGCACACGCAATAAATATTATAATCTCTCACGTTATTTGCGTGAACCACGCAAATCACGTGACCATCGCAAAACTCTACTCAACACAGCTAATGTATTTTTCTTTACTCAGGATAGTTAATGTAAAACCAAATAGTGGGACTCCCCTGATTGATTATTGTTGTAAAGAAGTACAAATATTTGTACTGCTTGGTTCATTTTTTGAGTTGTTTTCAATAGTTCAGACGTGTTTTTTTTTGCTAAAAACAAAATGGTTGGGAGTGCCACTCCATTACCTCAGCCTATTGGAGGTATGGCTGAGAATATCATCTCAACGCAGCCAGGACCAACTCGATTTGCAGTGTTCAGATGCAATGCCATTCTGTCAGATTTTTTGTTGTTTTTTCCGCCTCCAATAGAAAAAAATTATCGTCGAAAATACTAATAACTACGGCAAGGTCAAGTTTGGTGGCAAGTGGAAAGATATTGATGAAGACGCATTGTACGCATTTATTGCTGTGCTCTTTCTTGCAGGCGTTTGTCGGTATGTATAATCCTGTTTTTTTATTTCAGCAAAATATTTGGCTAATATAAAATCTATTACTGAAAGTGGAAAAAATTAAGATGTTCATGGTTTATTTGAGGCAAAATTTGGTTGCCCTATTTTCCGAGCAATTATGTCCGAAGATACATTTCATATGATTAATGGTGCCTTCCGTTTCGATGATGTTTTAAGTCGACGCCAAATGTGTAGTTGCGATAATTTTGCTCCTATTCGTGAACTGTGGGACCGTTGGCAACAACTTCTTAAATGTTTTACAATTGTCACGAAAATGTCACCATTGATGAGCAACTTGTTGCATTCAGGGGGCGATGTACTTTTCGACAGTTTATGCCATCAAAACCAGCAAATATGGTTTGAAATTTTGGTTATCGGTGGACTCTAAGTCAGGCTACGTGTGGAAAATACAACCATACCTTGGTAAGCCTAGAAATGCACAGCCTGCAAAGAAACAAGGGCAACGCGTTGTATTGGACTTGACAGAAGGCTTGAAAGGGCACAATTTAAAAGGCGACAATTTTTTTCCACTTTCGAGTTGGTAAAAAAACTTCAGGAAAGGAAACTTACATATGTGGGAACAGTACGCAAAAATAAGACATTCATTCCTCCGAAATTGCTGACTGTCAAAAAACACCCTTTGTACCATTCTACATTTGCATTCGATGGCATTGCGACATTATTATCATACATCACCCACAAGAACAAAGCAACAATATTGATTAGTTCAATGCACAAGACAGTTGCAGTTGATGAGAGTGGATTGAAGAAAAAACCAGAGATTGTTTCGTATTACAATTCAACGAAAGGTATGTTAGTTTTACGTTCTCCTATAATTTCTAGTACTTCATCTCTTTTAGGTGGCATAGATACTGCTGATCAAATGGTTGGTTCCTACAGCACAAAACGCAAAACAAATCGATGGCCAAACATTGTATTTGCAAACATAGTTGATATATCCGCATTGAATGCGTACATAATATTTTCTGAAATCGACGTTTCATGGGCTCCAGCTGATCGGAATCGCAGGACACCAGAGTTTTTGCGGCAACTAGTACTTGCTCTGACTAACGCGTATATGATGAAACGAAACTAGTTTACCTCAACAAGAGTTTTCAGCACAGTTATTGACTGAAATACGATCACCATGCATAGTTCCAGTGGCCTCTTAAAATAATACTTCTAATTCATGGGCTCGAAAGCTTGGAATTTGTAGTTGCTGAAAGTCTAAGTCTGATATAAAATGCTCCATTTGCAGCAAGTTTATTTGCATAACTAACCGAGAAACATGTTGCTCATCATTTCAAACCAACTAATAAATACTTATTTTTTTTAAATAATGTAAAAAAAAAATCAAAGAAAATATACTATGGACCAAATGGTCCCTTAACCTAAGATTCCGTAATTTTTTTATTTTTCTCAGTCCTGTTTTAAGTCAGAACCTTGACTTAAAACAGGGTGATCTTTTTATATAACATCGTTTTATAAAAAGATCATGTGAGCTAAAAACTTAAGTCACTATATTAACAAAGGAAACAATCCAAAAATTGCACCAAATGGACTTAACCTAACAGCAGGGTTAAAAAAAATGTAAATTTCACATACAATTTTTTTTTCAAATTAAACAGTGCACAAAATTACACTTAATCTGAAAATTTCGAATAATAAAAAAAAACCAATGGGATTAACTTTTTCTATAATCGGCAAATTATACCTGAAATTATTATACTCAAATTAAAGTAAATTCCAGTGAAATATAAAAATATTCCTATGCTTGTCGCAGTTTTGCTGTAAACTGGTGTAAGTGGAGGATGATGATGAGGAGGTGGAAATAAAATTGGTCAGAAAAATATTCCCATATAGTTTTAAAAATGTTTTCATATTTTTTTTTTTTTAGCCTGCAGTAGAGAACATTTAACAAAAGCCATATAAATTTTGTTTACAGTGTCGGTGGTAAATGCACATTATTTTTAACTATGACTAGAGAAGATGAGCGCTGAATGGAGCAGCAGCGTGCAGTGCAAGTATTGTGTTATATGGATGTGGTGCTTTTGTTGTAAGTTGGAACATTGACTATAAGTGAGGTGAGTGATTGATTGATTGGCAGCATGAAGTGCTTTTTATTGGTGTTATTGTAAAATGTGAATGATGTTGATGGTGTTGTTGTTGTTGTGGTGTTGTTGCATTTGTTGCTGTTAATGTTGTTGTTGATTCTATTGATGTTAATATTGTTGTTCGCAGTATTAGTTGTTGTTGTCGCTGATGGTGCGATGGTGGTTGTTGTATTAATGTTTTTACGCGTTTTTATCTAAACTTCATTTATGTCTTTCGCTTAAAGTAATTGATCAAAATTATTCAACAAAAATTGACTTAAAAGAATTGTATTTTTTTGCTAGGAAATAATAACTTGTATGATCATTGATTTTGGTGGTTTTGTTGTAGCTCTTTTTTGTTTCATCTCCTTCTTACAAACTTGCATCACAAAGCAATTAAATGCCGCTTTTAAACAGAAATAAAATGAAACTATAGCTTGAGCGTTCCTTGTGTTAGCGAGCTTCATTTAATATGCCAGTCTTAACTTTGGAATTCGTTAAATATTTTGTTTGTAATTTGCTAAAGTTTAATACAGATGCTGCACGATTTTTTATTTGTGGCTATAAGCACTATGGGATCGCAGCATTAGAGAATAAATTCGTTTACAATACCTGTATTCCAAAAAGAAATTGTAAAAGCATTTTGTGTTTTCAAAAAAAAAAAAAAATATTTAAGAGTGAATTTATGTCATAAAAAGTGTTCTTTTGAAGATTTAAAATATTTAAATTTACCAAAAAAAAAACTTGATGTTTAAAACATTTTACATCATTGTTAATACCGTTATTGATAGATTTAACCCCCTTTCAAATGAATAACATTAGCCCTAAAATACCGTTAGCGAAATTATTATATATTATATAGTGATATCCTGAAAATACCGTTTTCGAAATAATCTGACAAGATCAGAGCAAATAATCGCTTTAAAAAGACATCGTTGCTTATATTCAAACTGAGCTATCTAAATTTTTAAAAAACAGAGTATTCAAAATATTCACTGATGTAGGTGTCATCTATGGAATTCATTTCAAATTAAAAGATCATTCTAAACACTGGCTTCTGGAAATATAAGGGGTCTATCTACAGCAGTATAATATTTTATTTTCGTTACAAATCTGGTATCAGAAAATTTTTAGCTGATCAAGAGGTATTCACGATGTGAGCCAAAAAATGAAATATTTGAATATAATTTATATTAAACTTAATTATCTGTGAAAGGCGTGGTAGAGAAGAATTAGTGTATTTTCTAAAAATCATAACCACATTGTAAATTTTCAATTTTTTGATCCAGACTGCGCAGTTTCTAGTATTGACCTTTGTCAGTGACCCTGTTTTTTTTGAATAATGTAATATTTGTTATGTTTTTATTTGCTCGATTGCGTCTATATGAAATTTTCTGTGCACTCACTGACCGTGGTATAGATAAACTGATTTATAATACCACACTCGCACTACACGTTCGAAAGAGCGCTTTAGCGCAATGAGCTATCGTCAGGTCGAGTTTTGTTTGTGATTAAAACTAGTTTTATTAAATACACGTTGTTTTTTTTTCGTTCTTGCATACATAATCTCAGA